>CANSZD010002680.1:0-441101 GCA_947648045.1 Beta corolliflora | reverse complement strand
AGAGCAGAGAGCTTATGAATTAAAGATGCAGTTTGAAAAAAAAAACTTGCCTTCTTCAAATATCGGAGTTCAGCATTTGTTCTTTCGTTGAGAGAAGATCCTTTCCATCCAAAAAATCTGCAAATTAGAGGTTAAGCTTCCTTATAAATATTGATTGCCAACTCGCTAGATAGGAGGAAGGGGCAATAAACATATAGTGCAAATTGCATGACGTTTTCAATTTAATGAACCTTTTCAACAGGTAAAACTCAATTTTTAAACTTTAATTAGCAGAAATTATGTCTTTGTTTACAATATTAATCACCTCAATTAACCCACTATTGTGAAATTTCTCTTAGAGGAATATGTTGCGACCTTTAAGAAATAAACAAAGTATATATCTCATTTCATCACCAAAAAAAAAAATTACCTCAACAATGCATGTTCCACAACTTCCGCCACCTCCACAATTCATCACCTTACCCTGATGCATAAAATTTCAAAGATAATTCAACTTCAAACATATTCATAATAAAATTGCAAAACGAGTCCTATAAACTCAAAAAAAAAAAATTATAAAAAGTGATTTCGTGTCAAGTTCTTTTTATAAGATGGTTTTCAAAAAACAGGGTGATTATATGACAAATTTTCCTATAAAATAAGAATTGCAATATGCACGTGCTAAGTCACACTTACATAGGTGGCATAAAGCTCAATTTTATTATCAGCCATAATGTTCCTTAGCAACTTCTCACCACTCACTGCTCTTGCTCTATCCATAGGATATGATCCATCATCTCCTGCTTTAGGCTTCACACATTTAACAACCAAAAGAAGATATAAAAATCATTAAAACAATAAACAGCCATAACACAATTTATTTCTCTATAAAAATGCAAATTTAGCAAGTGTACCCCGATAAATTCGAGCTCGATTTCGGGCTTTTCGAGCTCCGTGGAGGACGATTCCGATGAAAGCGAGGCGAAGGAGAGTGAGAGAGGCTTCCTCTTCAGAGATAGAGTGGTCGGACCATAGTAGCTACGGTTGGTAGGGGTGGTTTTCCGTGGCTGGAGAATAGATGGTCGTGAGATATGAATTGGTGCAGCCATATATTTTATTTCTTGTGTGTTGGGCTGCTTAATTTGTGTGATGTTTATGTTTTGGTTATTGTTATGACTTATGACTTATGAGGTGGACAATATAACGACCTTGAATTGTCTAGACCAACTCACCACTTGTAGCCTGTAAAGTGTGAAGCTTAGGAATAGCCTCGGCCTTGGGGACTAATTTTTTGTTTTTTCTTCCTAATTAACATTGACATATTTTTGCCGTCTTATAATATAGTGCTTGTACTTCACTTTGAATGTCCTAAAACATTGTTCTTGTGACTTGTTGTAAATATTTCGATTTTTAAGGTTGTCGTCCTATTGGTTGTTAGAAATATTTGATGTTATTTTATTTGGTAATTTTGGTTTGTTTGGAATAATGTAAACTTATAATTATGTTGATTCCTCCCTAAAAAGAAAATTAATCATATTAATTAATTTACGATCTTATTCCCTACAGCTATCAACTGAAAATTAAAAAACTAATATTGTACTATAGACAAGACCAGATATCCTAATAATAGAAAAATAAACTCCCACAATCAAAGAGAAGAGGGAGAGGTGGTAGGCTCGGTGGAGTCTGCCCGAATTCCGGCGATTTGCCAGGGGTTCGAATCCTCATCCCAACAATATGTTGGGGCATTTACTTTCGGTAATTTTAGCCTTGTAAGGTTGTACGCAACCTTTGAGCGAGTGTGCAGATAGTAGCTAGCGGGGTTGGTCTTCGGACCAATTATCTTTCCTAATAAAAAAAAAAAAGGGAAAATCATTATTTGAAAATTTAAAAATATTATAATAATAAGAAAATTCATAAGGGGTTTACGTACGGTACCATGGCATGGTAGTCCCGAGAAGAAAAATTAAGGATTTTAGAGAAAGAGTTAAACCGTACTTGAACATATGAGTGATAATTAATATTGTTTCTTCATATTTATTATTGGAAAAAAATTAGTCTTAATTTTTGTAGTCATGTGCAATCTTGTTATATTCGTCTCAATAAATTTTTGTACGTTCACATACAACTACACTTTAACTTTCTTATATTGTTTATGTATAAGGAAAAATATAGTTATATGAGATCTTGTCCAATTCGTCTCAACAAAGACTTTTAAGGAGGAACTTTATGAGAGCATATAGGGATCCCCTCATCAATATTTCGAGAATATAGAGAGTGTCACCTAAGGGCCTGTTCTCTTTGACATAAAACAACTGAACTGAATTGAATTGAATTGAACTGAACTGAACTGAATTGAACTGAACTGGATTAAATTATAATTAATAGTAATGATAATAATTTAGGAATTGAACTGAACTGAATTGAACTGAATTGAACTGAAAATAAGATGGGGAGAATAGGCCCTAAGTGTGATTTGTCATTATTTTCAGTTATTTTTAAATACTTATAAGGAGCTATAGATAAGGGAAAAATAATAGAGTTTGATTACGAATAAACAACTAAAAAATTTATACTATGTAAATTGAGTATAAAGTACTTATCTACATAATTTATGATATTATAATCTTTATACAGTTGGACATTCCCCGAAATATCTGTCAAAATAAGATTCATGTACAATATAGTTTTACAATTTATGATAATATATTCATTTAAATGAATAATAACGTACTATCTATTTTTTTATAATGATAGCGTAATATATTTGATCATACTTGTATTATGGTAGGAATATGAGTTTTAGAATGATTAAAACAAATATATAATTAGTAGGGTAGCGAGAAAAATAGTGTTTGATTTTCAGTCTACTATCTAAGAAATCAATAATACAATAGATATTAAAAAAATAGAGTTATGTAGAGATAATAATACATATATATAATTTTCGATTTTAAAAAGTTAGAACTTGATTTTGAATGAACAACCAAAAAAATATAATATAAATTGTGTATAATTTTTGCTCCACAATTTGAAATTTAATAATTTGCATACCGTTTGAGACTTGAGAGTGACAAAAAATTTGCTTCAAAAAAGGATGCATTCATCATATGACTATACAACCTATAAAAATATAAATTTTTATATTTAGATAAAGGATAACATATGACTAAAATACCTATGCATTGAATTATATGACAATAAAGAAGTTACAATATGAATATGAATTTGATATAATAAGAAGTACTACATGAATTATGGTAATAATATGATTTATTTTATAATTAGTAAGAGAAAATAAAGTTGATTTTCAATAGATTATGTAAGAAATCAATAGTACAATCGAGTGTTATAACTTTTGCTACATACTACAAAAAATAATCTCATTATAATTGAAGATAACTTGAGATTTGCTTTAAAGTAACACAAATTATTAGAATAGGCGGTCTAATTTTAACATAAAATTAGATAAATCCAAACCTGCATTCTCTTAACAAGCCCATTCTATTTCACTCTAACCCAACACTATCCCTAAGCATCTCACACTAACCTAGTCATCCTTTCTCTTCTTCTTCCTTTGTTTTCTTGATTTTCGAACTACAACAGATAATTTCAAAAAGTAACCCGACAGTCTTACTTGACGGATTAACTAGTCACTAAATGGATTAAAATAGCCACTGAATGAGTTAAAGAATGTGAATACTGAATAGATTAAACAGGTCACGAAATATATTAATTAAACTGGTCACAAAATAGATTAAACTAGTTACTACTCCCTCGGTTCCTAAAGATCTTCCCTCTTTTACTTTTCACGCATGCCAATGCAAAACTTTAGACACTAATATCTTTAATTGTGTATTTGAAAAAATTACAAAAAGTGGATATTAATAAAATACATATTGAGATGAATCTAACAAGATCCCACATGACTATATTTTTTCTTACGTATAAGTCATAAACAACAGTCAAAGTGAAACTTGTGAATAGTGAAAAATGTCAAATAGGGAAGATCTTCGGAACTGGATGTAGTATATTAAGAAATGTGGCATGTTCTCTTCTAAATCTTGGGCTTGGGCCATGCCTAATTTTATATATTAAAAGTAGGCGGTCCCTTACAAGACCAACTGTTAAAGTAATAGGAGTACAGATTAAGTAGGAATATGATATGTTAACATAATAAAATCATAATTTTATAAATTTTTCTATATAATATTAGTTATAAAGTTGAAGAATGTTATTTTCCTTAATGAAGAATATTACAAACTATCCTCTATATACAAGATTACATGAGAGAATCACTGCTAGAATTAAGCAACTAATTATACATTACCTAAAATGTAAATATTAACATATTTCCATAATCTATCACACCCCTGCAGTCGAAATGGGAGGAGGTGAGACTGTCCCTAAAATCATCAAACAATATCAACGGGAGTCCTTTGGTGAAAATATCAGCAATTTGATACCGGGACGGGACATGTAATACGCGTACCTCGCCGCGAGCTACTTTCTCGCGCACAAAATGAATATCCATCTCAATATGTTTAGTGCGTTGATGTTGAACAGGATCACCTGATAAATAAATTGCACTAACATTATCACAATATACCAAGGTTGCCTTGCGGATGGGACAATGGAGCTCAAGTAGGAGATTCCGCAACCAACAAGATTCAGAGACAACATTGGCTACCCCTCTGTATTCTGATTCAGCACTGGAACGGGACATAGTGGGTTGTCTTTTAGAAGACCAAGAGATGAGATTGTCACCGAGAAAGACACAGTATCCAGAAGTAGATCGACGGGTGTCAGGACAACCACCCTAATCCGCATCAGTGTAGGATATGAGAGTAGAAAGAGAAGATGGATATAGGTGAAGGCCATGATCAAGAGTGCCTTTCACATAGCGCACAATGCGCTTTAAAGCTTGCATGTGATCCTCCATGGGCTAATGCATAATCAAACAAATCTGTTGGACCGCATAAGAGATGTCAGGTCGAGTAAAAGTAAGGTACTGCAAGGCACCCGCAAGGCTCCTATAGAGGGAGGGATCACTGCACTTTTCAGTAGATTTAGAGCCAAGTTTGGGTTTAGTATCAACCGGAGTCGGCGATGATTTACAAGCGAGACATGCTGCTCGCTCAATAATTTCTTGAGCATATTTTCTTTGGGATAGAAAGAGGCCACCAGCCTGGCGAGTAACAGCAATCCCTAGAAAATAACTCAACTGTCCGAGATCTTTCATAGCAAATTCGGATCCAAGGAGAGACATAATAGATTGATGGAGAGCACTGGAGGAAGCAGTCAAGATAATATCATCGACATATAAAAGAAGATTAGCAGTATCATTACCTCGTCGATAGATGAATAATGAATTATCTGACGTACTGTTGGAGAACCCAATCTTGGATACATAATCAGCAAATATGCGATACCAGGCTCGAGGAGCCTGTTTCAGGTCATAAAGAGACTTCTTCAGGAGACAAACATGATTGGGATAGGTGGGGTCCCTATAACCCATAAGTTGATGCATATATACCGTCTCCTTCATATCACCATGTAAAAATGCATTTTTCACATCAAGTTGGTGAAGAGGCCAAGATTTAGAGAGAGCAATTCTAAGAACAGTGCGAATAGTGGCCGGTTTGACCACCGGGCTAAAAGTTTCTCCACAATCACTGCCCACCTTCTGCGTTTTACCATCACCTACAAGACGTGCTTTATATCTTTCAAATGAACCGTCAGATTTGACCTTATGAGCAAAAATCCACATAGAACGAATAATATTAGCATCAGATGGACGGGGTACCAACTCCCACGCACGTCTTATTTTTAATAAGAGCATTAAATTCATCATCCATAGCCATTTTCCAATTTGGGTCACGAAGGGTCGACACGGGATTTTTAGGAAGAGGGGAACGATCACTGTGAGTGAGGAGAGCATATTTGGAAGGTGGATATTTGGTGTTAGGCTTCCTAATGCCACGTTGGGCTCTAGTGACAGGCCGAGGGCCATTAGTAGGAAGGGGGGTGGGCCATGGAGAGGATGGAAGAGGTTGGAGTGTAATAGGGGATGTAGGTGGGCTCGTTGGGCCTGATGGAGGGTCGCTGGGCCGCACAGCAGACAAGGGGATGGATGGAGGGGATGGATCCAGCACGGATGAAGTGCGTGTGGGGCCAGCGGACAGCCCAGATTCGCAAGAAGGAGAACGGGCCTGATGGGGGGAGACCATGGGTGAAGGAGCAGGGCCAGTGAGAGGAGATGGGGACTGCGGTATCACACGTGGGCTGCAATGTATTTGGTGTAACAATTTTTGGTGCTAAAAGGGAGGGATTTAACTCATCCAAAAGATTATAAGTAGTGGCGCCAGGTGTATGAAGTGAGGCAAAGGGGAAGTTGTGCTCATCAAAGATGACATGGCGACTAATAATAATTTTCCGGTAGGATAAATCATAACACTTATAGCCCCGATGATTGTTAGGATATCCCAAAAAAACACATGAAGAGGATCGGGGTTGGAGTTTATTAATAGTAGTTGAAGGATAGAGGGGAAAACATAAACACCCAAAAACCCGTAAATGAGAATATGACGGCACTTTGTGATAAAGAGCTTGAAGTGGGGATTGATAGCCGAGATTCTTGCTTGGAAGGATGTTGAGAAGGTAAGTAGCCATTTGTAAAGAATGATGCCAAAAGGATGGGGGAAGAGAGGCATGATTAAGCATTGTAAGAACCATATTATTAATAGTTCGAATTTTTCTCTCCGCTTTACCATTTTGAGAAGAAGTATAAGGACATGAAATCCTAAAAGACAACCCATTTGCTTTACAAAAATCCCAAAATGGTTCATTATCAAATTCTCTACCATTGTCACATTGAATATTTTTGATTTCTCGTTCAAATTGAGTGTGGATATAAGATCGAAACTGTAAGAAAGTAGAGTATACTTGCGATATTTTAGATAAAGGAAAAGTCCACAAATAATTCGTAAAATCATCCAACACTACAAGATAGTAACGGTGGCCCATAGAGCTCAAAACAGGGAGAAGTCCAAATATCACAATGAACAATATCAAAATGCATCATAATAGTTGAATTAGAAGCAACAAATGGCAATTTAACATGTTTTCCAAGAGGACAAGAATAACATAAACTAGAATCACTAAGTTTATTACACTCAATGAGTTTATTTCGCCTAAGAGAATCCAAGATAGGAGCACCCGGATGACCCAGTCGATCATGCCATAAGGACGGGGCAAGAGCAGCAAAGGTAGAGTGGAAATTGACTTGATTTTTGATGGTGTTGGTGATGGGATATAATGACCCCTGACTCTCACATCTCATTATTGGCCTCCCCATCTGAAAATCCTTCACAGAAAACCCAAAAGGATCAAATTCGACAGTGACAGAATTATCAGAAGTAAATTTTCGAACAGACACCAAGTTCTTAATAAGTTTTGGGGCATGGAGGACATTTTTAAGAGTTAAAGGAGGGTGAGGAGAGGCTAATTGAGTGTCACCGTAACCACAAATAGGAATACTATGGCCATTTTCGACAACAATACCATTATTAGTGCTCAAATTAAAATAAGACGAGAGCGTACCTTGAGAGGAGGTCATGTGAGATGTGGCTCCCGTGTCCATATACTAATTTGGATCAGGAGGAGTGATGCCAAGAGTATGCATGGCCTGCTCAATGTCAGTTGGAATGGGCTGAGTGTCTACTGAATATGCTTGGGGCCTTTGTACAAGCACACCTTGCTTGCACACCTTGATGCACTCCTTGCTTGTCTAGTAGAGAACATGGGCCTAGCCCAAAAAGTTGTGGGGTATGGGCAAGGAGGAGTAGCCCAAGGATATCCCCAAGGAGGGAAGGGCCACTTTGCCCGTGTCCCGGAGGAGGTGTCCACGGCCCGGTGACTGCGCTTGCTGGGTGGGAACCGCCACCCCTCTGACCACCGTCGGAAAATTTTTGGCCGCCCTTCTGACCACCGGCGGAATTGTTGTCGGAATGCTTGTTACTGTTGTGGCGGTTTTTATCATTTTTGGAACGATTATTCCCCTTTTTCCCACCATTATTGCCACGAGGAGATGGAGAAAAATATGAGGGTGGTTCCGTGAGTGAGCAACCATGGCCGAGGAACCCGAACTCATAGAAACTTTCTTAGCCAAGCCGGCTTCCTCCAAAACAAGCATTGAGCGGGCTTGATAGAAAAGAGGAAGTGGGTCACTTTGTCGAAGCAAAGTACCACCACCATTATATGACTCTGTGAGACCGACGACCATTTGTAGGGCGAGGCGGTTGTTAGAGACCAGGAGCCCCAACATTCTTGAGTTGGTCAGCCAACATTTTGAGTCGTTGGCAATAAGTAGATGCGTTCGGGAAATCTTCCATACTAGTATTTGAGAACTCTTGTTCAAGAGTAACGGCTCTAGATGACTTGTTATCTTGAAAGATATCACGAAGCCGTTCCCAAGCCTCCATGGCGGTGGAGTCGGGTTCAAGTATGGTGTTTAGAAGATCTTCCGAAATGGTGGCGTAAATCCATTTCAACACCATGGCATCTATAGTGGACCATTCGTCCTTTTCCTCATCGGTGACGGGAATTTGTTCTTTTCCTTTCACCGGAGGAATAATATGATCCATTACACGATATGAACGTGCATGAATCTTGAATAACTCAGCCCACGTCGAGTATTGCACATTTTCGATGTCGAGAGTGATTGGAATACTGTGTTTGATGTTAGAACATGTAAGAACAGGAAGAGAAGAAGAAGTAGAAGAGGAGGAAGAAGAGCCGCCAGTCATGGTGGCTGGCGTGGAGGAGTGGGTGTGAGTTAGGGTGGCGGAAGCGTGAGGAAAGTTCACCCTAATCTGATACCATGAAGAATGTTATTTTCCTTAATGAAGAATATTACAAACTATCCTCTATATACAAGATTACAAGAGAGAATCACTGCTAGAATTAAGCAACTAATTATACATTACCTAAAATGTAAATATTAACATATTTCCATAATCTATCAAAAGTAGCTTTCAAGAATAAAGTTCTGTAGCAATAAAATTACATATTTATAGAGTTTTAGATAATGAAAAAATATATCAATGGAGATTTCTCGAAATATGTTTTACATTAATTTTTTTAGCATTCAGTTTACAATCTAATCTATATATATATATATATATATATATATATATATATATATATATATATATATATATATATATATATATATATATATATATATATATATATATATATATATATATATATATATATATATATATATATATATATATATATATATATAAAAGTAAAGTTCAATTTGCCTATGTGTCATTCACTAACAATATATGTCCACATGTCGTATGCTAACAATTCCTCAAAAATCTACTGCCACGTGTACAAATGGGAGTGCAAGCTGCTGATGTGTCACCTCCACACATGTCATTAGAGTTTGACTATGTGCATCAATTCCGGAAATAAGTGTTATAATTGCCTTAATTACATGATTTTGAAAGAGTAATGAATCATTTACAACCTTCTGTATTTTGGTAAGTTTTGCCTAATTGTTAGCACTATGTAAAACCATGTTATTTGACTTTATTGTGAATATCATCAAATAATTTAAACACACATTACCATCACATGTCAGCATGATAATTTACAATAAATTGTCAACCACCTTCTCCATTTAAATTGTGTAAAAAATAGGTAAAAATAAATAAATTAAACATTTCAACCACCAACTCATAAATATTTACAATATACTAATTCTAAGAATATATATTCTCAATCTTTAGTGATGTTTTCTTAATTTAACCTCCCCAACAATCATTGTGTCACTCCAAACACTTATGGAATGTAACTCCCAACAACGAGATATAATAGGGAGTATGTATATAGTTAGTTGACAATATATAACCGCTCGACAAAGTTAATATGAATATACTCCCTAAAATAATAGAGTGTCGTATATATTTTAGCAATCTAGGAAATAATAGCGAGACGTATATTTTCAACTATAACTGAAAGAATACAGGAAGGAGAGGATTCGAGAACATAGAGTCATAGAGAGAGAATGAAGATAGTCAGATACAAATATTTGAAAACTGATTATTTTTATTTATTTTCCATTAATAACAGGTTGCAAAAACTATCCTAAAACATCAAATGAAAGATAACTATCTTCTCCTTAGTCTTTATAATCAATTAGAAATTCATAATATCGTTATCTTGAATACCAAATCCAATGGAGGAAATTGACATGCAAAACCTAAATTATATTTATTAAAACCCAAAACAGACACTAAACTTAGAAACATAATGATAGGAACTACAACTTTATTTAATCAAACTTAATCTCACTCATGTTTCTCTATCCATATTTTAAATATAAATTATACGTCTTTAAATTTTTTTCTTAACTGAACTACATATTGTGCCAGTATGAAAAAAACTGTATTGGTGCCCTCTTGATCTCAATTTCATAATGTATGATATAAATGAAATATATTGTCTTTTTAATAAGTTACGTAAACATTTTTTATAAATTGAAAGTAAAAAAGTAAATTCTATTTGATTATATTAAATTATATTTAGTACATAGGCTTGATTATAGTATCGTTCTTTCTATGTCTTTAATATTATATCAAAAATTTATAAATTTTTACATCATGATTTTAGGAAAAGTATCATAAAATTTTAAATTTATAAAATAAAAGGTTTTCGTGCAATTTGCACGAGTCTAAAATCTAAAATATCTTTACATACTTTTTTATCCTTACTATCCCATTTAAAGGCTTTTAAATTTTAGCATTTTAGTTATAGTATAGTAGCTGTCTTAAAATGATGAATTAAAAAGAAGTTTGAAAAAAAGGGATAATACAAAGGATAAAAAAAATTAATAATAAGACATCGTAGAGCTTATATTACTTTAAACTTTCTAGATGCTTGAGACAAATGTGTGGCAAATTAAGAGTAACTTAGAATAACTAAATATAATGCACGGTCCCATGTCAATGTAAATTAGTAATCCTAATTTTAATTAATTTATTTGCAACAAATATTACAAACTTTGTGATTACCTCGATATCCCCTTTTCATAGTTCATAAGCAAAATTTGTCAACGACAACAACTCAGTACTTATAAAACCAATTTAGAGGGATGATAAGAAAAAGATAATCATACAACAATGGGTGTAGACTATATATTAGCGTGTGACAACAATGGGGTGAATATTGATCATTGAACAAAACATGATGGGTCAATTTACTCTAATTGAAACTTATGGGTCTAAATTGCACAATCAATGATAAAAGTGGGAGGGTTCAACTTGCCACATCATGAAGATGGCCATGTAATTTGTTGGGTAAAATAAGACAAAGAAAATAAATTGAAAAGTATATTGTATACTTTGTATTTTTTTAAAGTATATGTAGTATTTTATTCACTTTTATAAATTTACATAGCATAATCTAAGGGGAAATATCATTAAATATATAATTCAATATCTTATAGTTTATCAATTTTTGAGGCAACCATGGAACATATGTACGTATTCAATTTTGTTGGAATATAAATATTCTTAATAAACAAAAAAATTTCCCGTGCAAAAGTTAGAAATGAGGTAGTATACGATATATTTTGCATGGGTTTAAAAGCCGGAGACTCCGCTTATGACTTGCTTAATAATAAAAACAACTACTTAATAATTAAACAAAACAATTCCCATACATTATGCACGGGTTCAAATTATATCTACTATAAAACCTCCCGTGCATTTTTACACGGGTTCAAAGCTAGTATATATATAAATCAATAGATGTTACATAATGAACTATTATCTGTACAGCCTATAAAAAATGAAATCATGAAGACATGAACTATAACATGAGTATAAAATATGAGTCCGCATACAATTGCAAAACAATGTGCTATAACTTTATCTAATTTTTCTACTAATTAGTCCTTTAATTTTCGCTTATATAAAAAAAAGTGTCATAGTACGATGGGAGGATACTAGTATACTACTCCATTATACCATTGGAGCCAATAATAATAACAAAAAAATTACAACAATAGTCTATAATTGAACTATCTACTAAGGCTCTGTTCTTTTGGAATGAATTAATGAAAATTCGGTTCATTTCGGTTTAGACAAATTCGGTTCGGTCGGTTCAATTAGTTTCCTCTCACGCTTTTCATTCACTTCGGTTCGCTTTAGTTTAATTCGGACAAATTCAGTTAAGTCCACCCAAAAGAACAGAGCCTAAGTGGTCTTAAACGTACGGCACGGGGTGATATGTTTTATCCTCAAATAATGGTATAAATAAAAGAAATTTGAAGTCTGGATTTTACTAAGAACCAAACAAATTTGTTATTTTCATAATTACTAGATTTTGAAGCCCGTGCGATGCACCGTTTTTTTTTATGGCTTTTCGATAATAAATAAGATAAATTAGATAATTACTGAGAGACATTTGATCATGATTGTATTAATCATAGTAATATAATTATATTGCTAATTAATTATTATTGTTATGATGCAAATCTCAAGCTCAATTCAATTATAATAAAATTGTGTATATGTAGCAAAAGTTACATACCCAATTGTATTTTTTATTTTTAGATAATTTTGGTGGAAATCAAACTCCATTTTCTCTTACTAATTCTAAAACTTCTATTCTTACCATAATAATGTAGTACCTTTTATTTTATAAATTCATACTCTTCTTATATGGTCCAATGCATAGGTTAAAAATTAAACATTTCCTTTAAATTTTTTATTTTTATAGTTGTAAACAAGATTCGATGATGTAAAAGTTTTGATTTTTTGAATTATGTAGCAAAAATTATACAAATTTTTATTGTCTATTTTCTAGGTTGTTTAGTCAAAATCAATAAATTTTCACTATACAAAACTATAGATATGTAAATTTTTTTTATCTTTATATAACTCAATTTTTAAAAGTATGATTTTGAAAGACATAATTGCTATTATCACATATAATACGCTATTTTTATAGTTACTTTTATATGTATTTAGAACAAAGAATAAATAATACATTATTGTTCATCTTTCAAATGAATATATTTTCATAAGTTGTAAAACTATATTGTATATGGACATCATTTCGAAGAATATTCCGAGCACTCTTCGAAGGTAAAAAATTATAATAATATTGCGAATTATGTAGCAAAAGTTATATTCAATTTACATAGTATAATAATTTAGGTTGTTTATTCAAAATCATACTCTAATCTTCACTTATCCAAATTAAAACACCTTAGATGTATGCATATCTATGTTGAATACTTTTTTAAAAAAAACTTAAAAAAGAAAGACATGACGCTGCTTAGGTGGAGCTCTCTATAATATTCTAAGGTTGCTTTTTAAAATCAAACTCTAATTTTTTCATCATCCAAAACTCTAATATATATGTAATCTTATCACTATAAATTTTAATTTTTGGTGTAACAACAAAGTTTTTAATGAATTTTGTTGCAATACTAAATTGTTTTGGTTCAGTTGAGTATTGTTGAGGTTTTGAATTGGACCAATGATCAAATGCTATAATCACATATAGTACCTGTAAAAAAATCACATATAGTAGCTATTATAATTATCTAAAAGAAATTCTAACTAATGCGTTACAATTTATCTAATTAAATATATTTTCATGAGTTGTAAAACTATATTGTAAATGGATCTTATTTTGAAGCATATTTCAAGCACACTCCAATGGTACAAAAATATAATGTTTTGAATTATGTAGCAAAAGTTATATTCAATTTACATAATATAATAATTTTGGTTGTTTATTCAAAACCAAACTCTAATTTCCCCCTATCCAAAAACTCCTTTTATGTATTTAAATCTATGTAGAACTCTATTTTTTTAAAAGATTTAAAATTAAAATTAATGGCATGTCAATCCTACGTGGTACACTCTATTCCATAAGTTGTAGAATTATATTGTAAATAATGAATCTTATTTCGAAACATATTTCGAGCACTCTCCAATGGTCCGAAAATTATAATATTCCGAATTACGTATCAAAAGTTATATACAATTTACATAATATAATAATTTAGGTTGTTTATTCAAAACAAACTCTAATTGTTGTTTATCCAAAACTCCTATATGTATTTAAATCTATGCGTAACTCTATTTTTGTAAAAAAATTAAAATAAAAAGTGATGACATGGCAATCCTATGTGGCGCGCTCTATGACCTCGAAATCTTGAGGAGCTCCCTATGCTCCCGAAAAGTTCATCCTTTATATATATACTAGTATTGGGACCCGGACAAATGTCCGGGCTTTTTCGTGAAGAAGAGGTAGAGTTTTGAAATACTTAGACTCCTATTTTTGGCCGTTATTTTTGTCTGATATATATCAACTAAAAGTTATAATATGATGTCGTCATTATCTTTGACGTTGGTTTCTAATTTATATGTCATGAACAAACTCACTTTATCATTCAGAAACATATTATATCATGCAAAAACTACATTTAGTTGCCCCTAGGTATGTTGTCAAAAATCTTTGTATAGACAATGTTCCTTGTATAGTTTGATGGAGCGAGATCCCCCGTCCAACATTCAAGGGTGTATTAGGTCCAAAGATAACCAGTAGGCACCTTGATGTATACATCTTCCAATAAATCTCCATGTAGGAAGGCGTTCTTGACATCCATCTGAAAGAGGTGCCAGTTTTCAATTGCTTCTACTGCCAGAAGAGATCTGACTGTGGTCATCTTGGCCACAGGAGTAAAAGTTTGCTCATAATCTAGCTTTTTCTCTTTCTATTGAACCATCTGAGTTGAACTTGGTCTTGTACACCATTTTGTTCCTATAGCCTTCTTCCCCGGGAGGTAGTTGAGTGAGATCCCATGTTTGACTCTCTTCTAGAGCTGCTAGTTCAAGATTCATGACTTTGACCCATTTTTCTTGTCTTACAACAGTTTTGAAATTCAGTGGGTCTTGCACCTTGATAGTGTGAGCTAGGAAAGCCATGAATTAGCTAGGCATTTCCATGCTGGCCACATTGGATGCTCCTGTTGCTGCAGAGTTGTCATCACTCTTTGATTTGCTTGTGATGTAATCCTGCATCCACCTGGGTGCAGTCTTCATTCTTACTGACCTTCTGAGGTCATGTTCATGTGTCACTTCAGGTGCTATTTGTTCCAACTGATCATAAGCAGGATCTGTTGGTGTGGGGATGTGAAGCTCATCAGTTGCTTCATCACCATCAACAATCAAATCATCTGCTACCACATCTTTTTGGATGAGCTCACTTTCTAAGATGTCATTATGCTGCAAATCAGTGACATTACAATACATATCCATGGGCACATGTTGTGAATATTGAAAGTTAGCAGTGTGATGACAGGGATATATGTGTGTTCAAAGAACTTTACATCCCTGGAAACAAAGATCTTACCATTCATAATGTTCAACAGTTTGTACCCCTTTTGTTCACTAGGGTACCCAAGGAACACACAAGGTACTCCTCTTGGACTGAACTTGTCACTATGCCTGCTGGGATTGTAAGCTAGCACAAGACACCCAAAGACTTTCATATTCTTGTAATCTGGCTTTTTATCAAATAATTTTTCATATGGACTAACATTACCTATCACAGCACTAGGCAATCTGTT
Source organism: Beta corolliflora (assembly GCA_947648045.1). NCBI lineage: Eukaryota > Viridiplantae > Streptophyta > Magnoliopsida > Caryophyllales > Amaranthaceae > Beta > Beta corolliflora. The sequence continues at coordinate 425,458 of CANSZD010002680.1, read as the reverse complement.
AGTTATATACACATATGTCAACACACATTCACCCCAGTACTTTAGTGGCAAATTTGCTTGCATTCTCAGAGCTCTAGACATTTCTAGAATATTTCTATGCTTTCTTTCTGCCCTGCCATTTTGTTGTGGCCTATCTGCACAGCTTGTCTGGTGTACAATTCCTTTTTCATAAAAGAATTGTTTACATTTGCCTTCCTTGAATTCCAAGGCATTATCTTCTCACCTTTTTCACAATTCTGCCAAATTGATTTTCAACAAAATTAACAAATACCTTAAACACAATTAAGGCATCTGATTTTTGTTTCATCAGATATACCCAAGTTGCTCTTGAGTAGTCATCTACAATGGTCAAGAAATATTGAAATCCCTTGTTTGTCTTCACCCTGTATGCACCCCATGTGTCCATATGGACTAATTCAAATGGAGCATTAGCAACACTTTTACTAAGTTCATATGGTAACTTAGTAAATTTTGACATAGGACAAATCAAGCACATTTCATTCAAGTGATCTGAATTGTGAGCAACACATCCAGTCAGTTTTATTTTGCTCATAGGAGCATGTCCCAGCCTATTATGCCATAAAACATGTTCATCCAAAGTACCCTTAACATGATTACAATTTTTAGTTATGGGACAACAATCATAAGTCATGTTTTTTCTAGTTACAACTGTTCTACTTTCTTCTTCAAATTCTTCATTCTCCTTCTTTTTCTTCTCTTAACTGCTCACCTCCTTCTCTTCATTCATAGGTACATCCACCAAGTAGTAGATTCCATCAACAGCTTTACCAAGACCTCTAATTCTCTTTGAAAGACAATCCTGAATCACACAATAGTCGGGATAAAACACCACCCTACGAAGGATCATTTTGAGCTAATTTGTTTATAGACGAGAGGATTGTGTCTAAATTCGGGGACATAAGCAACTTCCTTTAACACCATAGAGTTCTTCAACACTATGTCATCAGTATGTGTGATCACAGATGTTTTGCCATTTGGCAATCTAATTTTGGGACAATTTTTAACTTCTTTCACATTTATCATACATATTACTCATGTCAGAACTCATATGGTCTGAGGCTCCAGAGTCCAATATCCATGCATTCAAACATTTACTGATATTGTAACATGTAGCCATACCTGAGAAGGCAGTATCAACCTCTTCTTCTGATTCTGAGCTTCCCTTGTTTCCTCCAGATGAGCCTGGTAACAATTTCAGCAGCTGCTCAATTTACTGAGGTGACAGCAAGGCTCCTTCTCCCCCTGATGTTGCATTTACCTGAGAAGTTTGCTCATAATCTAGCTTTTTCTCTTTCTATTGAACCATCTGAGTTGAACTTGGTCTTGTACAGCCATTTTGTTCCTATAGCCTTCTTCCCTGGAGGTAGTTGAGTGAGATCCCATGTTTGACTCTCTTCTAGAGCTGCTAGTTCAAGATTCATGACTTTGACCCATTTTTCTTGTCTTACAACAGTTTTGAAATTCAGTGGGTCTTGCACCTTGATAGTGTGAGCTAGGAAAGCCATGAATTAGCTAGGCATTTCCATGCTGGCCACATTGGATGCTCCTGTTGCTGCAGAGTTGTCATCACTCTTTGATTTGCTTGTGATGTAATCCTGCATCCACCTGGGTGCAGTCTTCATTCTTACTGACCTTCTGAGGTCATGTTCATGTGTCACTTCAGGTGCTATTTGTTCCAACTGATCATAAGCAGGATCTGTTGGTGTGGGGATGTGAAGCTCATCAGTTGCTTCATCACCATCAACAATCAAATCATCTGCTACCACATCTTTTTGGATGAGCTCACTTTCTAAGATGTCATTATGCTGCAAATCAGTGACATTACAATACATATCCATGGGCACATGTTGTGAATATTGAAAGTTAGCAAGGTGATGACAGGATATATGTGTGTTCAAAGAACTTTACATCCCCTCGGAAACAAAGATCTTACCATTCATAATGTTCAACGCTTTGTACCCCTTTTGTTCACTAGGGTACCCAAGGAACACACAAGGTACTCCTCTTGATCGAACTTGTCACTATGCCTCGGGATTGTAAGCTAGCACAAGACACCCAAAGACTTTCATATTCTTGTAATCCGGCTTTTTATCAAATAATTTTTCATATGGACTAACATTACCTATCACAAAGACTAGGCAACTGCTAGTTATATACACATATGTCAACACACATTCACCCCAAGATTTTAGTGGCAAATTTGCTTGCATTCTCGGAGCTCTAGACATTTCTAGAATATTTCTATGCTTTCTTTCGCCCCCGCCATTTTGTTGTGGCCTATCTCGCACAACTTGTCCGGTGTACAATTCCTTTTTCATAAAAGAATTGTTTACATTTGCCTTCCTTGAATTCCAAGGCATTATCTTCTCACCTTTTTCACAATTCTCGCTAAATTGATTTTCAACAAAATTAACAAATACCTTAAACACAATTAAGGCATCCGATTTTTGTTTCATCGTATATACCCAAGTTGCTCTTGAGTAGTCATCTACAATGGTCAAGAAATATTGAAATCCCTTGTTTGTCTTCACCCCGTATGCACCCCATGTGTCCATATGGACTAATTCAAATGGAGCATTAGCAACACTTTTACTAAGTTCATATGGTAACTTAGTAAATTTTGACATAGGACAAATCAAGCACATTTCATTCAAGTGATCCGAATTGTGAGCAACACATCCAATCGGTTTTTATTTTGCTCATAGGAGCATGTCCCGTACCTATTATGCCATAAAACATGTTCATCCAAAGTACCCTTAACATGATTACAATTTTTAGTTATGGGACAACAATCATAAGTCATGTTTTTTCTAGTTACAACCTGTTCTACTTTCTTCTTCAAATTCTTCATTCTCCTTCTTTTTCTTCTCTTAACTGCTCACCTCCTTCTCTTCATTCATAGGTACATCCACCAAGTAGTAGATTCCATCAACAGCTTTACCAAGACCTCTAATTCTCTTTGAAAGACAATCCTGAATCACACAATAGTCGGGATAAAACACCACCCTACAAAGTGATCATTTTGAGCTAATTTGTTTATGGACGAGAGGATTGTGTCTAAATTCAGGGACATAAGCAACTTCCTTTAACACCATAGAGTTCTTCAACACTATGTCATCAGTATGTGTGATCACAGATGTTTTGCCATTTGGCAATCTAATTTTGGGACAATTTTTAACTTCTTTCACATTTATCATACATATTACTCATGTCAGAACTCATATGGTCTGAGGCTCCAGAGTCCAATATCCATGCATTCAAACATTTACTGATATTGTAACATGTAGCCATACCTGAGAAGGCAGTATCAACCTCTTCTTCTGATTCTGAGCTTCCCTTGTTTCCTCCAGATGAGCCTGGTAACAATTTCAGCAGCTGCTCAATTTACTGAGGTGACAGCAAGGCTCCTTCTCCCCCTGATGTTGCATTTGATGCTATTTTGTTGCCAGTGTTCTTGTAGCCAGAGTACTTGTTCTTGTTCCACCTCTGGTCATTGTAGGACTCTTTCTTTATGTTTCTTTGATTTGACTTAGCCATGGGATGACCCCTGGGATATCCAATCACCTGCCAGCATTTCTCAGATGTGTGGTTGTTTCTACCACACACCTTACAACTCTCCTCTGAGTTTCTTCCCAGGTTTGGTTTTTCACTCCCTCTGTAGAACTTGCTATTCATGGCTGAACCTTCTATGCTGAGAGTACTCAGGCTGAGTATTTCTCTCCGTGCCACTTCTTGCTGAAGTGAAGCACAAGCTCCTTCCACAGCTGGTAATGGATTTTGCATTAACAGTTGGCTTCTTTGTGATGCATAGTCATCATCTAAGCCATTCAAAAACTGAAACAAATGTTGCTCTTCTTGTTGCTTTTGTATAGCTTGTATGAAAGCTCCTACCTCTGCTGTGACTTGAGTGATAGGTGGGAGGTTGTTCAGATCTTCAAGTTCCACCCATAAAGCACTCAACTTTGTGTAGTATTCATTTATAGGCATTCCTTGCTGCTTGGTTTCATACAGCTCCTTGCTTAGTCTGTATTTGACAGACCCATTACTCACTGTGAACCTCGTCTCTAGCTGGTCCCATATGTCTTTTGCAGATGAGTAGTACATCACATATTTTTTTATGGCATCACTCAGTGAAGCATGCAGCCAGGATATCACCACATTATTGCATGTATCCCACAGCTCTTGCTTCTTGGTGTCTTCCTTGTCTCTCGGTTACAACTCCAAAGGACAAAACCCAACTTTCTTTTCCCAAAGAAGGGCTATTTCCATGGATCTCTTCCATGTCTTGTAGTTAGTGGTGCCTTGCAGTTTCTCTTATAGACTCAGGTGACCTTCATTTGGATGAAGATACAGTGGACTCGTAACTTCAATGTTACCAGTGTTCTTGTCCTTAGCGGCCATAATGATTTTCAGGTTGAAAGATTGAAACTTTGGTTTGAGAAGGGATTAGTTTGATGTTTTAGAACCTCAGCTCTGATACCATGTAGAGTAAAATACTCTAAATCAGGTTGAGCAATATTGAAGAACAAGAAGGTTTTGGTTGGTGATGAATTCCAAAGTTCTCTCCTTTTAGATTATGTATTATTTGTATATGTATCTGACGACACACAGCCCTTTACAAGTAATATATACAAGAGTAATATTGACAACCCTACACCTAGCTGTACATAGGACAAAATAGCAGATTGCCTTGGATCAATCAAACCGAATATTCCTAGGGCGGTCCTAAAGGTAAGGAACCAAGTAGTGGTCCTAAGGTGGGCTATATTGTAGGTTTGGGCCTTTCTTTCTACAATAGAAAAAGAAACTCCTACTATGGGAGAGAAAATCATTATTTGAAAATTTTAAAATATTATAATAATAAGAAAATTCAATAGAGGAGGGGTTTACCATGGCATGGCAGTCCCGAGAAGAAAAATTAAGGAACTTTTTTTGAGGGGAGAAAAATTAAGGATTTAAGAGAAAGAGTTAAACTGTACTTCAACAGATGAGTGACTATTCATATTGTTTTTCCAAATCTATTATTGGAAAAAAATCAGTCTTAATTTTTGTACTGTCATGTGCAATTTTGTTAGATTCCTCTCAACGAATTATTTGTACATAACTAATTAATACAAAATACTTCAACACTGTTCACATACTACACTTCAACTTTCTTATGTTGTTTATACGCAAGGAAAAATATAGTAATATGAGAGCTTTTTCACTTCGTCTCAACATGTGTATTTAAGGACAAACTTTATGAGAGCATAGGGAACCCCTCAAGATTTCGAGAGTATAGAGAGTGTCACCTAAGTGTGACATGTCATTAATTTCAGTTTTTAATTTTTTGTAAATTAGATATAAATACTTATAAGGAGCTTTTAGATAAGGAAAATAAAATTAGAGTTTGATTTTGAATAAACAATTAAAAATTATTATACTATGTAAATTGAGTATAACTTTTCTACATAATTCATGATATTATAATCTTTATACAATTGGAGACTGCCCGAAATATGCCTTGATATAAGATTCATCTACAATATAGTTTTACAATTTATGAAAATATATTTAATTATTTAGATAAATAATAACGTACTATTAATTTTTATGTTAGATATATATAATAATAGTTATGATAATAGCGTAATATATTTGGCCATACTTGTATTACGATAGGAATATGAGTCTTAGAATGATTAAAACAGATATAGGGCCTATTTGGCAAAACTAGCGGTTATAGTAGTTGTTAGCTGTTGTAGTAGCTGTTAGCGGTTGGAGCAAATATTAGCGGTCAACTAGTAGTCGTTAGAGGTTAGTCGTCAAAGTAGTTAATCCATGTATAACTGTTTGGCAATAGTAGCGGTGAGAATATAAAAGACAACAAAGTACATATATTTAGTTACAAAATTAACTATATATAAACATTTGATTTATTACTTTAACGGTTAAAATCGATTTTTATTTAAAAGATATGCCTTATTTTTAATAAGAAAAATGATGTACGAAGCCCTTATGACTTAATATAAGACACTAGGAGTGAAAATATTAGACAATAACTAAACAATAATAACATGAGCGCATGATTTTGTCTTTTTAGAAAATATATATTGATTTTTTGTATAAGTACGTAGGGTGTATTATATGTCAATCGGTTTTCAAAAGGATACATATGAAAAAGAAGTATACAACCTTAAGTAAATCATATGCATTACAAAAATTAACATATTCCATAAAAGGAGAAATACAAATTTATTCTCTCTCAAAAAAATTTATAAACATGACACTATGAAGTACTCCAAACTCTAGTATGAAAGAGGCGAGAAGATTGGCACAGAAGATCAAGATAAAGTTGGGCCTTTTTGTAGGAATTATAAAAAGAAAAAGAAAAAAGAAATAACAACTATAGTATTGCATTTTACACTAGCAGTCTAGCACCGCTAGTTTACATAATGAAACGTTAACTTGTGTAACGTTTCACAAACTCTACAAAACCTCTACTCCAAACTCTACTCGCTACTATGACCGCTACCTTACCAAACACTCACGAAATTCTCAAATAGCGTTTTGACCTTGTCCAACCTCTACCCGCTACTTAAAACGCTAATGCCAAACAGGGCCATATAATGGGTAGGATAAAAAAAAAATAGTGTTTGATCTTCGGTAAACTATCTAAGAATTTGATAATACAATAGATATACAAAAATAGAGTTATATAGAGATAATAATACATATATATAATTTTCTATAATAAAAGTTAGAGTTTAATTTTGAATGAATAAAATATATTTTTTGTTTATCTTAATTGGTGCAATTGTGCAAATAGACATAAGCACATAACCTAATCGGAAAATAGACTTCAAATTTTGAAACTTTATAACCCCAAATCTTAACTGATTATATCTTATTAATTATCTGTTTTAATTAAAAAACCACATGTGTGTCGAACTAGGACTTTGCTTTCTTTTCCTAGTCCGAATTTGGTGCCAAATACAGGACCATATAGGGCATAACGCTTATAAAAACAAGTATAAGGGAGGTACAACGAGCACATAATAATATCACCAAATATTTCTTGGAGATTTCTGCCTGCAAAAAACTTTGTCAAACAAAAAAAATTCTAAGCACACAATAATCAACAATGAGCACTCAAATTCTAAACTATCCTATTACTATGTTTAACAGCAATAATCACAGTGGAAGGATCAAAAGACTGAAAACAGATGACATAAATCAACCATGTCAACATATAAATCGCTTGAACAATTGGTGTATATGGTGCGGTAAGACTTTGGACGTGCCTTTTGATTATATCCCTAATGACGTCCGACCTTATAATAATGTTAATTCTCAGTTACATAATCCGAAAGTTAATTCTTTATTAAACCAAAAGAAACTATATCTCGTTCTTGATTTAGATCATACATTACTTAATACAACTCGATTAACCGACTTAAGTTTGGATGAGGAATACTTAAAGGATGGAACTATATCCTCTTTGTTTAGACTAGATAAAATTGGGATGATTACGAAGTTGAGACCGTTTGTTCATAGGTTTTTACAAGAAGCCAGTAGAATGTTTGAATTGTGTATTTACACGATGGGGGACCGTGCTTATGCCTTAGAGATGGCAAAGCTTCTTGATCCTGAAAATCAATATTTTAAATCAAGAATAATATCTAAAAACGACAATCCTGAAAGAGATCAAAAAGAGCTCGATGTTTTAAAGATACCAGAGAGTTTAGTTATAGTACTTGATGATACAAAAGTGGTTTGGCAAAAGAATAAAGAAAATCTGATTTTGATGGATAGATATTGCTACTTTTCTTCAAGTTGTCGTAATTTTGGTTACAAAAACTGTAAGTCTCTTTCACAATTGAGAAGAGATGAGGATGAATGTGATGGAGCACTCGCAAACATTCTTCGTGTTCTTATAAGAATACACCGCGAATTTTATGATAATCATGAAAATACTGATGATAGAGATGTGAGGCAAATGCTAAAAACAGCAAAACATAAAGTTTTAAGAGGTTGTAAGATAGTATTTAGTGGAGTTTTTCCTAGAAATTATGCTGCTGGTAATCACACTTTGTGGAAGATGGCGGCAGAGTTGGGTGCTATATGTTCGACTGAACTTGATTCTTGTGTCACCCATGTTGTCTCGACAAATGGTGACACGGAGAAGTCTCGTTGGGCAGTCCGAGAGGGCAAGTTCCTGGTGCACCCTAGGTGGATTGAAGCTGCATATTACTTATGGCGAAGACATTTAGAAGACAAGTTTCCGGTGAAGGTAGCTAAGTGTTCATCGAAGTAAGCTTGATCAGATGGTCCAAACTTATACTTATACCAGATTCTTGGAGTTTTACAGTCACTAAGTAAAACATGAGAACAACAAATTTTGACAAACTCACGTACAGTTAAGGAGATGAAGGATTAAGATAATCACAAGTTCATATAATTTGCCAAATTAAAATGAGTCCGACTTACAATATATGCTTTCCATGTCCAGATCGTCTTGTTTCAACAAAATATTGTAATAGACATTAGTATAATGTAATTCTATTTCCTTGTTCACCAAAAAAAAATGTACGGTTTCAAGTAAGAAAGAAAAAGTCTTAGCTAGGTAATAATATTCAACCAATTTCAAATGTAAGAACTAGCAATCCACTTCTGCACAATTATGGAAGGGAAAATTATCTATATTTCTAGATTTTCCAAGTTTTAAAATCTATGTCAGTTTTTCTGTTTCAACTGTAATAAGAACGGAACCTCCAGTTTTGTCGATTTCTAATCTTAATCTTCCACTGTATCTTCCTGAAGAGGTCTGTGTCGCGTTTTCTGCTTCAACTGAACATTCTGTACTCTGTATGCATCCCCTGTTGTTTCGAAATCTCCTCCAACTAACTCTTGAGAAATGCTTGGGTATGACTGACCATTATCCTATAGCAACATTATAGCACAGGAAATTTGTTACTGCTACGACTCGAATTGTGAGTCAGGAATTGTGGCATCTTCATCACTATTTGCATAGTGAAATCAATTACACAACCAGCTACCAGCTTTTTCTATATTAGCAGTGATAGAGTATAAAAGTATAAAACTATTCCTGGGGCCTCAACCATCAGCTTCCTGGGGCCTCAACCATCAGCTTGGAATAGTTTTATACTCTATCAAGCAGAAATGTCAAAGATCAACTGTTACATTTTCAATTGTTTCTATAGGTCATTGATCAGCATGATACTAAGTCTTCTGTATTCGTTTATTCGTTTTCTGATGTGGGATAATTTTTTTGGCGATATAGATTGTTGATCATATCTGCATTCTGAGCTGTTTTAGTTCAGTGTCGATATTTTTCGATTAGATTTTTCGAAACACACCCGAAAGTTTCAATACTTTATATTGAGTGCAAGTGCTCAGTCATGAATATCAGCATCTTGAACCAGACATTCCCATCTTATTAGTGAGACGACCCAACAAATATGTCTTATTGTCACACGCATCTATACAAAGAAGTAATTCAGTTAGTTATGAGAATTGTGTTCCTAAAAAGTTATCATTTAGAAGCCATCAGCTAATATTCTGATTGATTTTTCTGCATGATTTTTAATGATGTTGGTACTGATTTATTGATGGAAGTTGTTGTTTTTGGTAGATGACATTATGCTCTTACTGACACCACATTAGAGGAAGATAGATAGTGTTGTGAACAGAGTTCAGTAGATGGAATTGCACATAGGACTAGAGGAGGCTAATAATAAGCAAGATTGAAAAGCAATAAAGAAGACAATAATATTGGTTTTAATTTGGATTATACTCCAAATTTTATAAATATTGGAGTATCAAAAAGTCTTAGGTTTTAAATTTTACATCTCACATTTTGGATTAATTTTGTACCTCAGGTTATTAGGCATCTGATGGAATGGGTTTGGTATTGCAATTATAAGAAATAGGTGAAAAATTTAGAATAAAGGTAACCACTAAAAATAAGTAAATATGCATTATTTACAATGCATCTTTAAGGCTTTTTCTTTGTGTTACATTTCAATAGTTTAAGACAACTAATGTCGTTTGTTTCCCTTAGTTATGTCTTCTCTTTTACTTCTTTAGAAAGTGCTAATTGGAATGTTTATTTTCTGTGCATAATACCTCGGATTATATGGTGGGGATTATGCTCATAATTTACCATATTTACTTCATACATACTTTGATGTCTCAAGTTATTTTTGTATGTTACATAACAATAAATCAAGACAATGAATGTCTTTATGAGTTTATGTTATCGTCTTTATGTTATCATTAGGCCACTTGTTTCGGCCTTGATTGTGGGTTGTATTTGCGTTTAGAAAGTGCTCATTCCGTTGGGTTTTTTACACTTAAAAGTCGTATTTATATTTAGTATTGTGAAACATAATGGCATAGTTGATGTCTAAAAGTTCATGATTTGAGTATAAGTTTCCCAAATATTTTCTTGTACTGTTTCCAACATTTTAGAATACCATCAAATTGTAGTTCATAACATGGTTTTCTATTTAGAAAACTAAATCTTATCTTCCAAAAAATCTTCGAACAACATGGAGATCAATGTTCCACAGCAATGAATTATAAAGTCGTTGTCCATGTTTTTGAATTGAACCATTCCAATACTATGACTAAAGTATTGGAAGGATTGAAACTAAGATTTGTAAAGCCTCTTGTCAATCTAATCCCTTGTTGACAATTTCTATTTTTTAAATACGCAATATATAATTATATATTGTATTTAGTGCTGCAATTCTGTTACAAAGAGGATCTCTAGTTTGGTAGTAAGATTATTTATCTAATAGGTCAGGATTGGGTCCACAATAATCATATAGAAATGTTGCTTATCTACACTTCCTCTTAGATAAGTAGAACTTTCTATATAAAGGTCGAATGTATTCGATCAAACATTTTTTTATTTCTTTTTGCATTTTCCAATTGTGAAAGTCCCGGCAAATAGCAATGTAATAGGAAGTGTAACTTATTATGTGTAACTAAACAAATAAAAAAAAATCACTAAAAGAACTGGTTGGACGTTATTAGCTATTCATCAATGTAGCCATTTATGTAGGGTTCACTTTTTATTTGATTTTTTTATATGTAGATTAGGATTGTTAGCTAAACAAAAATTGCTATCATATCATATGTATGATTTTGTACTTTGCATTTCCTTCACTGATCACTAACTCTACCAAACATTGCGCACAATTTATTAGCACTTGGTAAGTAAGAATAATGATGTAACAAAGTTACCGGGTGGATGGAAAATTGGGAGAAAGGAGAAAATTCTGCTTAATTTCAACGTTAAGATGCTCTATAATTGGCCCAACATTGTAGATCCAGTGATAATTGGACGATTGGAAAACTGACAAAAGAAGTAAAGAACTTGGCAGGTAAATGGTAGTTGAGCAAATGAGCACTTCAAATCTAAGTTGAAGAGAAAAATTAAAGGCACGCCTAGGCTGGGAGTCTGGGTCATATAGTACTCCCTCCAATTCAAAATATAAGGCACGCATAATAATTTGAGGTCGAACTTTGACCGTTAATTACTCTTAATTTATGTTGATAGAAAATTAAAAAAAGAATATTATTATAGTATTTTTCAAGACGATTCCAACGGTATAATTTTTATAATTTTTATTTGTCATATTATAAGAGATATTTGTGATCAAAACAAATTTTGGTAAAGCGTAAATGCGTTATATTTTGAAACGGATGGAGTATAAAGTATAAAATGAGGAGTGATTAATTTATAACAGGTACGGGACATCTTGGCCCATAACACAAAAACGATTGTGCTGATCGCGTTTAATTTTTGCCTTTTGGTAAACATTTATTTCTCTATTTTGTTGCTTCCACAAACACTATATGTCAATAAGTGAACATTATATGTTCTTGTGTGATGAGACAAGGTAATTTTTTATACATGTTATGGATTTATCATCCTTGAATATGAACTACCACACAAACTTGTATAGCATCATCCCTGAATATGAACTACCACACAAACTTGTATAGCATCATCCCTGGATTTATCATCCCTAATAAACAAAACTAAAAGCACACGTACATTGACACAATGACACCTCCTAAGTGGCTAAGTTCTGTATAGCATTCACAAATGCCAGGAACCACATGCTACACACAAAATTAAAACTCCTGGAGCTGTTAGAAAAAACTATGAAAGAACAAGGGTCACAAGATGAACAATCTTCTAGGCGTGGATCACTTTCCCAAAAGTAATATTCCGACCCTAATCGTAAAGCACGGGTTTCACGGAATTCACCTTCGAGATACAAAGAAGAAAACAATAGTGGTCACGCTTACTATGAACACTATTAATTGAAAATGAGTTTGTGAGATTTTGTAGAGATGAAGAATTTATGATTTTGATCTTTAGAGTTTGTATGCAAAAGAGAGAAGTAGTTTTCTCAACCCCTTCATCATATGAGAGATCTCATATTTATAACACTGCTATACTGTTTCAGAAAATCCGAAACGATACATTGACAAACCGTCAAAACACGTGAAATAACGCAAAGAACAACAAATGTCAGGAACACCGTCGCGAGTCGCGACCAGCATCGCGAGTCGCGAGCTGGGCAAGGTCGCGAGGGGCGACCCTGGTCGCGAGGGGCGACCCTGGTCGCGACCAGCACTTGCCTTCCCACCAGATCCAGCGTGCTGCTGGTTGTCTAGCACACAACTTACTGCTCGCGAGGTGCAAGGCTGCTGCTCTTCATTAAGTTCTCGACGAAACGCAAGAACAAAACATTAAATACATATAGCATATTATTACATATATTATTCGAGTAACAACACCATTACCAAGAGACTCAAACAATATATCATGAAATAAACTAACCTTATACTCTAAATCTCCAACAGGAGCTACTAATCGAGAGAAAGCTCATAACTGCATGAAAAGGACATGAAATAGAAAAGTCCAGCATGCATTAATTTGTGGCATATATGTTCATTTATCTCATGTTTGGTATGAAAAAGCATACACCATAAAAGCTCTAAATTTGCTTTATTTCCAATTTGCCAAAAAAGAATAATTTTAAAATGTTAAAAGATTTTTCACTTTGATTTTTCAAACAACTTGATTTTCTTCATTTGAATTAATCTTCTCATGTTTAATCTTTGCTAAACTAGTCTATTATGTTTCAGTAGATGCCAGCTAACTTAACAAGTTGAGAAAGTCTTTTGAAAGTTATATTTTAAAACGTGTGATCGAATCTTGTTTATATTTATACTCAATATAGCTCTCAATGGAAACAAAAATAAATCATTACTTTTTATAAATTATCTAAACTGTAACTTTTAAATCAAACATTCGATTAATGTCAAACTAAACCTCTACCCAGTCCATTTCTTTGTATAAGGTCTGCGTACACTTCTCAACAATTTGGTCCGACCACGAATATATATCTACTTATCTATCTATATTACATAAAGACTTGAGCCCATAACTTCAAGTATAAATGAAAAAAACCTTATCTACCAATTTTATTATTGTTTCTCATTCAAAAAAGAAATCTTGATCAATGGTTTAAGTTATAATAATGGTGTGAATTGTGATACCATAATAATAAAATATACAATTCCTTCTTTTTACCAATACAATTCATACCACATAAATAACACATACTTCATCTATTTCAAAATCGGTTTTTCTAGCCTATGCACCTAGTGCATAGGTTTAGCTATTTGTTTTAGTTTTATCCAAACAAAACTGATAAATATGACATAGTTAACTAAATATATTATTCTCATAATTGATATCTAATTCCTATAATGAGAATAATATATTTAATAAACTATGTCATATTTATCAGTTTTATTGAATAAAGTCAAAAACAAATAGCTAAACGTATGTTGGAATTAAAGCCTCAAAGTTAATCATATTCATGGAATATTTGTTTGTTTCTTTTGTTAAAAAATACCCAACCCAAGTGCATTTAAACCATCATCGAAAGAATTCAACACGCAAGTCTCTATTACCTACATGTTTATATATCATTAAAATTATTAATAATATAAATATATAAATAAACTTTGATAATAATTGAGCGGGCGGTAGGGGAATGACAAACCACACGCGTTATAAAAATGCTCGTGGCGAGCGCGGGCTGTAAGTCTGTGGCCAGTTTTATGATCTGTTGGCGCTGTGTTAATTCTGGAACTAGAAAACCCTTCCAAAATATAACTATAACGCTTTTGTACTTCATGTATTTGTTCACGATAATCATACATCACTCGCCAAATATAGAACACTATTGACTTTTGGAGAAGAACACCTACAATTTTCCCTCCTCTCCTCAATTCCCACCAAATTTCCCAACTTTCTCAACGGCTTTCTCTCTTTCTCTCTCCTCCTTTCCCCTGTTTCAGTACGTAGGAAGCGTAATTCAAAGTACCCATTAATGGCAATAACCTTTAAAACAATCACTACTCTCAATTTCTTCATCTTCCCATTTTTATTTCTCTTACTTCTCCTTCTTCTTTCTCTCTCTTAATCAATACCAACAATGTGGAATTACCCAGAAAATCAAAACCCATTTGCAGAATCAAGCTCAGTTACCCAGAATTATCATGCCGAAGAAGACGAAGAAGCTTTGAAATTGGCAGCTTTAAAGCGCTCAAACACTTACAATCAAGTTAGAACTTCACTTTTTAAGAGAATTTCAGGGGATGTTTCTCAAGTTGATGTCACTAAACTTGGGAAAGATGAAAGAAATCTTGTGTTGGATCGTCTTGTAACTACTTTTAATGATGATCCTGAGTTGTTTTTCAGTAAATTAAGGGAGAGATTTCTTGCGTAAGTGGTTAGAAATTAGTGGGTTCTAAGTGTTTGTGTTAATTACCATGAGAATTGGTTCTTTTTTGTTGATGCTGTTATTGGGTTTGAAATGCCCCTCTATTACTTGTTACAATCTATGATACTCGGACTCTTTATTTTACTTTAGGTACCCGTGTTAGATTATCGATGCTCTGACATGTGTATAAACACTTTGATGGTTCATTTTTGGACTAATATCATGGAAGTTTTTCAAATAATAGCCTAGTGGGATACTTGAGCACGCACTCGTGTCCAACGAGTATCTAATTCCTGAGTAACATATGTTACAATGTTAACTTTCTTAGTCTGGAATTAGTTGTCATATCGTCCCAAATTACTTATAATAAGGATATGCCATCATTTTTATTGAAATAGTCATGTTAATAGTTGTCTCATTCACACATTATTTCTGTTACTTGATGTAAGTTAGAGCATCTTAGAAAATCGAATCATAAGCAATTACTATGTTAGGGATGGGGACAATTGTTTTCGAACATCCATAAATGAATTATGTGAATTGTTTTCTGGATGGAGGGAGCATTTTGCTGGGGATCTCAATTTTTGTGAAATAATTAATCATCAAATTTGTAGTCGTTTAGATCTTTTCTGTTTGTATAACTCCATTAGGAATGGTGTTTTGCCTTATTTTTGGACTTTGTGTAAGCTACTCTTTAGTTGGAAGATCAAGTGTTGTAAAGATTCTATGTTTGTCAAGGTGTACTTTTTCCTTTTTGTGCTGAATTCTTATGTACATTTACGTGAATTACATCATGTACGTTTCTTCTTATGTGAAAGGAGTGCATATGCATAGTGGCTATCTTATTGTGGTTTTATAGTGTAGGTTTGGACTTTCCAAAGGTTGAAGTGCGATATGAGCATTTGAAGGTTAATGCTCTTGTCCATGTTGGAAACCGAGCATTGCCTACACTTCCCAATTTTATCTTCAATATGAGTGAGGTAGGCCTTCGAGCCACAAACTTAGCAATAAATGATTGCAGTCCTAATTTTACATGCTATGGATATCGTATTGTTAACTTGCATTTGGAAAAAAAACTTCTTTAGGCTTTCTTGAAAAGGATTGGCATTTTCCGTGGCAAAAGGGTGAATTTGCCAATCTTGAATGATGTTAGTGGCATCATAAGGCCTTCAAGGTACATTTTTCTACTCATTTAACATTGTTATTGAGTTGCCTATGAGTGACTTGTGTTCGATACTTTTGTTTTTTTTCTGCTTCATTTTGTTTAGGTTGACCCTGCTTTTGGGTCCTCCAAGCTCTGGAAAGACCACTCTTCTTTTGGCCCTTGCTGGGCGTCTTGGACGTGGATTAGAGGTACAATTAACATTGCTTTTGAACGAAACTGGCAGTCGGTATTTTCTTTTTTGTACGAGAATTTCAGTGAAAAGTTTATATTTACACAATGCAAATGGATAGACATAAAGTAATTGTGTAATTAGAGAGTTGAAGTAGCTGCCAAACACCTCGAGAAAAGAAAAAAGCACTTAGATTGTTATCTATGTTAAAGAATTGGTGATATGATTATGTAGGAGAGGTTGAAACTTGAAATCATATATATTGTGGAATCTGGTTGTTTCATCATGTTTACTAATTTGTGCAATGTTAAATTATTAAAAGATATCAGGGAAAATAAGCTACAATGGATATGAGCTTAATGACTTCATCCCTCAGAGGACTTCTGCTTATGTTAGTCAAAGAGATTGGCACATGGCAGAGATGACAGTCAGGGAAACTATGGAGTTTTCTGGATGTTGCCAAGGAGTCGGTTTCAAATATGGTAAGCTGCCACATCTTCATGTTTCATATTTTTCTAACTTGTATTATGATATGAATTTCTCAAGAAAAAATTTAACAGATATGATTTCGGAACTTCTGCGAAGGGAAGAGAAATCTGGGATAAAACCTGATGAAGATCTTGATATATTAATTAAGGTTTGTGCAACTATTCGGAACTCAGGAGTCATACCCTTTTTGTGTCTTTTTTTAATGCTTATATTGGTAACAATGACGTGGTGGTGTTTTTAGGCCCTTGCACTCGGGGAGCGGAAAACAAGTCTGTACACTGAATTTATTATGAAGGTATGCTGTTGCTAAACTAAAGGCCTATGTATCTCACCTCTGTCACTACTATTAGAAGTTCGCAATTTACTTCCTGTCTTTATAATCTAATTAGACTAAGACCAATCCCTCTGTCCCAAATTAATTGCCACACACCGTTTTGGCACAATCTTTTTGGAAAGTGAAGAAGTAGAGAGAAAGAAGTGGGTGTGTAGGTGTAGGGCTCAATTGTAGAGAAAAAGTAGAGAGCAAAAGATTGGCAAAAAGGGTATGTGACAAATATATTGGGACAACCGAAAGGGGAATTGTGGCAATTAATTTGGGGCGATGGGAGTAGTTAATAGTTTTGCAGTCTTTGGTGATGCTCCAAATTTAGGAATTTGGGGAAAAACTTTTGCATGGAGGCCTTCATTAGTCCATGACATTGCCAGCTTATCTAGCTAATGTGTGCGCTTAATACTTCTCTGCATTCATATCATTTAATTTAGTCAGACTCATGTTGGATACAGATATGTTCCCAAATGTCAAACTTGGCAATTTTCTCAAAATGTTTTTAAATTTGGTCTAGAACGAGTGTCAATTGAACATATGCATGTCAATGTGTTGAGAATGTAACACAGGTGTTTGAGGTGAAATACAGAGTCCAAGTAAATTATATATGAATCATTTGTTTATAGTGACTTTTGCAATGAAAGTCTGCACGAAATATAGATAATGTATAATTATTCCTAATAAAAGCTATGTGTATATTCATCTTGCTGATGACTTGTGTACAAAGATTTTAGGACTGGACATTTGTGCGGATACACTGGTGGGAGATGAAATGCTCAAAGGAATTTCTGGAGGCCAAAAGAAGAGGCTAACAACGGGTAACACTATTTGAGATGTTATAGTAATGTGGCGTATGAGGCGTCAAGGGATTGCAACATTGATGCTTATGCTAAATATACAGGAGAACTGCTTGTGGGTGCATCCAGAGTGCTTTTGATGGATGAAATATCAACAGGCCTAGATAGCTCAACCACACATCAAATTATCAGATATCTCAGGCATTCCACCCGTGCTCTTGAAGGGACCACTGTCATCTCCTTACTCCAGCCAGATCCCGAAACATACGAGCTATTTGATGATGTTATTCTTTTGTCTGAAGGCCAGATTGTTTATCAAGGACCACGTGAGGGTGCTCTTGAATTTTTTACTTATATGGGGTTTAGATGTCCGGAAAGAAAGAATGTTGCTGATTTTCTACAAGAAGTATGCAATACGTACATAAATTTAGAGCGATCGCCATCTTGAATATGTAAACTTCATTCATGTAGACTGAAATAGCCCTTTGCTGCATATTTAACAGGTAACATCAGCAAAAGATCAAAGACAGTATTGGTACCCTGGTTGTTTATACCAATACATCCCCGTGGAAAAGTTTGTAGAAGCTTTTAAGTCACATTGTCTAGGCTATATGATATCCCGAGAGCTTGCTACCCCTTTTGATAAACGTTTCCATCATCCAGCTGCTCTGTCAACTACTTCATATGGTATTAAGAGGATTGAGCTTCTGAAGATTGGATTTTCCTGGCAAACCTTACTTATCAAGAGAAATTCATTTCTATACATATTTAAATACATACAGGTAAAGTGTCCTCTT
Organism: Beta corolliflora; assembly: GCA_947648045.1. Lineage (NCBI taxonomy): Eukaryota > Viridiplantae > Streptophyta > Magnoliopsida > Caryophyllales > Amaranthaceae > Beta > Beta corolliflora. The sequence continues at coordinate 406,873 of CANSZD010002680.1, read as the reverse complement.
ATGTGTCATATATCATAAGTTCACTATTTCCAGCTGGCTTACTAGAATGATGTAGTTTTATTGTACCTCTTTGAATTAGTTCTTTGTCACTATTGACATCAACACCTCTATGCTTCAGAAAGATTTTATCATGCATGACGTGATGAACATAAATATAAAATACTCCCTCCGTCCCACATTATTTCTTACACTTACATGGCACATAGTTTTAGTTGATAAGTTGTTGCTTGGTTATCAATTGTTATTTTACTACTTCCTCCGTTTTCAAAAAATTGCAACAGTTTGACTTTTGCACTACTTACATACTTCACGGACCAAACTTTTTAATTAGAATATAATATAAGTTATTATGTGAATTTCCATTGGATTAGCTTCAATGTATATCTTAAAATATTAACTATTTATACTTTTTACTAATTGAAAATTAAAGATATTGATGGTCAAAGTTATGCATTTGTAAGCGTGCAAGTCAAATTGTTCCATTCTTTTGGAAAACAGAGGAAGTATAGTAGGGTGTTATTTTATTAGGATGAAAGAGAGTGGTGAGTCATGAATCATAATTGAAAAGCAGAAAGATTAATTAGTGGGTCTTCTCCTATATTAGAAGTGTAAAGAGCAATGTGAATTGGATGAAAATGGAAACTGTAAAGAGTAATGTGGGATAGAGGGAGTAGGACCCTGTTCTTTTGGACTTATTTTTTAGTTATTTACTTCTGTTCAGTGCAGCTCCATTAAGTCCACTGCAGTTTAGCAAAAATTTCGGTCAAAAAGAGCAGAGCCTAAGTTACTTATGAAATTATGTAAATACTAATTCAAGGACACTGTATTCTATGTTGCAGCTTCTTCTGATTACTCTCATCATGGTAACTGTATTTTTTCGGAAAACTATGCATCACAATACGCTTGAGGATGGTGGTGTTTATCTTGGGGCTATCTACTTCTCAATAGTTATGACTTTATTCAATGGTTTTATGGAGGTTCCTATGTTGATACAAAAGCTTCCTGTTCTTTACAAGCATAGAGATTTGCGCTTCTATCCGTGCTGGGTTTACACACTTCCGTCTTGGATTTTGAGCATTCCATTCTCATTTATTGAGAGTGCTATTTGGGTAGGAATTACGTATTATTTGGTTGGATTTGATCCTGAAATAACAAGGTAAGTAGTCTTTTCTATTACATTTTTAAAATATGGTCCAAATTCAAGTAGAATAATAACTCTGGTAAATAACTTGCTAGAGACTGTTTACAGAACTCCTAATTTCATCTTGTCTTCTTCTGAATTCGTGCAGATGCCTGAAGCAGTTCCTGCTTTTCTTTCTTTTGCACCAGATGTCTATATGCCTCTTCCGAGTGATGGCATCCTTAGGAAGAAATTTGATAGTCGCTAATACTTTTGGGTCTTTTGCAATGCTGGTTGTTATGGCTCTCGGAGGATTTATTCTTTCTAGAGGTGAAATTTGAATGTTGTTATTTCTGCAATTTAGTTTTAAAGTGACTTTATGTTCACTTACATCCCCTAATGTGACAGACAGCATTCCTAAGTGGTGGATTTGGGGTTATTGGGTTTCCCCGTTGATGTATGCTCAGAATGCAGCTTCTGTAAATGAATTCCTGGGAAATTCTTGGCATAAGGTAGCCACTTCTTGCCAATTTTTTTGTCTTATTGATTTCATTTGTACATCATCATAGAGTCATATACTTCTGGTGTTTATGGCAACTGAAGTTGTATCACCTAGAGACTTGAAGTAATTTTACTCAGAATATAAGTGGAGTTTATTTTAAAATTCATTTTCCGTTTAATGAAGCATATTCAGAAGTATCACAAGATTGTGGCAAATCTAGGATAACAAATCTTATCTTGGTTTTCCATTCTGTGACACTGCAAGCCTGGCATATCCTGGAACAAGTTTATTCACTGATGTAAGCTTTTATTAACTGCAGAAGGCTGAAAACAGCACACTATCTTTAGGTGAAATGCTCTTGAAGACGAGGAGTTTGTTTCCCGAAAGTTACTGGTATTGGATTGGTGGTGGTGCATTACTCGGATACATGATTCTGTTCAATATCCTCCTAACCTTTTTTTTGACATACCTGAATCGTAAGTTGAAATTCTAACCTGTCTCTAGTGCCTTAAAAGTTTTTTCCATCGGCATAGTTTAATAAAGAGTTGCAAATAAATTCTCTGTTGTCACCCCTGAATAATGCAATCGAACAAGCATGGAAACAGACAGGAAAGAACAAAATTACAGAAATAACCAGACAAGAAAATGGCTCAACTTTAATGCGTACTTCGAAATCTGCTAGTACTTTCAAGCTATAAGGGCGATAAATGGAACTAAAGATAGTAACATCCTTTTGTTTGATGCTCGGTGAAGCCCTTGGGATGCGTCAAGCTGTTATCACCAAGGATAAGCACCCATGCAGGAATCAGGAAGAGCAAGAAAATTCCCCTGTTGAACTAGGAGAATTTTTGGCACACTCATTCTCATTTACTGGTTAGTTTGGTTCTGTCTCTTTCCCTGCTCCTTTGCTCTATTACTTGATCATTGTCTGAATCTTACCCCTAGTCTTGTTTTACAGGACAAAATCTCCAAATGAGAGGCATGGTTCTTCCATTTCAACCTCTTTCTATGGCTTTTAGCAACATCAGATATTATGTAGATGTCCCTGCGGTATCTCCATGCCTTTTCTCTCTTCATGTTTCATGGAGTCCTATATTCCTCTTCTGGACACTGTTTTTATCATTTGATCTATTCCTCCAGGAACTTAAACAACAAGGTGTAACAATGGACAAGCTGCAGCTGTTGGATAATATCACAGGGGCATTTAGACCGGGAATCCTTACTGCATTGGTTGGAGTAAGTGGTGCGGGAAAAACAACTCTCATGGATGTCCTATCAGGTAGAAAAACAGGTGGAACTATTAATGGGAGCATATACATTGACGGTTACCCTAAAAGGCAAGAAACATTTGCGAGGATTTCTGGTTACTGTGAACAGGATGACAATCATTCCCCATGCTTAACCGTGCATGAATCACTTCTTTTCTCTGCTTGGCTTCGCCTTCCATCGCATGTTGACCAAAAAACACAAAGGGTGAGTTCTAAAACTTTAAGTTCGCTAATATCTGAAGCGCCTGTCATTTATGCCATATGCCACAAAATAACCCCTTATCTCCGGCTGTTTAGTTAACCACCCATTTGTTTGTTAGTTAAGTACTAAACACCTGTTGGAAAGAAGTATTAGGATAGATTCAAAATCTTTATTCACGAATACAGCTAGGGCTAATTAAGGCTGTTTGTTCTTGAATAAGCTCGGAACTTACTCAATCCAATCAGTAGCCAGCCTCACTATAATTCCAGTTTTTTTTAGTGACTAATAAGTGTGATGTGCAGAGATTTGTGGATGAGGTCATGGAACTTGTGGAGCTTACCTCATTAAGCGGAGCTTTGGTTGGTATACCTGGTGTTGATGGCCTATCCACAGAGCAAAGGAAAAGGCTGACAATTGCGGTTGCACTTGTAGCAAATCCTTCTATTGTATTCATGGATGAGCCCACTTCTGGACTTGATGCCAGAGCTGCTGCTATTGTCATGAGAACTGTGCGAAATATTGTTGACACTGGGAGGACAATTGTTTGCACCATTCATCAGCCTAGCATAGATATTTTTGAATCCTTTGATGAGGTCTTTCTTGCCACCTCACTCTTGCCTTTCATCTTCCTTTTCTACTTTACTATCGAAAAGATGCTCTAATGAGTTCTCATCTATGCTCGCCTTATTTTCTGAATTTAGTCTGAGCAGTCACAGAACATGTGGATGAAAACAAAGGGTTATGTTGCTTTAATAGAAGGATTGCAACTATAAATTGATTATAATCTAATTCACTGTATATTATACGAAACATAGTTTAGGAGATTTGTTTTTATGTTCTCATTCAAATCATGTCTCAAATTTGAATCCACCAGGCTCTTTTTGTTGTTAATCCACATGAACTCATTTGAGATAGCCTTATCCATAATATATGATGAACTCATAGGTCATAGCATTTCCAGTACTAAAGTTGTGTGGGTTTTCATGCAGCTCTTGTTGATGAAGCATGGAGGAAGATTGATTTATGCTGGACCCTTGGGAAACAGATCACGTGAGCTTATCAAGTATTTTGAGGTGAGATTATACTTCTTTATCGCATGAAGTGCCTGTGAAGTATCAAGTAATCACAGTGCTTAAATGCATATTTCTCGTGTTGCCTTCACTTCAATAGGCAGTTCAACAAGTTCCACGAATCCAGCCTGGCTGCAATCCTGCCGCTTGGATCCTGGACGTATCGTCTCCTGCAGAAGAAAGTCGCCTAGGAATCGATTTTGCAGATATTTACCAATCATCACCTCTGTTTTGGTGAGTGAAAGTAGTAGAGACTGATAGACGATTGTCTGTTGAGACAATTTACCCTTTTAATGCCATATATTTCTGTTGTTTTCAGGCGAAACAAACAAATGGTGGAACGTCTCAGCAAACCTGATCTGGATTCTTTTGGACTGAGCTTCCCTACTAAATATTCTCGGTCATTCCTCTCCCAGTTTTTGACTTGTCTCTGGAAACAAAATCTCTCCTATTGGCGGAACCCACAGTATACTGCTGTTCGGGTTTTGTACACTGTCATCATCTCATTGATGTTTGGAACAATGTGTTGGAAGTTTGGTGCAAAAAGGTTTCTTCTGCTGTTCTTGCTTTTATATAATCGAATTAATTGTTTGTAATTAGGGCTGTGCAGGCAAAACTATCTGAATACCCAAAAGTCTGTTCAATTATTTGATCTAGGAAAAATATGATACTCAAACTGAATATTTTTTTGGTTTTGGTTCCCACTCTGAAAGTCTGGGATTGGGTTTGGATAAGAAGTATCATCACTCTGAGTATTTTGGATACCCGAATACCAACTCGATATTCCTTTTCTTCCTTTTTTTGTTCTCTTGCTAAATTGATTTCTTGAAGACCCTAATCCCAAATTACTAAATGAAGTACTTCATAATTTTGGAAAAATAGTAGGTTTTTGTTGGGTTTTTTTATTGTATTTATGTGGTAATTTTGGTAAATATTGGATGATTTTGTAATTAAATTTTGAACTCCTAATCTCTCTTGGTGGATCAAGTGGGTACCCAAAATTGCTCGAGCCTTATCATATCTGGTAACAGGCATTGGTTATGGGTGTTATCAGGTATTGGGTACTCAATTCGATATTTATGTATGTTCGGGTACTTGACTCTTGCACAATAATTTGTACTATGTGTGATACATTTAGCACTCGTTTTGTGCATTATCTCATTTTCTGGCAAAAATTGAATTGTTGCTGCAGGGGTACCCAACAAGATATCTTTAATGCCATGGGATCGATGTATGCAGCAGTTCTATTTATTGGAATTACAAACGCTACTGCTGTGCAACCAGTAGTGTCAGTTGAACGATTTGTTTCATACAGAGAGAAAGCGGCAAGGATGTATTCTCCTCTAGCATTTGCATTTGCCCAGGTGTGCAACATTCCATTATTCTTCTATATTCTGCTTATATCTTGCACAAGTCTTGTAGTAATATTGTAGCCATTAAATATAGGTCTGTTCTCATCATTTTTCTAAAACAGGTGACGATCGAGTTCCCATATGTTTTCATACAGTCAGTCATCTACAGTGGCATCTTCTACTTCATGGCATCATTCGAACGAAATCTCCTGAAATTTGCTTGGTACTTGTATTTCATGTATTTCACATTACTGTACTTCACCTTCTTTGGGATGATGACTATTGCAGTTACACCAAACCATAATGCTGCTGCTATCATTTCTGCTCCATTCTACATGATGTGGAACCTCTTCAGTGGATTTATGATCTCTCAAATGGTAATCTGCTGTACATTTCCTCATCTTTGTGTTTAAATCATTCTTTCTTGGATTTGTCACAAAGACTCAGTAAAGGTGTGAAAGAGACATTTGCATCATCTCTGGCAGAGGTGATAAGACTGATAACGATACGACTCAAGCTCTATTTAAACTCGTGATCTTGAACTTCAGCTTAAGTTGGCTTGAAAACTCGCGAGTTTGAACTTTAGCTTGACTCGGCTTGAAAACTCGCGAGTTTGAACATGTGAAGCTTGACTCGAATTTTAATTCTTTACTTCAGTTTAGGCTTTATACAATATGAATGCCAATTGAATTTTCTTTTTGTGAAAGAAAGATATAAATTTTGATAGAATCAAACAATCATTTCAATGTATCATCAAATAAAATATAAAAAATTTATATATTTTCATAATGAAAACATGTGACTGATTATGATTTTCTCGCAGATTCATATCGAGTTAGAGTTGCTCGGCTCATCTCATTACTAGTTGTAATCAACTTCTAGCCGAGTTTGGTTTGAGTCGAGCTCAAGTAGCTCGCGAGTTGTTGAGTCTCACTATAAGTTATTGCCCTTGCTCTCTTGTTACTAGAGCGTCCAATACCTGTCTATCAGAGAGGAAGAGCCAAATGATAGAAAATTTTAAACTTCAAATCCCCTGAAGTCCCTCAATAGCCTTGTACAGTTGCATGTTTTTGAATTTGCTATATGTATGTTAGCATGTATAGGCTTATGAAATCATATGATAATATGATGAACATCTTGTTAGTTTTTGGATTAATTTGTTGGTTTCAATGTAGCATTTTTGAGTTTGCGATATAGAATGCTTGACCTATGTGCTTTTGTTTTCAAATCTCTGCATTATATGACTCGTGAAGTCGAAACTAACTCTTTCTTCTTAAACTAGAGGATCCCTGTGTGGTGGAGATGGTATTACTGGGCAAACCCGATAGCATGGACCTTATATGGTCTTCTAACATCTCAATACGGGACCATAGATGACCCAGTGAAGCTCTCCGATGGAGTTCGATCAGTTCCTTTGAGGCAGTTATTGAAAGATCAATTTGGGTACAGGCATGATTTCTTGGTCATTGCTGCTGTTGCTGTACCCAGTTTCAGTGTGATCTTCGCGTTGACTTTTGGTTTCGCCATTAAATCCTTTAACTTCCAAAGGAGATGAAGGAGGTTAACTTAGCAAAGACAGATCAAAATTTTCTTGTTCTTGGTTTTAACATCATTAATGTGGCTAAATGTCTAACACATACTAAAATACATTTGTACTTGTAGTTAGAATGTTGGGGATAATAAATTAGTAACACTAAGTCGCTGTGGCTGAGCCTTAATACTTGCTACAGATATTGTGGCTGGTATACTTGCTGCAAATGTTATCGAATTTAACTTCTAATTCTGTTGGTACAAGCTTGTCACTTAATACGAGCATAAGAAACTTTACAAATCCATATTTGATGAAATGTCAAATTGTCATGCCACCTTATGTCTTATGTTGCATGAAATCTTGACATATTGTCTTTGCTTGTGAATTAATGATGGATCAAAATTTCTTTACGTTCTAGGTAAAAATCATGGGTAAAAATATAAATATGCTTAGTAATAAATGGTTAAAAAAATGCATACACTTTGTAATAAATCGGTTGACTTGTGGCTTGGTCTTGGTCTAAAGAACCAAGATAACTTAACGTAAACCAAGGTCTACAGAACATCACATTTTTGGAAAATTTGACTAGTATGTACTGGATTTGTCCAAGTTGTAGCATTACAACTTGGTCATATGAGCTACTAATTGAAAGATTCTCTTGTTGTCGACGTCGCCATAACTCTTGTTGGAAACTCATCAAAAGCTTGATGCAAGGACTATCATGTATACTTAGATTTCAAGTGGTTGTTTGATGACATATAGGGGAGTAAATGATGCGAGTTGATTTCGAGTTTGAGCTAGTTCGACTTGATTCATTAGCATTTCGAGTTGAGCTTGAGTTGAGTCGAGCTCACTCAAGTCGAGTTTGACCAAGTAGATCTCGAGTAACTTACAAGTTTCTCGTGTTAAAAGCAACCCTAAGGTAAAAAATATGTTGAATTTAGGTATTTTGCTATAGATAATTGGGTATTCGAGGCGCTCACGAGTTTTTGAGTCGAGTATCGAGTTGCTCAACTCAACTCGCCAACATCTCAAGTCGAGCTCGAGTTTGATTCGAGCTCACTTGAGTCGAACTTTGACCGAATTTTGACTGAGTCGATCTCGAGTAGCTCGTGAGTTGTCTCGTCTCATTTACAATCCTAGTGATATATGATGCTTTAAAATGATTAAGGTAAGTGAGATTTTTATATGATTAATTGTGGAACACACTTTATAGTAGGTAAGTAACTAAGGATTATTTAAATCCATGCAGGAGGACATCGATGTTTATTTTAATAGATAAGGGGAGTCATGTGTGGTTTCATTTCCTTACTGAGAGTTGTCGGACAAAGCAACCACCTAGCTAGGTTTTCAATTAATCAAAAGTTACATTTGACTTTCTGCTTTTGGGATATTTAAACTTATTCTTCGTTCATGAAATTATTTTAGTTTTCGGTGATTATTGCAATTATAGGTTCTTTATCCATAACATATGGGTGCATTATCGAAACTGCTTAGAAAGCTTCAGTATCAAAGTTGCCACAATTTTTATTATATGAATCATACAATCACAATATTTTGTACGGTTAAATAGGGAACTTATATAATTAAGTCTCTTATTTATGAAAATGAGTCTAACTTATAAGAGGTATCAATTTAGTAGGGTACTTCATCTTACTTACCTAAAAAAAATATTATCAAAAGTGTGACTTATACCAATTTGGATTCGCAATTCACTTTTATTTTAAAAGTTCTTCTTTAAGTTACACTTTCTACTAGTATTATCAACACCTATGTTCCTAACAATTAAAATATTTCCACTTTCCCATTTATAGACACTCTTCACTTAGTTTCCACAAAGCTTCATGTCAATAATCTTTCTTCTATTTTCATTTCCTTTTCTTTTTACCACACTATAATGTCTTTGGAGTAAGTAATTGAGTAATAAAAAAAAATTGTGTTTGTCAATTTTCATTATTTTTTAGACAAGTATTCTCATTATTTATGACCTCATATCTTGGCCACAATTTTAAGGAAAAACTGAACTCTTATTTTTATTGTATATAATAGACTCAAAACGGATTAGTGATGGCAAGAAAGATAAAAGTCAGGATTATTTAAAAAGTTACCTGTAAAGTTCGGATTATTAAGAAAATCAATAGTTGGAATTAAATTTAGCGAATCGATCAAAGGTTAGATTTTTAAAATCAATTTTTCCATTAACATTTTGGTTGGAGGAGCACTATTTTGTAGGATACTATGATTACTAAACTACTTCCATCTTTTCCCCTAAAAAAAAACTACTTCCATCTTAGTTGTTCCCATTTTTCTATGAAATCTTTAATTTTTCCACTACAAATGAAGTATAGATTTATAACGAACTCCAACGGTACTCTAGGAGCTGGCGGGAATTCAAGAATGCGAAATGCCTCCATTTTTCATCTTTCTCTCTCCGAAATTAATCCGTTTTTTCTCAAATTCTTCCCCAAAACTTACCCAAAGATTACCTTTTAATCCATCTTCATCTTGGAAACAAGCTCAATTTCTTATACCCAAATTCCAATTTGTTCATTCTCTCTCCTCTAATATAAACCCTAACCCTAATTTTTCAGAGAGCGATTTCAATACTCTCTGCAATGTCTTAAAAAAACCCTTTCCTGACCTAGAAAATGCTCTGCATGAGGTTAAATTCGAACCTTCTACATCATTATTGCTGGAAATCTTCAAGAAATTTGATTCGGCGCCGAACCGGGTTTTTTTTCTCTTTAAATGGTCTGAGAAACAATCTGGGTATCATTCTTCTGCCCTAATTTTCAATTCAATGTTGAATATTGTTGTGAAATCAGGTGAATTTAAGTGGGCATTGATGGTATTGTTGGATAAGATTAAGAGGGGTGATGGGTATGAATTAGTTTTAGCTGAAAGTTTAGGGATTTTGATTAGACATTATGTTCGTTTAGGTATGGTTTCAAATGCTATTCATACATTTAAGTTTGCTAATAATATGGAAATTGATGTGTTTGAAGTTTTGTTTAATGCTTTGTGTAGATATGGGCATGTTATGGTAGCTTCTGATTATTTAGATAGGAAGATGTATTTGAAACCCGATTGGACCCCGTCGATTGATGTGTATAATATGCTACTAGAAGGGTGGTTTCGAGTGCAGAACACGAAACAGGTGGAACGGCTTTGGTTGCGAATGAGGGCGGAGAAATTGGTGCCGGGAATTGTTACTTATGGTATACTTGTTGAAGGATATTGTAAGATGGGTTTGGTTGATGTTGCACTAGAGTTACTTGGTGGAATGAGGAGTGATGGTGTTGTTCCTAACAGGGTGGTGTATGGTCCTCTGGTGGACGCATTAGCAGGATCGGGGAGGTTAAAGGAGGCTTTAGGGATGTTGGAGAGGTTTCGAGTTGTAGAACCGGGTCCCACTTTGCGGACCTATAATTCATTGATCAGAGGGTTTTGTAAGGCAGGGGATCTCAATGGGGCAGGTAAAATACTTAGGATGATGATTAGTAGAGGTGTTGTTCCCACTGCAATGACATATAATTGGTTCTTTAGGTATTACTCGAAACATGGGAAAGTCGAAGAGGGAGTTAATCTTTATAGAAAGATGGTCGAGTGTGGTTATGAGCCGGATGGTCTGACATTTCATTTGATGTTGAAGATGTTGTGTGAAGAGGAGAGATTGGAATTGGCTATGCAAATCAGGAAGGATATGAGATCCAGGGATCATGTTTTAGACTCGGATATAAACATTATGTTGATTGATTTGTTGTGTAAAATGCACAAGTTAGAGGATGCTGTTGTAGAATTTGAGGAATTGATCCAAAGAGGTTGCGTTCCTAGGTATATTACTTACGAGACACTGCATTGCGAGCTCAAGAAGAAGGGATTGCACGAAATGGCACTGAAAATTGCTGAACTAGTAGCTACTCTTCGGTCCTCGACATCATTGCCAAATGAATTTGGAGCTGTGGACACCTTTCACGAAAGGAGAAAATCTATCATCCAAAAAGCCAAGGCTATGTCTAATACACTGAAGACATGCTCAAGTTCCGGGGAAATAGCCAATCGTAGAAGATCTTCGAAGAGGTTTTCAGTTGGTCAAAGAACAAAAGTTAAGCAAGGTCAAGCTAAAATCTGAGGCAGAATTGGTCATATTTGAAGCACTTGATCTTTTTTCACACAAGGACAGGCCTAGATCTTGGTATCACATTTGGCGCTTTCGAAACCAAGCATGCCAAAGAGTGCTGAGTGGTGAAGTATGACTTGCATAGGACTCAAGTTCAATTTGGAGAAGATGATATACAACCTTTTTTTCTTAAGGTAAGATGAAGTCCCTCAGGGATAAGAGGGAGGTTGAGGAAAAAAACCCCTTCTTATAGGGGTGGAAGAAGGGTCTTAAACCACCGGGTTAACTTTAATTCTCAAGAAGAAAAAGAATTCACAGCATTGTCACATTGTTTTTCACGAGCCAATTCAAAGACGTATGCGTTGTCTGGTAGGCATTAAACTTGTACTAATGGTGATAAACTTGTATGTAATTTCAACAAAAGAAAAGTAGTCTCATGTCAATCTACAATTCTATTCCCTTGTTTCCCCGGATATGTTTGTAGATTATCATTACCACTCATCACCTTTTAAGAAGTGGTATTGAATTGTAATAAAAAATAAATTTTTATATAAAAAACACATTACCATGGATATCATTACCATTGAGAATTCTAAATACAAAGACATGTAACTCATTACCATTACTTCTATTATTAATATCTACTAACATGAGCAGATAGTATATATGTACTGTACTATCTTTAAAACAAAGTATATATGTGTTGTTTGTTCAACCAAGCTTCTTGGTGGAGTGGTGGGAACTCACCTCATGGGCTTTGGTCACAAGTTCAAATCCCACTATCTACTTTGGCTTTGGAGTAGGGATTCCCTACATCCCCCTACTCTCAAGCGTTGACCATGTATAATCTACTATCAAGTAGAGGTCCTTTCTTACCAAGGGGTTAAGGTGGGGGCACCCAAATTAAATGTGTTGTTTGTTCTGTGAAGAGTGGACTTTTTTTTTGCGTCTTGTAAAGAATGGACTTTGAAAGCATTTTAAAGTGAACGATGGTACGAGGCTGTAAGGATCTACTTAGTTGTTTGTCTTTGAGTTTGAAACATAATTGGGAAGAGCTTCTCTCCCGCTACAATGTGAAGATGTTGAGTATGAGCATAAAGAAAATTTCCTGGTAAGGAGAATTGTCTTACAAGAAGGGAGAGAAAATTGAAAATCCTTCTTACAAGGGGTGAGAACGATCCCTTGTTACATGAATGAAAGGAGGGTCTCACAGAGCGTAAAGAATTAAAGACTACTATTGACTCCCTTTTCTCTATTTAACATTTGCCTTTTTGTCATTCGTGAGTAGATTGAATAAAATCAAATATTGCAATTAAAAAAATAAAGGAGGTAGTAATATTTATAGGAGAACTTATGCGTGATTTTTTGGGGGTGATTAAGTAGAGGACTTTTAAGAGAAGAGCCCAATGAGTGAAGGTGTAGTCCAACAACCATATAAAGGACACTCATATAGGTGATTTTTTTGGGGGTGATTAAGTAGAGGACTTTTAAGAGAAGAGCCCAATCAGTGAAGGTGTAGTCCAACAACCATATAAAGGACACTCATATAGGACATGTGAGGACACTCATATAGGACATGTGAAAGCGACGTATGTCGATGACATAAATACCTAACAAGATGATAAAAAAACCTAACAAGATAGTAGTAACAAATAGTAGAAGAGAGAAATTGTGTCATATATTGACCACTTATATTATAAGCGGTCTATAATTAATTAAGATTACTGCCCACCAACACGCAATTTTAGGAGGATGATAGATAAGATAAAGATTATATTGAAAGTTTAGTGAATCCACCATCGATTTTCCAGCCTAGTTAGGTATCAATCCTCTTATACCTCCCTAACCATGGGATTTTACTCCCTAGGTAATAGAGATATACTAAGGGCATTCTTGTAATTATACTATTGTACATTATATTATATATATGAGTCCTAGACACTCGTTTTATGGTAATCCGTATCTCACACTAGGTTCTCTTGAGATAAGAGTGTTAGTGGAGCCCACATGTTCACCTTAAATAAAATAATCACTTGACTTATTCCCTAATTTATATAATTATTTGTCAAAATTCTTGAATTTTCAAGGAGTTGCAAGATTATTGCAATTTCATATCCCCCACAGAGAGGACCGATAAAAGAGGAGAAATTCCCAGTTCATAGCTACAAAACACTTAAAAAATGTTTCATCCCAATTAAAAGAAAAAAGAAAGTTATGAACCTAACCTTTATTTTGTTGGGATGTATACAAAGTAAAGTAGTATATGAATTGATTAAAGTAAATGTAAGTAATCCCCTAAAAAAAAGTAAATGTAAGTTGTTGTGGTCTAACATCTACGGCTCTCTTGAGGACACTTGGGCTCATCAGAGCCGTACACGTGTCACCTTAATCAAAAAGAGGAAAAGCCTTGAACTGGGCTGCACCCGGCAGAGTTAAAAGGTTTAAGTTCGCCCGCCAATCGGAGCCCAACAAAGGTAAGATGGCTGAAGGAGAGTGGTTAATAGACATCCACCAGTCAGGGTCTGCCACGTGTCATGATCTGATTCTCCAACCAATCAGAAGCCACTATTCTAGGTCAGATTTTAAGGTTAGCTGTCACCTTGCTATCACTATAAATACTCCAGAAATCAGGAGAAAAGGGCATTCAATGCAAACAGTGTAAAGTTACTCTGTAAAACTACTCTCTCACTTTCTCTCTCTATCTCTACTTTTCTCTTACCACTCCTGATACCTGACTTAAGCTTCGGAGGGGGAACCACCACCCAAACCTCCAGGGTGGGTCCCTTTTTGCAGGTTTGGGAACGAAGCTCAGGCTTGGACTAAGTTGGTTCAGTCATCATTGCACAAGTCTCCAACTGAAGAACACTCAAGATCTATTAGTTACTTGCTGGACAAGCAAGCCCAACCTATAGCTTACTTGTCGGACAAGTAGACGAAACATTTGGCGCCGTCTGTGGGGAGACGCAACGATGACTGATTGTCAATCGTCCAACATTGCTAGGAATCGAAGCCTTCAAGTTAATGTCGAAGATACGGTGGAGCATGAAAGACCACCTCGAGGAAGGGATAGGCCCCCGTCCATCGTCCAAGTTACTGGACCAAGCCAGCAACCAGTCATTCAAGAGAATCTTGAACGTCCAGTGACTGCCGCCCATCTAGAGAACGCCTTGAATGATTTCCAGGCAAAGATGGTCATAGCGATCGTCCGGAAACAGATCAAGAGCAATATGCTGTTTTTCCGGCTTAACCCTGAGCCAGCTGCTAACAATCCACCTCCTCCTAGGGGACGTTCCCCAGAAGATCGTCCAGGCCCTAGCCGGTCTGTTCGTCAGGAACCTTCTAGGAGAACGGCAAGAGGAAAGTAACAAGAGGATAAGGATCAGCGAAGAAAGATGGACTGGAACCTGGTGGTAAGGACCCAGGACCATGTTCGTCCAAGCGGGCACCGAATGGAAACAGATGCCAGAGACTATCTAGAAGCAAAGAGAGCTGCTGCAATACAACGATCAGCGACAGGTTCTACATCGTACCTGAGAGACCCTCCCTTGAGGTTGTCGTCCAGAGGGGAGGGACGAAGTTTAAGTCACTCTCTTGTTCGTCCACGACAGGAGAAGACGGTGGCTCAGCCCATGGTTTATAGGCGTTCATTGCCTGCAAACACGTCGTCCGATCCGGTGTTAAAGGAATATCGTAAGGAGTACATACCCATTGAGGGACAGATGGGAGCCCTCCAGATTAACTGGTCCACTCCATTCTCGGCCAGGATAATGGAGGCGCCCCCCTTCCCAAAGGTTAAACTCCCTACTATAGAACCTTTTGATGCTACCTGGTGTAAGAACTTCCCCGCAACTCTGAAGGGAGTAGCTCAGAAGTGGTTTACCAATCTTCCACCCAATTCAGTCAATAATTTCACGGAACTCAGTTTCTTATTCACTAGTCACTTTGTTGCCAACAAGCAAGAACAAAAGACAAGCATGCACCTAGGCAAGGTCGTCCAGGGACCTAAGGAAGCTCTTAGAAGTTTCGTTAAGAGATTCAACCTAGAGGCCCTTCAGATCCAAGATCTTAATGCTGGAGTGGCCTTTGACGCCTTCATCAGGGGTCTAAGGCCAGGAAGCTTTAAGTTTGATCTTGTTAAAAAGAAAATCTCCACTCTTGCTGAGGCTTTAAGGGAAGCAGAAGCGTTTATTCACGCTACCGAAGTGTGTGCTGAGGCAAAACATCCCGAGTCTAAGAAGCCTGAAGAGGTTGTTCAGCCAAAGAAGAGTAACCCCAAGAAGGCCGAGACTTGGGCAGTAACCTCCACCACCACTTCGTCCAGAAGGAGCAAGAGAAAAGAAGCTGAGCCATCCTCATCTAATCCTATTGAATTTAACAAAGATCAATACTCCATTCTCATGGAGATTAAGGATCAGTATGAGTTGAAGGCCCCATCTGAGATGAAAACCCCTTATAGAAACAGGGATAAGAGCAAGTATTGCCACTTCCACAAGGATTGCGGTCACGAAACTAACGAATGCAAGCACCTTAAGAAGGCTTTGGAGGAATTAGCCCGAAAGGGAAAGATGAACTCCTATATGCCCCAAGGAGGAAGGAAGTTTCAGAGGAAGGACGACTGGCATGCTAAGAAGAAAGAGAGTGCCAGTACAGACGAAGATGTTGTTCTCGTAATCTCAGGAGGATTTGCTGCTGGAGGACCAACCAACAGAGGGCACAAAAACTACCTTAGGGAGCTTGGCCAGGTCTTGTTAGCTGACCAAACAAAGGCCGAGTCCTTCCCAAAAGTGGTAGTTAGTGAGCAGGATCGGGGCAGGTTAAGGACTCCCCATGATGATCCTTTGGTTGTGGAAATGAAAATAGCCAACTTGAAAGTTAGAAGAATTCTTATCGATACCTAAGCTCGACGGATATTATTAGTCTTGATCGCTTGTCCGGACTAAAGTTTGATGAGAAGAACTTAGTTCCCGTTCACCATCCCATCATAGGGTTTGGGGGAGGAGTCATCCATCCAATGGGAGCATTTACTTTACCCGTTCGAGTGGGAGAAAAGGATGCCGCTAGAACTTTGTTTATCAAGTTCTTGGTGGTCCGAGATTTGACAGCCTACAATGTCATTCTTGGACGACCAACTCTTAATCATGTCAAAGCGGTAATAGTAACTCACCTAATGCTGATGAAGTATGAATGTGATGATGGCAAGATTGGCTCCTTATATGGAGACTAGCAGGTGGCAAGGGAATGTTATCTGACCACCCTCAAGCCGTCATCATGGAAGATGGGCAGCGAAGATCAGACGAAGGCAGATGGTGAAAGGAAAACGTCTGAAATGGAGAAAGAAAAGACGAAGGTGGCTAGCGAGAGGAAAACGTCTAGGATGGTCAAGGACCAAGTCGCCTCGTTAAAAATGACCATTGAGAACCCTCAGACGCCTCTTGCCCCCTCAAGGAAGGCGTCTGAACATCTCCCCAGTGAGAAGAGGAAATATGAAGTCATCAAGCAAGAATCTCCCTCGTCTGAGGAAGTGATGGCTATTATGGGACTAGCAGTAGAGCGTCCAGAGCCAGTGGAAGTCCCTGAAGAGGTACGTCTGGATGAAGCTCGTCCAGAAAGGACTCTCAGAATTGGATCGTCGCTCAGTCCTGACTTGAAGGGTCATCTAGTCCACTTACTGAAAGAGTTTCAAGATGTGTTTGCCTATTGCGTTGAAGAAATACCTGGAATTGATCCGGAAGTAGCCGTCCATCGGTTGAATGTTGATCCGAATTTGAAACCTGTTCGTCAGAAGAAGAGGCATTTGGGACCGGCTAGAAACCAGGCAGTCGACCAAGAAGTTCAGAAGTTGCTGGAATCCAAGTTCATCAAAGAAACCTATTATCCAGACTGGATAGCAAATGTGGTCATGGTACCAAAGCCCAATGGCACCTGGAGAATGTGTGTGGACTACACTGACCTCAACAAGGCTTGTCCTAAGGACAGTTTCCCCTTGCCTAAGTTGGATCGTCTGGTAGATTCCACAGCCGGCCACGCTTTGCTAAGCTTCATGGACGCTTATTCAGGCTTTCATCAAATCCCAATGTGGCCAGAGGATCAGGACAAAACGTCCTTCATTACGGAAAAAGGACTGTATGACTGGTTGAGAATGTCATTCGGCCTGCGCAATGCCCCGGCCACTTTTCAAAGACTGATCAATACTGTTTTTCAGCCACAGTTGGGAAGAAATATGGAGGCATATCTTGACGATATGATAGTCAAGAGCCGTCAAGAAGAAAATCATGTGGGTGATTTGAGAGAAACTTTTGAAACTGTCAGGAAATACAAATTAAAGCTGAATCCCAGCAAATGTGTATTTGGGGTTTTGTCGGGGAAGTTTTTAGGCTTCTTGGTGGATCAGAGGGGAATAGAAGCCAACCCTGAAAAGATTCAAGCTATTCTAGACATGAAGTCTCCTTCGAAGGTAAAAGAGGTACAACGACTGACGGGTTGTTTGGCTGCCCTTGGACGATTTTTGTCTAAGTCAGGCGACAAGTGTCATCACTTCTTTGCCACGATCAAGAAAAAGCCAAGTTCGAATAGGCTGAGGCGGAGCAAGCCCTTCAAAGATGTCAAAGATCATCTTCGAGCTGCCTAGGTTGGTCGGCCCGCCCGAGGAGGAACAGCTTGTTTGTATACTTGGGTTGTATCCACTCAAGCCGTGAGTCTTTGTTCTATTGGCTGAAAGAGAGTCCGTCCAGGTCCCAATATACTTTGTGAGTCACGTGCTCAAAGATGCGGAAAATAGGTACACTCCCGTTGAGAAATTTGGATTGGCCCTCGTCATGGCCAGCAGAAAGTTAAGGCCTTATTTCTTGGCGCACAGTATACTCGTCTATACCGATCAACCTTTGAAGCAAGTCCTGCAGAAGATGGAAGCCGCTGGGCGAATGTTAAAATGGGCGGTTGAGCTCAACATGTTTGATATATCATTTGAACCAAGGAAAGCCATTAAGGGGCAAGCCTTGGCGATTTCATAGTTGAGCTTACTCGACCAACCACGAGCAAATATCGATCCCGGTGAAGGAAGGAAGCATTGGGCACTCATGGTTGATGGATCGTCCACGATCCCGATGGATGTGGGGCGGGAATCATTTGTCAATCTCCCGAAGGGACAAGTTTGAATATGCATTAAGATTCCAATTCAAAGCATCCAATAACGAAGCCGAATATGAAGCACTCTTGGGTTGGAATCAAAATGTGCAAGGCGGCTGGAGCCGTAGAGATTGAGGCCAAATCGGACTCTCTCTTAGTTGTCGGCCCAGTCAACGGAGATTTTGAATGCAAAGAAGCATCAATGAGCAAATATATGCGACTGATCAAGGACGAGATTGAGCCATTAAAACGATTTGTTCTCGACCCAGTACCAAGGTCGAAAAATCATCAAGCGGATGCTCTCTCGAAATTGGCCGGCTACTTGAAGGTGATGTGCCAAGAACAATTTTTTGGGAAGTCAAACCCAAAAAGAGCATCGACCAAGAGGAGATCATGTTTCTCGGCCAGGGGCTGTCCGGGATGGAGCCGATCATAGAATACAAGAAGACGGGACGATTGCCTTCGATCCCGTAGAGGCCAAGTATGTGAAGGCCGAGAGACAAGTGGTTTGAGCTATGGGGCGAGACACTTTACAAGAAGTCGTTCAACCGGCCTCTGCTCAAGTGCGTCACCGAGAAGATGGTCCGGAGATTCGAAAGAACTCCATGAAGGAGCTTGTGCTTCTCACATTGGGGGGAAGAGCCTTAGGCGAGAAGGCTTTAAGGACGGGGTACTACCTGGCCTACCTTAAAGGAGGATGCTTTAGTTTATGCAAAGAAGTGTGACAGTTGTCAGAAGCATGGAAATGTGCATCAGAAGTCGTCCAAATATTTGACCCCCATCTTGTTCCCTCTCGCCTTTTGCCAAATGGGGCATGGATATCCTAGGACCTTTCCCCGTGGCCGTGGGCAAAAGAAGTTTGTGATAGTAGCAAGGACTATTTCACTAAATGGATAGAAGGCTGAAGCCATGCGAGGAATAACAACAAACGACGTCAAGGGCTTCATCTCGGAAAAACATTATAACTCGATTTGGCATGCCTCGGTCAATCGTCTTTGATAATGGTCCGCAGCTTGAAACGCCTAAGCCGAAAGAATGGGCATCGAAAGAGAAATCAAAGCTCACTTTGCGGCGCCCACCCACAAGCTAATGGGCAAGTCGAGTCCTTCAACAAGATTCTATCAAATGGAATCAAGAAGAAGCTGGATAACGCCAAAGGGCAATGGGTTGAAGAGCTGCAATTGGTGTTATGGTCCATTAGAACAACTGCTAAGAATTCTACGGGCGAGACACCTTTCATGTTAGTCTATGGCACTAAAGCCGTCTTGCCCATTGAGGTTGAGGAGCCCACCCTACGAGTCATGTTATACACGAGAGGATGCCAACCGGGCCGCATTGCGTACGGCTTTGGACCGAGTCCAAGAAGTCGGGGGCAATGTCTTGCTAAGAATGCAATTGTACAAACTGCGTATGGCTCGGGAGTTTAACAAAAGAGTTGTTAGACGACCGCTAAAGGTGGGGGATCTTGTTCTAAGAAAGATGGAAGCAGTTGGACGAGCTAAAGAGTTGGGGAAGCTAACACCAAATTGGGAAGGACCTTATCTGATTGTCCAGGAGATACACAGTGGGACTTTTCGTCTACAAGATCTAGATGGGCGACCTATTCAGCGTACCTGGAATTCAGACAACTTAAAGAAGTACCACGTCTAGCTCAGATCTTCGTCAGATATATGTAGGGTAATTTGTAGTTACTCCAAAGTACCACGGCACATGTTAGTAAGAAAAGAATTGTATACATGCATCTTGGCTTTCAGCCAAGCAAAATCCATATAATACAATTCTTATTTCCTTATCTCTTTGTTTATTTTCACCAAGTTACTTCACTTTGGGGTATTAAATCAGTTACTCGTCTAAAAGTGACATTAACTTGGACCAAAATACAAACAATAGCAGAACGTCAAAATTGCTCACATTTACGCCGAACATCACTCCCTCAAAGAGACCGGCCAAAAATATAATGCATATATGGTCAGTCAAATTGACAAAACCTCGATAAGAGTAACGTCAAAGTCTCACGAGAGAAAGGCGGCTCGAAATAAGACCTTAGTAAAGGATACTTACTTTCAAAAGCACGGACAGCTAAGTAGTCCAGACCCTAGTAAGGGATCGCTACTTAAAGACGAGTGTTGCTCCCTCAAGGAAGCCGGCTAAAACATTCTTTGAACATGTATCTCAAGCTCGTCCATCAACTTCAGCAGGCTCAGCCAAGGCTGGCCGCTCTCCTTCTTGGACTTTGGCTCCCCTTCAATATACGGTTGAGCTAAGCCCAAGAACGGGGGGATAATAGAAGCCTATAGGACGAGCTAAAGAGAGCAGGTCGTCCAAAAACCAGGACCTAACCAATAGATGCATCGGTGATGGTTTGATAGGGCAGGGTGAATGTTAGTAGCTCGAGTAAAACGGCTAGAACGTGGCTCGTCCAAAAAGCAAAAAGGTTTTGGACGTTTTCCCTCTTTGGGCAAGACGCGTCTATATAAGTAGATCGTCCAAAAATTTAGGACGAATCTTGCTAAATACTTAGTTACATTATGGGATGATTGGTAATCGTCCAAGCCTGGGATGGCAATCCTCTCGTTTTTGCGTTTGGCAAACCGCCCCAGACGAGTCTCTTTTGGTACTTGGATGCATATGCATTTATCAAAGGCTCTAAATATTGTAGACCGTCCAATAATATCAGGACGAGTCACATTTTTACTTCAGAAAGCAGATCGTCCGATAGTTCAGGACGAGTCAATAATTGTGCTTTTATTGAAAAGCTATTGAAAAGTTACGATCGTCTAAAGTCAAGCACGCTGCTCTTTCATTAAGCATCTGTGCTAGACGTCCAACGATCAAGACGAAGTTAATATTATACTAAGTCAAATTGGAATTCAGAAAGATAAGAGACAGGCAAATTGGCAAAAATTCTCCTTCATATATGATTGATCAAGAATTACAACCTAAGAGCTGAAGAGTTAAAGATACAGCGGCAAACAAGCCAAGAAACATGAAAATAAACCTAAACTTAGGCTTCGTCTTCAGAGCGAGTTCCTTGGTCGTCTTCTGGGGTCTCCACCTCAGCAGCTGCTTCGTCGTCTGACTCCTCAAACTCTGGAGGTTCCTTGGCGCATACCATAGCCCGATGGACGCTCTCTTGATACTCCAGACGACGAACGAAGCTGGGGACCTCAGCTTCCTCAGCTAGCATCCCAAAGGCTTTGACGGCCCAGTCCTTGGCCGTTTCGATGACTTGATTCAACCCTTCCTTAGCATCGTCGAAGGCCTTGGCCGCCTCCCTTTCCAGACGGGCAGTCTTTGCCCTTAGGAGAATATTCTCCCTCCTTAATTGAACGGCAGCCAGAAGAGCGACATCCCTTTCGCCTTTCAACTCAGCAGAGAGAGCGTCTATGATCATCTGTAGACGATCCTGCTCAGTATATAGCTGGTTGATTTTAACAAGATGATTCTTGTTCTCAGACTCCAGGAGCGCCGATTTCTCCTCCAAGGCCTCCAGCGACTGACGATGAAGGGTGTTAGCCATCTCGATGTCATGAATGGCTTTGTCCCCTGCCGTTGTAGCTTGGTGGACGAGGTGCTTATTTTCCTTTCTAAGCTCCCTCGCCCAATCTTCAGTTAGCATGCTGCGAGCCAGAAGCTGGAACAACGAAAACAAATCAAGTTATTAGACGATTTACAAAGTCAAAATTTGTACAAGTAGAAAACAAGGCAGTCATAAAACAATACCTCGGCAGCAAGCTGAGACATGTAGCCCACATGCCCGGCGGACGCTCCCCTTAATCCCTTAATGTAGCATTCAGGGAAGCATTTGAAGAGCTCCTGCTTCAGCCGCTCTTTCTCCAGGCTTGACATTTTGGCGAAGGCAGGAGAAGACTCCTCGTCCGAATCAGCAGTGGGAGGAGTTGGAGGAATAGCAGGGCCTTTGCCCTTATCTGAAAGAGGGGGAGAGTCAGTTATCTTGATAGGGAAGACGATGGCTTGTCTATTAGACGGACTCATGGACCGTCCACCGACCCGCACCGTCCTAACTATGTTGGGGTAATACGACTCACCGGACGAAAGTGATGCCGTCCTAACAGCTAGAGGCATCCGTGGCACCGGCTTTGCCACCGAGCCGAACCCCTGGATAGTTCTCGGCGGCGGCCCAGTTCCGGTGCAACCAAAGCCAAGACGGACTCCGGGTTGACCTCAGCGAGTCGGCCGGTAAAACGCAGAGCGGAACGGTTGCATGTGCATCCTTTCCCTCCTCGGCCGAGCCACGATCGAAGGCTCCTTTTAAGAACCTTGGCTTGTGGGGGAGGCATGCTTTTCTCCCCACTCTCGACAGCAGGAGCCGCCTTATCTGCCTTCTTCCTTGTAAAGCCCTTAGGCTTCTTCGCTGAAGGCTGGTCAGCGGCTGTAGTTGGCCTCTTTTTGGACGAGGACGACTTCCCAGGTGGAAGCTTGTTTGTAGGAGCATTTTTCTGCAAAAAGTAAAGGCATCAGATTGATCGCCAAAAAAAAAAAACTATTGTAAGAATCCAGACGAGTATGGTCCCAAGAAGGTGACCGTCCAAGCCTGGACGTTCTCTTTAGTTGGGTATTGGACGTCCAAAAATTGGAGGCCAATTCCGGACGAGTATGACCCCAAGAAGGTGACCGTCCAAATCCGGACGTGCTCCTTTTAGGGTGACCCTCGTCCAAAAAATTGAATGCCAATTAAGGACGAGTATGGCCCCAAGAAGGTGACCGTCCAAGTCTGGACGTGCTCCTTTTTTGGGTGACCCTCGTCCAAAAATTGGATGCCAATTAAGGACGAGTATGGTCCCAAGAAGGTGACCGTCCAAGTCTGGACGTGCTCCTTTTTTGGGTGACCCTCGTCCAAAAATTGGATGCCAATTAAGGACGAGTATGGTCCCAAGAAGGTGACCGTCCAAGTCTGGACGTGCTCCTTTTTTGGGTGACCCTCGTCCAAAAATTGGATGCCAATTAAGTACGAGTATGGCCCCAAGAAGATGACCGTCCAAGTCTGGACGTGCTCCTTTTTTGGGTGACCCTCGTCCAAAAATTGGATGCCAATTAAGTAATGAGTATGGCCCCAAGAAGATGACCGTCCAAGTCTGGACGTTCTCCTTCTTTGGGTGACCCTCGTCCAAAAATTAGATGCCAATTAAGGACGAGTATGGCCCCCAGAAGGTGACCGTCCAAGTGCCGGACGTTCTCCTTCTTTGGGTGACCCTCGTCCAAAAATTGGATGCCAATTAAGGACGAGTATGGCCCCCAGAAGGTGACCGTCCAAGTCTGGACGTTCTCCTTCTTTGGGTGACCCTCGTCCAAAAATTGGGTGCCAATTAAGGACGAGTATGGCCCCAAGAAGGTGACCGTCCAAGTCTGGACGTTCTCCTTCTTTGGGCGACCCTCGTCCAAAAATTTGAGGCCAATTCCAAACGAGCTGAAGTGATACTCGGCAAAAAAAAAAAAAAAAAAAAATATTACGAATGTTTCCGTCCTCTTCTCGGTACTACTTTTTGCATACTCCTTCCACAGGTTGTACAGTGAATTTGGACATACCGATTTCCCCAGTCAAGATGCTTCAAGGCGTTGTCGGCCGAGTCTGCAAAGAACAAAAATGTGTTCGTCAAAAGAATTATAGACGAAGAGTTTTACTTGGGTGATTTTAAATATATACCTTTATCATCGGCCAACCGCAAACCGGCCGCAACCAAGAAGTCGTCTTGGTAAAACATTTCCTTAAAGGGTATCCAGTTGGAGGGCCCTTTAAAGGATCGTTGGCCGGGCCTGGAGTACTCCTTTGTTCTGAAGTACTCCACAACTTCTTCATCATAATTGTCCTCCGAGTCCGGCCCGGGTTGCTTCCGTCCCGTATTCGTGACGGGCCGATTATGGAATCTATAGCTCTCGAGCCGAATCATTGGCCGCCTTCAAATATATGAAGTCGGCTTTCCATTCATGCATCTTCGAAGGCTTCCCCAGCCGTCGGGGAAGCCGAGGTGGTTGCGAATCTTGAGCCATGTCCCGTCCACGGCCCCAGGACCTTGGCCGCATAATGGATGTGGGTAAAGGCCCTGAAGAGAAAGGGCAAGGTCGCGTAGCTCGCAGACGGCAATAAACGTCAGGACGTTGTGCCAAGCGTTTGGGGCCAACTGATTATGGCCGACGTGGTAGTGCTGCAGCACTTGTTCTATGAAGTCATGAAGGGGAAACCTTAATCCCGCATCTAAGGCCAGTTTATAGACGGCGAAGTGGTTCTTAGGAGCACTCAGGATCGTCGCGTCTTTATTTGGAATGACAAAGGAAAAGCCCGGCATGGGCATGAAAGACGATAAGAAATTAGGGTCTGGTCCTAGTTTCTCTAACCACTTACGGTTGACCAAAATGAAGCCAGGATCGGAAAGGGGACCTAAACGTCTTCTAATCTCTGACGAGGTAGTAGAGGCCTCGTCTGATTCTTCGGCAGCCTCAGAATTGCTACCATTATTACCTTCGCCGATCTCCTCCATGTCGGCGTCCCTGCCAGAAGTACTGGTCTCAGGTCCTATTTCGGAGTCTTCTACATCATGGTCAAAAGGAGGCCGGCCCAAAGGCTGAGCACTTTGGACCTCTCTTGTTTCATCTGGCACCCGTCCAGTGGACTCCTCCATATCAGAGCTATTTGATGGGATTATTGCTTTTCGTCTTAGACGGGCCGTTTGCTTGACGCGCGCCAGATTACCCTGCACA
The DNA here is from genome assembly GCA_947648045.1 of Beta corolliflora. Classification (NCBI taxonomy): domain Eukaryota; kingdom Viridiplantae; phylum Streptophyta; class Magnoliopsida; order Caryophyllales; family Amaranthaceae; genus Beta; species Beta corolliflora. Next base: position 381,866 of record CANSZD010002680.1, on the reverse strand, counting down.
GGTAAAGACTGGGTCGTCTGACTTTCTCGGCCAAAACTATAAAAATATATGTACTCGGCCAGAAGAGGCCCAACTCTAGAATGTGCCGAAGAAGAAGTATCGGTTCTAGGGTCAAGACAAGCTCTTGGTCGGCTAGGATTATTTGACGAAGATGATTCCATTTTATTGATTTTCTAAGAAAAAATAAAGAATAAAGAAGAATGAAAAAATCAAAGAAACGATACCTGCTAAGAACGTCTGGGCGATTCGGTGAAGAATCTTTGAAGGCGGGACGATCACTCTCTCTCTCTAAAAAATTCGCAGAGCTTCTCTCTCTAGAAAAATTTGTTCGAAGTGTTAAATGATTAAATGTCTTCACACCAAGGTTATTTATAGAGGAATAAGAAACTCACGGAGCCTGGTCAAGAATGACCGAAAAGAAACTACAACGGTCGAATATGACCGGTAGAACCTAAAAAAAAGGCGCGTCTTTTCATTTCAAATTAAGGTACCCTAAGGGTAAAAGAGCCTTAACCGTCAGATGGGCCAACTGTAAAAGCCCTTTTAGGGGCAAATGTTGTGGTCTAACATCTACGGCTCTCTTGAGGACACTTGGGCTCATCAGAGCCGTACACGTGTCACCTTAATCAAAAAGAGGAAAAGCCTTGAATCTCTGGGCTGCACCCAGCAGAGTTAAAAGGTTTAAGTTCTGGCCCAACAGTGCAAGATGGCTGAAGGAGAGTGGTTAATAGACATCCACCAGTCAGGGTCTGCCACGTGTCATGATCCGATTCCCAACCAATCGAAGCCACTATTCTAGGTCGGATTTTAAGGTTAGTTGTCACCTCGCTTATCACTATAAATACTCCGAAAATCGGGAGAAAAGGGCATTCAATGCAAACGGTGCAAAGTTACTTCAGAAACTACTCTCTCACTTTCTCTCTCTATCTCTACTTTTCTCTTACCACTCCTGATACCTGACTTAAACTTCGGAGGGGAACCACCACCCAAACCTCCCGGGTGGGTCCCTTTTTGCCGGGTTTGGGAACGAAGCTCAGGCTTGGACTAAGTTGGTTCAGTCATCATTGCACAAGTCTCCAACTGAAGAACACTCAAGATCTATTAGTTACTTCTTTGGACAAGCAAGCCCAACCTATAGCTGCTTTGTCGGACAAGTAGACGAAATATAAGTAATAATGTAGTATCCGAACAAGATAAAAGTATATGCTAGTATATATAAGTACTAAATAATATAAGTATATAGAGTATAAGGTAGTATATAGTAGTGTAATCATTTCCTATTTTATATACGCACTATAAGCAAAAATGAGGTGAAGAGTGAGGATTTCTCTTACCTCTTCCCCCTACTATCAAGTGTCTCGCTCACAAATGCTAGATCATGAACATTGTGTAGATTGAGGTTTAGACAGGATTATTCTCCTTATCATAAAAATAAAAAATAAAAAGTTGAAGAGAATATAACATAACCTTAATATGGTTTCTTACTTTATATACGCTTTATGCCACTACTATAGTCGATCAAGGTTAGCCTAGTCCGAGAAATGCCCGAGCATGGGCAAACTTTTAGCCTGGTTTTCAGGCTCGGTCTTGTTTGTGATGGGTTTTGGGCAGCGTGAAAATGATTTTCCGGCGCAAAGTTGCCCCGGCCAGATTATGGTCCAAAAAACCGGCTATATTTGGCCCGGAAAAACAGGCTTCGGGCACAAAATTTTGGCCTGACCCGGCCCGAAGTTATATCATCTGTAGCCACTACTATAATTCTATAAACACCCAAGTTTATACTTAATCGCTATGATGAGAGGAGAGAGACAATAAAGACATCAACTTTTGCTATTTAACACTTCATTCACCCATCTCTCTCTCTCTCTCTCTCCTTTGTCACTCTCCTCTTCTCACTCTCACAGTCTCACTCACACTCACTGTCAGTTACTTTGCCCTTTACTGATAAACGAGCTTCCTTTCCCATCAAATCAAATCATTGACTACTCCTAATTTCTAAAAATACCCAACCCCCCAAAATTTAAAATTCCTTCTTTTTTTTACTCTCTCACTTTCTTTTTTCTGTACCAAAAATGGAGATGAAATGGCAATAATGGCGATAATGATGACGGGTGACAACACTAATCCTACTCCTTCTGACACTAACCCACCTTCCCCTGCTATTTTTCATGACTTTCTTGGTGGTAATTTCTCTATTTTTTGCATCTTCTCTAAGTTTTTGTTTTGAATTTGATATCTGGGTATTTTTTATATGTTGGGTTTTCTTTATTTGATCTGTTTTGCTTAATTTCTACTTCTGTGTTTTCTTTAAAGAATGTGATTTTTTGTGGGTGGTTTTCATAATGTTAATTTTTTTTTTCTCACATAGATTAATGGGTGGTCTTTATATCTTTGGCTGTTTTGCAAGTAGTCTTTTCATAATGTTTACTTCTGTGTTTTCTTTAAAGAATGTGATTTTGTGGGTAATTTTCTGTAAAGAATGTGATTTTGTGGGTAATTTTCTTTAAAGAATGTGATTTTGTGGGTAATTTTCATTAAAGAATGTGATATTGTGGGTACTTTTCTTTAAAGAATGTGATTTTGTTAATATGTAGCTATACGCCCTATACATTTGATTAATTTGGTTCCTTTTTGGAGAAGAACGGCAGATTGTACTCATTGTAGTACTTATATTATATGGTGTTTATGTCTGCTTAGTATTTCCATTGTCAAGCTGAGATATTTTGTCTCATACTTCTTTTTAATTCTTGCATCATTCATTTTAAAGAAGAGATTAGAGAATGTAAGCAGACTAAATTAATTGATGTAGGTTTAATCTTGATAACTCAAACCGTCTTTCTAACAGGTGTTTTAAGTTATTTTAATTAATTTGTCCGTTTACCTTCTCTAATTTCTTCCTTAAAAGCTTGAGTGTAGTATCAGTTTCAAGCTGAGGAATTTTGAATGTGGCATATTTGAAGAAAGTGGGTTCCTCTTTATTTTTTTTTCTTTTTTCAAAACTTGGGCATTACTGCGTTTTCTATGAAATATGAATTAGATTCCCACTATCAATGGCAGAGAAACAGGTTGGTAGTCAATTGGAGAGAATATCATGTTATGGTCCAAAAAGTGATCTTTCTGTGTCTGAAGTAAGCAATCGATTAATGGGAAGTAAGCGGAGTCATTCGGATTCTGCTTTTATTGAATCATCAAGAGAGGGGGTTCCCCAAAAAGTTCCTGAGAGCTCACATATGATGAAGGTATATGCCTTTAGTATTCCTTTGATTTAGCGTAACGAATTCTTTATTGTATTACTATTTATGAGTATATATTCCTGTGTTCAAATCTAGATGCTTCGCAGTGTAAGTGGAGGAGAAAGACTCAAAATCTCACCTTTTGATGGGCTTCTTCATGGTGTACCTCACCAAATTAGGCCGGTTTCTTCGTTCGTTTCACAGACAACTGTGGGCACCAATGTCAACTTTGTAAACTCTGATCGGTCGATACCTATGAATGTTGGTGGTAGTAGCATGCAGTATAATGCTTGTGTCATGAAGTCTTCTCCTCTCATGTATCAAGTGCCGTCAAGCAGATTGAGGGACACCATTTCTGGTGCATCAGTCTTGTCTCAGCTGGCTGCTGATGAAGAATCTAGGACTGGAAAAAAGGGCTCCGGTATTTTGAATTCAATAAATGCTGTCAGTAATCCTGTTCCTGAGAGGAACCCATCTGGGTTGGTGCCGAGTGGCTGCAACCTTAAGCCTGCCACTTATAATTCCGAGCCAGAATCATCTAACCCTTTAAGGTTGGGCCAAAGCCTTTTTACTGTCTCAAATTTTTTTTATAAACCTATACTGTTCTTGCCATTTTTATTTTATTATGCCTGTTAAATTACTGAATCGCAGTTCGCGTGGACTAACTACATCTGGTAGCAGACAAATGACTATAATTTATGGTGGTCAAGTCCATGTTTTTGATGACGTCCATCCAAATAAGGTTTGTGGCCTTTTCGTTGCTTAATGGAGCTTGCTATGTCGCTCTGGTTATGAGATTTTCGGTAACTACCAACTAAAGCAGTCATCATATAGTAAGATTTAAATTTTTTTGCTGGAGTTGTATTGTTAAAAGATACACTTAAAGAGTGACTTCATTGTTGTTAACAGCATCAAAGTAGACTTAGAGGAAATGTGCAGGCTTTGTAGATGATTGATGGCCCTCCAGAACGGAAAATATTATTTATTATTAATTACTTTGGTATAATAGAAGAGGGAAGTGTACTTTTGTTTTATAGATAAAGTTCTCATATGTTGGATACTTCTAAACAAATTCAAGACTTTGAGGAATTTGAATGCAATTTCTCTTGCATATCAATTCATCAATCTGTAACCCATATCCATCTTTTCATCAATCTGTAACCCATATCCACCTTCTCTTCTGTCATTTTGATTGGAAAGCCCTTCATATCTTCTTTTTTACTCTTTTAAAGAATAAAACACCTAACACTAGTAGATGAAATGAGTAAGACCTAGCATTTGATGAATATGCAGTGACCTCGGGACCAATTATTACGCTTTAAACGTCACTGCTCTAAAGGTTCAAACATACGGTGCTACTATAAATATCTATGGAAAGACCCACTTGTGGAGTGTGCTATCAGTCTGTTGAGGTGGTATCCTATGTTTCTCAGACTCTTGAGCTTCATCTTGGACCAAAAACATGGAAATTATTCATCAAATAGCTGAGTCTGACACTCCTGAGCCAAATTAACATAGTTGAGAGCTATCTCTAAGTAAGCAATGTTGTCATGGATAATATGAATACAGATGCTGAAGTCATGTAGAGCAAGCTATTTTCAGTGCTTAAATAACAGTGGTTGGAGCTTTTTCTAGTAAACAAGTTCTCAGTATAAAAAAAACCACACTTGCAATTTCATAAAAGTTCAAACACAAGTTTGGATTATCTAATTCCAGACAAGTACTACCCAGGTGATCGATAAAAATAGCCCTTCAGTGGAATAGGTACTTGTGATAACAGTAATTTGTTGTACTTCATATTATGGTTCTACAACACAGTTATTCTTCCTTCTTGATGCTAAAACTTGGGGATCACAACTCATAAGTAGCTGGCACATGCCCATGGTGTGTGGATTGTCAGGTTGATGAAAAATTGATGTGCAATTCTTTACCCATATGCTTCCAACGGATGTAAATTCACTTTGACAATGGAGGATTCCACAATCTGGAGTGGGATGATCTTGCTTATCTGCTTTCGCTTAGTTATTAATTATGATCTTTCAACGGTTCATTATTTGCATCTTGTTGCACTGTGGTGGTTTTAGAAAGAAATGTTCTTGTGGGAATGCCATAAAGCTAGAAGAAGGAAAAGATCAAGGTCATTTGTCTGCTAAAAGTATTCGGGTAATTTTGAATTAAATGTGAAACATAGATATTTATCGATTTCACTTCCTTTCGGGAAATACTTCAGAATTGGCAAGTTGGGATACTAACCAAACAGTTATGCAATGCAAATAGGATTTTCCCCTGCTCTGATAATTGATATGGTAGCATCTCTCTGTCTGTGATTTGTGTGTGTGCACACGTGCGCCAGGTACGTTGCTTTAGCTGATGGTTTGCTTGTAATAATTTGTCACAGGCAGATGTTATCATGGGACTGGCCGGGTCAAATGGAGGATCCTGGTCAACCAACTTACCAAAATCTTCAGCCAGGGCAACCACCAATGACAATTGTTTACCCGGTGGAGAGAATGAAATAAGTACAACTGGTGATCGTTCTTTTGCACAGAAATATCACCACACATTATCTGCCAGTGCTAATTCCATCCATGGATTAGGGTCTATCAATCAAGGTAATTATTCTAGCTTTTCATAATCAAGATGGTTTCTATGATAAGTTTTAATTGCTGTACACAAGGAGCTTCTCTGCTGATTTGGTTTAGTTTTGTTTGGCTGTGGGTTCAAATTGCTTGCCACAAGACACTCATGGTTCCTAGATATAAGTTCAATTTTTTCTTTTCTTTTTTAATTTTCTTTGATCCATGCTATGATTTATTCAAAATCTAATAAATCCATTGACGATGTATTTGCCTCATATATCAACCCTTCGTATATCACTATGAAATCAGTATTTACTATTTAATTGATGTGGAGTTATCTGAACTAACTTCAACTTAATTGAACTTATCCGAACTCAAATGAACTTATTCTATAACTTGTTGAAATTTGTCTGAACTAACCAGAACTTATCTTAACTTTTATTAACTTATCCTAACTGAATTTCTTCTGCAATAAAGCCAAAAGAAGTTGAACCAAGCAGTACCTTAGTCGTGCATGACTAGTTAATGCTGAGATCGATGCTTTTTAATAGCTTTCTTAAATCCGGTGACATTACTTTGAATGTGCTAGATGAAGAAAATAGTGTTATTACTCTTGAAGAATGTTTACAGCTTATTACAATAGATTATGATAATCATATTCATACATTTCATGGCAGGTGGGATGACTGCGAAAGCTGCAGGAACTTCAGTTCAAGCAAAAGAATATAGCTTCGAAACAAAATGGGAGATATGACAAAAAGGATAGTCATGGGCATAACACCGGCGAACCTTGCTAGTAGATGAGCTGATAAATAGGTCTAACCCTGTTATTACTAACTTTTTGCAAAAGGGTTTTCTGCTGTGTAGATAACTGCTTAAACCAATTTAGTATGAGTAATTAGATAAGGGGATTAGTGATAGTGAGCTTTGTACATGGTTCAGAGAATCAGAGCTAAAGCTTAATTTGTCAGATTTTTAATACTTCCTTAAATGTATTCACAAGAATAGCTTCTAGCTTATTCCATCTTGTTCATGTATCCATATCTCTAAGCTAACTGTTAGTTTTTTTTTTGTTAGGAAAGATAATTGGTCCGAAGACCAACCCCTGCTAGGCTACTAGCCTGCAGGGTACACCAGCTCAGAGGCTGGGTACAAGGGTAAACAGCACAGAAGTAAATGACTAACATATTGTTGGGATGAGGATTCGAACCCTGGGGAATGCCTTGGAATTCGGGGTGGTACTCCATTGAGCTACCACCTCTCCCTCTTAAGTTAACTGTTAGTGAATACCCAGTAATTTTTTTTTTGAAAAGAAATACCCAGTATTTTGATATGCTAGTAGTGCCGCTAGTATCAGCAATAAAAACAGTTAGTAATACGTTTTTTTTTTTGGTGAAATTAGAGCAAATTGATTAATGAAGCTTAAAGTTCGTTACAATCCGCAAGATAAAGTTTCATACAATAACTAGAGGGGAGGGGAAATATCCTAGTTACATTGCATTCTACTTCCGACATTCTACACGTTTTAGCCAACGCATCCGCTACCCTATTGTTCTCACGCCTGCAATATTGTATGCCCACCCGAGGAAGATCACTCCATTCTTTTCTGCACATTTCAAGTAGATTAAAGTACATGTCAGATGTCTCCCCCTTATGAAGGAGATTAACCACGTTCCTATTATCCGAGTATACCACTGCCTCCCTAAACGCGTGATGTGCTGCAAATTTGAGTGCTTCAAATACTCCCAACAACTCCGCTGCAAAAGGGTCCGTAGTATAGCAAGATCTATGAAAACCAACAAGCCATCTTCCATCTGTGTCCCTTACCACCCCACCTAGCCCTACTTGAACCAACACGTTTACGAAGGAGGCATCCACATGGATACTTAGAACATTAGACGGAAAAAGACGAGGCTCCAGACCCTCTGGGTGGGGGCTTACCCTAGGTAAAATTTTCCCGAGCGCACATAACAGACTTCTAGTTAGGAAGCAGGCTTTTGTGATTATCGAAATTGGAGATGCCAAGGTAGTATTGTTGACCTTGAACACACATTCATTCCGGGCTTTCCATAATTCATGACATAAGTATGGGAAAATTTCCCCCCACCTAAGCCCTCTAAAACTCACGGATGATTCAACATTGGCTCTAGTCCAAGAATTAAAGCTCATGTTAATGTTCGCTACCCCAGGAATATTTACAGCCTCCCATACACTCTTAGCATACGGACAATGGCGTAGAATATGGGCCGAGTCCTCCTCATAAGCTAGACATCTAGGACACAAACTTGACCCGACAATACATCTTTGGAATAAAAGTTTGCAGTGAGGAAGCCTATCGTACCAAAGAAGCCAGAAAAAGAATTTAACCTTAGGTTCCATACAAGCTTTCCAAATCCACTCAATATCAGGAGGGGGGGTCAGAGTCGATAATTGAGCATCATAAGCACGAGAGATAGCGAAACCTTCATGATCAATAAATGTAGGAATAATAAGATCCTTTCTAGAGGATGGGGAGGGAGGGATGATGATTATGATACGGTCCAGAATATTGTGTGGCAACGACAAGGATATCTTTGAAAAATCTCACCTCTCTCGGTTAGTTAAGTCTGCTACAACAAAATTGTCCTCTTCTTGCCTAAGGGGGCCCTCAATAAACTGCCTAATGGGTTCAATCCCAAGCCAATTATCATCCCAGACATTTATTGTTTCCCCATTACCCAAATTCCAGTTACAGTGCTTCTGGAGGAGCTCCCACCCTTTACCAATATTTTTCCATATGACAGAGCCATTCTTAAATCTCGTAACATGGTCTTTATGGAAATACTTAGACCTAATACACTTTTGAGCAAGGTTATCCGCATCTTGGGACATCTTCCACCCCAACTTTGCCATATAAGCCTTATTCATTTAACCATGGTCCCGAATGCCTAGCCCCCCGAGTTTCTTTGGCGTAAATGTGATTTCTTTTCGAACCAGGTGAAGATTCTTTTTCTGATGGTCCTTCTCCCCCCATAGAAAGTTATTACAGATTTGATCGAGGTCTTTAATGGTTTGGGCCGGTAAGCAAGCAGCTTGCATGTAGTATGCAGGTATGGAGGATAGAGTCGAGTTAATCAAGCATAATCTCCCAGTCTTGGATAGGTATGATGTCTTCCATTTTGCTAATCTAGCCCTAACTTTGTCTACCACAAACTGGACTTGGGTTCTAGTGGGTCTCTCATGCGAAATAGGCAGCCCTAGGTATAACCCTAAGTCCTCACTCTCACAGACATTCAGAGTATCCTGAAAAAGGTCCCGCATCTCCCCAGGAGTGTTGCGGGAGAAGGTTAGCTTACTCTTACTCTCATTTATTTTTTGCCCTGAAAGCTCACAAAACCTTTCCATGGTACGTCTAACCAAGAAAGCAGTAGATTCATCCACTCTCCCAAACAAGATAAGGTCATCTGCAAACATAAGGTGAGACACAGGGACATTTTTTCTGCCTACCCCAAAAGGAGTCCACTCTTTGTCCTCACATTCTTTGTGGATCATCTGCGAGAGGGCCTCAAGACAGATATTAAAGAGGTACGGGGACATGGGATCACCCTGACGCAGGCCTCTCGAATGCTTAAATCTCTTAGATTTCCTATCATTTACTAAGACAGAGGACGAGGCTTGAGAAATACAATTCATGATCAAACTTATCGACTTATAATCTAAATCATGAGTCATGACACTCAAGACACTTGCGCATAAAGCTCCATTCAATGCGGTCATAGGCCTTTTCCAGGTCTATTTTCAGGGTAAACCACCCCCATTTCCCAGTTTTCTTATGCATAGAGTGTAAAACCTCCGAGGCAACAACCAGATTTATCTCAGGGCCCCTCCCTTTTATGAAGTTGTTCTGATTCGGGGAGATCCAGCCTGAAATCAGAGGTTTCATTCTATTGACCAAAATTTTAGTCACAAGTTTATACAACGTGTTACACAAGCTTATTGGGCGAAACTGCTTAACAGTTTCAGGCGAGTTTTGCTTCGGAATAAGGCAAATCAAAGCATGACCTAAGTCCTCCGGAATACAACCATTCATGAACCAAGATTGAACATTCCTAACTAGGTCCTCTCCCGTTACCCCCCAGGTTTTCTGAAAAAAATATTGGATGGAACCCATCAGGACCCGGGGCTTTCAAGGGCTTCATGCTAAACAGGGCTACTCTAACTTCCTCATGGGTGGGAAGGTCAACAATGTTAGTGTTATTCTCATTAGGCTGATCATCCTTATTGCACACACTATGGTCCGAGGTGTAAAGGTTGTGGTAGAAATCTACAATCATAGAACGAATTAACCTACAGTGTTAGTAATACGTTATAACTCCTATTATACCATTTCAATGGATTAACCTACTACTTCCGAGTTCCAACCTTGTCAAATTAAAAAAATTATTATGTACACACTAAAAACAATACAATGACAATTTTATGAAAAAAATTCTCAACATAATTTGAGAATTTTCTTCAACTACAAAGAGAGATCAATGAGTTTTGCATGCATTTGCTTTGTAAAGTTGGTTTGTTGTGCCGCTTAGTAAATGTATTGCACATATTTTTTTAGTGGACATCATCTCTAAAACACTATCATAAAAATAAAATCGCTATTTCAATTAGCGGTTTTTTTAAGAAAAGAATAGAAAAAGAAAAGATATTTCCGAACCCAGTGACTATTTTATGGTTGTATAGTGGTAAAATAATTTTTAAAAAACCAATACAAATTTTTTTTTCTTTGCAGCATTATCTGAAAAATAATCATTCATGTAGGAGTGGGAAATCAAATCGGTCCATTCCCTTTTACCTCTAAAGTCCACGACAACTCACCCAAATTGTCAAACTGACAGCTGTTTCACTAGTCAACCCTTAAAACTGTGTCCAAGTGCACATATATTCTTTAGTGTGATTTATGAGTTGTGAAGAAAATGGTCTATAGTTATATGATAATCAGCTGTGAACTCAAGTCTTTAAGGAGAATTTGTCTTCAAAGTGTTTTTTCTTTGTTATAGGTGCCATGGAGGTATTATTGTGGCAGAATCTCCTTCGACATATTTCTTTGCTCTTCAGTTTATCAGCATATGACAACTTTGGCTCGGAACCAGTGCAGAAATGTTATCAAATGATTGTAGAAATATTAAAGCCGCTAGAGCCAATAGCTGAAATAATTATTGACACAAGCATAGCTTCTGATGATCAACTCAGCAAGGTGCTAGAACAATTTATCTGCTCAATAGAAGAGTCTACATATCTTTTTGAAAACTGGCATCCATTGGCAAGCAGGATATATCTTGTAAGTTCATGAAGTTTGTTTGAGCATTTTTGAAGAGTTTACTTTTGATCCTTTTATTTCCTTTTCTTCACATATGTTCTTGAGGAAGCTGCATATTTGTCCCTAAACTTCCAACACTGTAATCTAGATGAAATAAAATTGTTTTGAGTATATCTAGTTGTTGCACTATCTGATTCGCGGGTGATTTGTTTCTCAACTACTTTGGTGAAATTATTTCTGGTAAAGTAAAGATGGCATATAATCTTTCAGTATGCCAGATGTAGCTTTCATACATCACCCTCCTGCATTCAGCTATTGATTCCTAAAACACCTTTTAAGCACTGTAGAGGACGGTTACTCGACTTACTCCCATAGAATGTCCTCATCCTCCTAAGCCTAAGGTGTTTAATTGAGATATGAAGGCGCTAGATTCGATGTTTTCTTAGCTTATTTCCAGATTCCCAAGCACATGCTTTTTCATCACTTCACCTTCTTATAACGATGATCTATTGGCCTCAAATTAATTCATATCTGTCACAGTTCTTAAATCTGGTGGAGTGTTAAAATGACAAGGCAACGACTAACTATGTCAGGAAGCTGAACATTATTTGGTGCAGATAGTCGAACTTCTTCATGATCAAAATTGCTTCTGTGCACGGATTCTAGTTTTAACTTTGTGGATCTTTTCAGTACTTCACTGCAAGAGCATTTTTAACCGGTAGAGTGGTAGACTTGGGAACTGATACTATATAACACCTTGGGACTTCTCAAAGCATTACGTATCTTTTTGCTTATAACAGCCTTTTTCATGATTTTTATAGGTTATCCAAGCTGATTTATTGGTGAAAAGGCTCCAGACCTCTATTTTGGAAATTGTTCACTTGCTGAAAGACTTGCCTCCATTTATTTCCGCAGAGTTGAGCCCCAGATATCTTGAGGTACCAAATATTTTTGGTATTTGATTATGGAACAAATATCACATATACTTCTCTGATATCGTAGGACGTGGCTCCATACTATCAAATACTGATCAAGTGGATTTATGCAACCAATCTAATTGTTCATTGCATTTGCTTTCTGTTGTGATCTGTCTGACGCTATATCACTCTTTCACAGCATTGCATTGATAACGTTAAGAACATGGGATGTGAATCTACATTTACATTCATTTCAGAAGCTATGAAGGAAGAATCAAGCAGCCACGGGGAGCAGAGGCTGGCAGAACTTCCTGAATACCTAGACTTAAGGTCAAACCAAGATATCCTGATTGAGGCAGTGGCTCTTGAGAAGTTGAAGGAAAATGCTGAACTAGCCGGAAATGATGCCAAAAGGGGTTATATTCAACAATTAATTACTCTTCTCACGTGTATGCATGATCGCCTTTTTGTTCAAGAGCAGTCCAAGTTTGGCATACCTAAGTCTATACCGACTGATTTTATCTGCCCTCTCTCTCTTGAGATCATGAGGGATCCTGTGATTGTTGCCACGGGTAAAACCTATGAACGCGCTTACATCAGGCAATGGATTGATCTTGGTCTTACAGTATGTCCAATAACCAGGCAGATGTTACTGCACCTAAATTTGTACCCTAACTATACTTGCAAGGCCCTCATTGCTAATTGGTGTGAGATGAACAAAGTGAAGCTGCCTGACCTTGTGAAATCCAACATTCTAGGCCTTGATGCTAAAGTGAAGCTGCCTGACCCTGTGAAATCCAACATTGTAGGCCTTGATGCTAAAGTTAAGATTTTGGTTGAGAATCTCAAAAGCAAGTCCAATGAAAGCCTAAGAGTAGCCACAGATCAACTGCGACTGTTTCTGCAGCAAAACATGGACAACAGAATTCTGATCACTCATTTTGGGGGTATAAGATTAGTGGTTAACTTGCTTTGCTCTACTGATCCAAAGATTCAAGAGAATTCTGTAACTTCTCTTCTCTATATGGCAATCAATAATGACAACAAAATTGCGATTACAGATGAAGATGCAATAGAGCCCCTAATTTATGTTCTTCAGGTGGGCACAGCAGAGGCCCGGGAAAACTCAGCTGGCACGCTCTTTTTCCTTTCGATGATTCATGAAAACAAGTTGAGAATAGGCAGGTCGGGAGCGACTGTTCCTTTAGTTGAATTGTTATGGAAAGGAACAGCTCAGGGAAAGAATAATGCAGTCATTGCTTTGTTTAATCTGTCCATATCTAATGAGAACAGGATAAGGATTGTTCAGGCTGATGGTGTGAGGTTTCTACTTGAACTAGTTAAGGATCCTGTTGCAGGTAAATGGTTGATTAGTCTTAGTTTACTATTACTATTATCTTTGTTCTAATATTTTAGTCCACTATGGAAAATCTTTGACAAGGAGACATTGATTTTAGCATTGACATAAGATTAAGCTGCTACTAAAAGTTCTGCTAAGAACAAAATTGGAACTAGATTATTGGAGTTCATAACAAATGCAATTAATTTAAAGCTTTGCAAATTCAATGGATCATTCGGCATAACTGCCAGTTTCAGATTTTTTGTTTTAAGATTTTTCAAGTCATGGGATATAAGTTGTATAATGAACTTAAAACTAGCTATAGTTCAAATAACTATGTTTAAGTTGAAGACTGTCAACAGAAAGCTGGACACTACTTGTTCAGATTTCCATAGTTGTGTTTTTTGTTTTCGAAAAACCTGAAAAGCTGAAAACAAAGTATGACAGCCAAAACAGGCCCTAAATTATTTGGGTGGTTGGAATACTATTATTGCTATTATTTTCTATGTTATTCTTTAAGAAAACTGAAACTGTCAAATAAGAAGAAATGAAAACATATTTTCATAATTTCCTTCCACTACTACTTGCTTCATTCTCTTATTAAAATTTCTCTTAGAAGTTTTTAGTTACGCGTAGCTACCAAGACCCTGACAAGTGCAGGCTATACCGGGCTTTTATCATTGTTGTTTTGCAGGTATGGTTGACAAGGCTGTTGCTGTTTTGGCAAATCTTGCTAAGATTTTCGAGGGAAGGATTGCCATTGGTCAGGCTGGAGGTATTCCTGTACTTGTGAATGTGCTGGAGCTAGGCTCAACAAGAGCCAAAGGGATTGCAGCTTCTGCACTCCTGCGCCTTTGTACGTACAGCTACAGATTTTGCACTGTGGCGTATCAGGAAGCAGTTATACCTCCATTAAAAGTTTTGTCACGCTCAGGAACCCCTAGAGCGAAAGTGAAGGTATAGTTCTACCCTACTTCACCAACTTCATGAACATCCATATAGCTTGCTGTCAATTTTTCATACTTCCTCCAAGAGTATTTTCCTTGTACCATTGTAACTTTATCATCAATATATAAGAAAAACATTGTCCTAATCAGATTTGTTTTTAGGTGTATAATCAAATTATAAAAATTTCATAATTTTTACTAATACGTAACTAAAGATGTAAGTCATCAAAATGTTGCATCAGATCCACACAAAAAGGAAAATAAAAAAATCGATCACTGTGACATTCTTTCGGTACTAGTATGGTTATCAGGAAACATGTTCCACGAAAAACACTTATTTTTGTATTCACTGTCATTAGGAACCACTTATGTTTTCTCTATCGTCCTGTTTTAATTTCTAGATAGTTTTCCGAAGAATAAGAGTTGTTCTCTAAAAAAACCAAGGAAGTATTGTACATGGCGCGCTTTAGGAGACATTAAGGTGACGTAGATGGAGTATATTCTATCAAGTGATGTAAATTATCATGCTTTTATTTTTTGCAGGCTCAGAGTCTGCTCAGGTACTTCAGAAGTCAGCAACAAAACAATTGAGTTTTTAGCTCGTGATGAGTCTCAACAAAAGTTAATAGCACAATGGTTTTTCACGAAATTAGGAAAATAGTATACGATCCTATTACTATGAGCCCGTGAAAATCATGTTAGAATCTCTACGATTTGTTTCGAGTTCAAATGATAAGTCCTGTTTGTTTCATGTTTCTCATGGGAGGAAACAAATTAGACTTGTTAGTTGTTACTTATCCTCGTTGCATCGTAGGCCTCCCAATGCTTATGAACATTTTTGTTAACTTTGTTTGTCGAGGTGATCAACATAAGATAACACGAAATGCTTGAGAAGTTTTAGCTATGGCTTGGCATAAATCTTGGACAGGAATATATATCATTTTTACAGCTTCCAGTGGATTAATAAGGAATTCAGAGGAATGAGCTAGAGAAGAAGGTGAGTTTTGATGCTTAAGCAGAGCCCTATTGAATAAGTGACACACTTCTCCCAAAAAGCTCTCGCATAAAAAGGAATCTCTTTACTAAAATATGGGATAGTATAAAAGGAAGGAAGAAAATTAAGCAAGAAGATGTTGATTGGTTGTCCAGCTTGTAGCTACTGTGTCTATGTCATGGGAAGGTCCTTCTGAGAGGGTTTGTCCTAGGCATAAGACTCAGGATGTAAATGGTTCTATAATATGATAAAACCTTTACTTAACGAAAAAAAAAAAATATAAGTTTTTATACCACTCAATACCATTTTTGAAATAGTAATGAAATTTTACAAAGAAATAGAGACAATGAGAGTAGATAAGCATCACCCCCATACACATGATATGATGTTTTTCTTACAATTGACATATACATATGCATAAGCATTATCTCTTGTTATATCTTACCACCTATAGAATGGACTGCTAAGGGTAAGTTTAATCATGTTGGGAGAAATTAATGTTGTTTGAAACTTTGGAATATAAACATGTTGAGGATAACGTAGTTATCGTAGTTGATAGATTATCATATATGATGGTATTGTTATAATAGAAAGTCTAGTCTTAGGAGATATGATTAAAGTTGCAAATTACTTCAAAAATAATGAACTGTGTTTTTTTTAGGTTCAAGAATCCTTGAGCCTGCCCTCCCAGGCCCAACCTAAGGCCCGACTACCACATTTACTCCCATTACTTTCTCTTTTGGCGCTATATACAATTTTCACCTAATTGTGTATATCTCACAGCCTAGCAGATATACTTTTGCAGTTGAGGGGCGTTTAAAAAGTTAGGGAATCAAGCAATAATAAATGCTAGATTATGTAAAACTTCCTCATCTTGGAGTATTTCCATTGATCAATATATATAGTGTTTACAAAATAATAATCCTAACCATGTTAGGAATCCAAACTATATAAGGGATTAGACAATACAAAATATATCCTAAACAGATGAGAAAATATTATCCTAAATATATTCTCTATCACACCCCCACAGTCGGAGCGGGAGGAGGACGAACGCTGAGACTGGATTTGAACTCCAAAAGTAACTGTCGCGGAAGACCTTTAGTGAATATGTCAGCAGACTGATATCTAGTAGGAACATGCAATACCTGTATCTGACCCAACGCAACCTTTTTCCGAACAAAATGAATATCCATCTCAATATGTTTGGTGCGTTCGTTGGTGTTGAATTGGGTTGCGAGATAAATAAATATCACTGACATTATCACAATAAACAATAGTAGCCTGTCGGAGAGGGAAATGTAACTCCAAAAGAAGATTATGTAACCAACAAGCTTCTGCGACAACATTTGCGACGCCACGATATTCTGCCTCGGCACTTGATCTAGAAAGAGTAGGCTGACGCTTAGACTGTCAAGAGATTAAGTTATCCCCAAGAAAACAAAAATATCTGGAAGTAGAACGGCGAGTGTCAGGACACCCTCTCCAATCAGCATCAGTATAAGTGATCAAGCACAACTGAATAGTAGGATATAAATGTAATCCATGATCAATGGTTCCCTAAATATAACGCAGGATGCGTTTTAATGCATTATAATGAGGCTCCCTGGGATCATGCATAAAAAGGCAAACCTGATGTATTGCATAAGCAATATATGGGCGAGTAAAAGTGAGGTACTGCAGAGCACCTGCTAAACTACGATACTGAGTCGGATCTGCCACAGGAGGACCCGAATCTGCATTAAGCTTAGAGTTAGTGTCAACCGGAGTCGCTGCAGGTTTACATGTCCCCATACATGCATGCTCCAATATTTCCCGAGCATACTTTTTTCTGAGAAAGAAGCATGTAGGAAGGAGTACGAGTAACTGAAATGCCTAAAAAATAACTGAGTGGCCCCAAATCAGACATAGGAAATTCAGATTTCAAGTGAGTAATTATACGGTCCCGCAAAGCATCAAAAGATGTGCACAAAATAATATCATCAACATAGAGAAGTGGATAAGCCATGTCGTTACTGTAATACCCCTCATGATTGCTTTAAAAAGGATTTTTGCGCGACTACTCATTTCAACAAAATGCATCTTTCCTTTAGGAAGCTCATTTCCTTAGTTACTCCACAATTAAGCGTGCTTGGCTGGGAGTAGTCCAGGGATGGATGACCTCCTGGGAATTTTCTTAGGGTGCGCATGAGTGAAAACAAAATACACCGGAAGAACTTGTGTTGGTTATTGAGGACGGTTGTTGGCCCTGGATGCGCATTGGTGACGATATACTCGACCCCGAATGGGTCGGGGGTGTTACAGTTACCCTGACGAAAAGTGAATAAAGAGTTGTCACTCTGAGCAACAACAAATCCCATCTGAATAAGAAAATGCGCAAAACGTTGATAACAAGCCCGGGGAGCTTGTTTGAGACCATAAAGAGTCTTGCGCAGGCGGCAAACATAATGAGGAAACCTTTTATCAACAAAACCGGGGGGTTGATGCATATACACTGTGTCCTGTAAGTCACCATGTAAAAAGACATTTTTTACATCAAGCTGATGAATAGACCAGTTACGTGCCATAGCTAACTCCAATACTGTCCGAATAGTAGCCGGACGAACAACTGGGCTAAAAGTTTCATCACAATCCACACTAACCTCCTGAGACCCGCCATCACAAACAAGACGAGCTTTGTGCCTTTGAAGGTCACCGTTATCATTTTCTTAGTGAGTATAAATCCACATGCAATTAACAATATTCATCCCCATAGGCCTAGGTACTAATTCACATGTCCCTGTATTAATTAAAGCACTATATTCATCATGCATCGCCACATTCCAATTCGGGTCAGTCAAGGTTGTTTTGTGAGATTTAGGAATTGGAGAGCGGGAGAGAGGAGAAGATATGGCTACGGAATGTAAATTAAATTTGGGATTGGGTTTATAAATGCCTTATTTGGACCGTGTGGTCATGTGGTGAGGGGAAGGGAGGGGGCGAGTGGGCCGGATTGCAGGCAACCCACGCATAGGTGGGGGGTTGTATCTGGTGTTTGGTAATTGTTGGGCCTGGGTCCAAATAATGGAGGGTGGGAAATCCGGGGGGTGGGCCCGGCGACGTACGCAAGGGAGTAGCAAAGGAGGGTGGGGGTTCTGCTTGGGCCTAAAGTGCTTGCGGATGATGAAGCACAAAAAAAGGGGGGTCTGCATTGGGCTTGGGCTAAGATGTGCGCCAGGTGTGGGATGTGGGTCCTGGGCCGCGAGCGAGAGGGGAGCCCGGGGCATGGGGATTGTTTGAGGTAGCTGGCCAGTAGGGAGAAAGTAATGGGCTTGGACTGAAATCCTCAAGAAATGAATAATCAGATTGATATGTGGCCAAATTCTGAAAAGGAAAAGAGGATTCATCGAATGTGACATGGCGAGATATTATTATTTTATTGGTGGCAATGTCGAGACACCTATACCCCATATGATTAGATGGATAGCCCAGAAAAACACACGGAGTATACCGAGGTGCGAGTTTGTGAGGAGTAATGGTTGTTAAATTTGGAAAAAATACACACCCAAAAATCCGAATATGATCATAGGAGGGGGTAATCCTAAATAATACCTCAGCAGGGGGAATATTATTGAGCGGCTTAGTAGGCAAAAGATTGACAAGATAGGTGGCCGTTTCAAGAGATTCTACCCAATACTTAGGAGGGACAGAGGCATGACAAAGAAGAATGCGAGACATGTTATTTAAAGTTTTGATCATGCGCTCGCATTTTCCATTTTGTGAGGAAGTATGGGGGCATGAGAAACGAAAAATGATGCCATGTTGGACACAAAATATTTTAAATGGACTATTATCAAATTCCCGACCATTATTACATTGAAAAACTTTAATTGGGCGTTCGAATTGTGTTTGGACTTATTGGTGAAAATGAGGAAGTTTTGATGACCTCAGATTTGAATTTTAGGGGAATAGTCCACACAAAATGAGTGAAATCATCTAAGAGTACTAAATAATATTTATGACCTTGAGAACTACGAATTGGAAAGGTCCATAAATCAGCATGAATAATATCAAAAGCAGAATGAGCAGTACTATTAGATTGATGAAACGGTAAATGTAAATGTTTGCCTACTTGACAAGAATTGTTGCAAAAATTGGAGGAAGACTCCTTATTACAATTTATTAAATCTCTAGATCTAAGAAAGCTTAAAACTTGGGATCCTGGATGTCCAAGGCGACAATACCAGGTGGTGGATGATGTGGCCGTGAGGGCGGTTGCTAAATATGTAGAAGGTTGAGTGGTCACTGGATAAAGCTCCCCCGAACTATTGCATCTCGCTATTATATTCTCCGTGCGAAGGTCCTTCACAGAAAAACCATAAGGATAAAATTCAATGGAAGCATTATTATCAGTTGTAAATTTACGAACAGAGATGAGGTTTTTAATTATTTGTGGAGCAAATAGGACATCACGGAGGGGTAAAGGATGGTGAGGAGTTGGGAGGGATGAGTGACCATAACCAAGAACAGGAATGCGATGACCATTACCAACTAAAATATGATTAGGAGTGCTTAAACTAAACAAGGGCATGAGAGTACCTAATGAGTGAGTCATATGAGACGTCGCGCCTGAATCCATGTACCAAGAGTTGTCCTGAGGAAGAGTCATCATAGAAAACGTGTTCCCCAACTCAGTAGGAGTCATAAGTGGGCCATAATCAAGATAAGGAGTAGGGGAGGCGTAGTGGGCTTGTGGCACGTACTGGGCCCGATGGGCGTGTGGGGGCAAGGGCGGCATACCGCTGGGCTGGGGCAGGATAGGGCGCTGGGGCAGGGGCCTGAATCTGCTGGGGATAAGGAGCTGGGCCAGGAGCCCACCCCCACGCTGGTTGCTGAGTGGAATACGGAATTGGGCCAGCCCAATTCAATGGATCTTGGGACGCACCCTGCTGGACAGGCGACTGCTGGGGCTGCTGTGCACCGCGGCCTCGGCCTCGGCCCCGACCCTGACGGCCCCCTCTACCACAACCACGACCACCACCCCCTCTACCAGATTGAGGTTGCTGCTGTGGTGGGGCGGTGGTGGTTAGTTGTGGTGCCGGCGTGGTTTGAGCCACAAACGAAGAGTTTTGTGGTGCCGAATCTTGAGCACCACGGGACTCTTCCAATAAATTGAGAGCGCACGGATTCAAACGATGGTAACGGCTCGGTTTGTTGTATCATCGTAGCCACAACTAGGGGTGTTCATGGTTTGGGTTGGTGCGGTTTGGGATGTAACCCAACCCAAACCGCAAATATACGGTTTGGCATTTTCCCAACCCAAACTGCACCGCACTTTTGCCCAAACCAACCCAAACCAAACCGCGCGAAACGGTTTGGTGCGGTTTGGTTTGCGGTTTAACCTTTTTTTTTTCCGCGACATTAATTTTGTAATATAAGAGTTACAAAAATTTGAAGTTGACTTATTTTATATTTCTAAGATTATTACAAAAATAAAAAATGAAAGACAGAAGCCTTGGAAATTCGAATATTAATACTGCAAGAATTTCTACATCTGTTCACTTGATGCTTCTGGTAAACTCAATCTCGAAGATGTGCCAAATCTTACAGGCACATCAAACAATAAACATTCCGTTTAAACCTTACAAGTTACAAGTTACAACAAACAAAGGAGAAAAAAAAGGCACGCAGGCGGCAGGCCTGACCAGCAGAACAACACTCTACTGTCATGTGAGCAGGTCTCACGGTCTCAGCAGCAGAATAACAGCAAGTGTCCAAGTTCAGTCAATATCAATGAGAGAAGGTGCTAAACTAATCTTCGAGATATCTACACAAAAAGATAAGGATTGTAAATAAATAGTAAGAAAGAACAAGAACTGAACAAAAGTTAAAAGGGGACAAAAATCACATACCACTCTCTAGTTTTTCAATCTCCTCCATTTTCTCTTCAACATCAATGGGGGATGCTCGAAGCCAATCTTGACCACAAATGAGTGCTTCCACTATTTTAGGAGTTAATGAACTCCTAAATGGATCGAGAACTCGACCTCCGGTACTAAAAGCACTCTCAGATGCGACGGTCGAAACAGGATTAGCCAAAACATCACGAGCTATGAGTGAAAGAGTAGGAAATCGTGAAGTATTGTTTTTCCACCATTTCAATATATCAAAATCATCAACATCTTCTACAGTTTCCTCATCTAAATACTTTTCTATCTCTGATTTGGAATCTCCGTCCTCTTTGGTGGCTTTAAGTTTCTTATATCTAGCCCTTATAATTCCCTTGTTCTCTTTACTTGTTTCAACACCTACTCCACTAGAATAGGAACCCCCACTTTGAGTACAAGTTGGGTGATTAGCTCCTTGTGAGTCCCTATGGCTATACTCATCAAAAATGTCCTTAAAAGCCTTTTTCACTCGAATGCAAACAGCTAAAGCTATGTCAGTTTCATACATTTGACAGATCCCATACTCCACACACTCCCATTTGTATCGTGGATCAAGTACAGCAGACAAAAATAGCATCACATTAAATTTTGTAGGATCACCCCAATACTTATCACACTTTTCTTTCATTTTAAGAGTCATACTTTTAAAATCTTCATTGGAGCTGTCACACCATTGTTTCAGTAGACAATCAACATATGTAACCTCATGAAACTAAGTGTCAGAAGTAACATACGATGAACCAGATACACGCAAAGTCAAACTATAGAAAGTCTCCAATAATATTATCAAGTTCTTCACATGATCCCAGTCCTCAAATATAGGCTTCCCTAACCCATTCCCATAACCATTGACATCCCAAAGATCATCATGATAATGATTGTCTTCACCATCAAATCTTTCAAAAGGCATTTATAAATTTTACAGCTGTGTTCAACATCAAGTAAGTTGAGTTCCATCGAGTTGGAACATCAAGACACAACATGCTTTGAGTTGAAATTTTCTCTGCAACAGCACATCTTTTGAACTTCTCAACTCTATTGGAGGATGACCTAACAAATCCTACAGCATTTCGAACTCTATGAACTGAATCACTAACTAGTTTCAAACCATCAGTGACAACTAAGTTCATGATATGAGCAATACATCTTACATGCAAAAACTCTCCTTTCACAACACTTGTCCCCCAATTGTTGAGTCTTTTTTTTAGATAAACAATAGCGGTATCAATTGAACTTGCATTATCTACCGTAACAGTCATAACATTCTCAATACCCCAAGCAAGCAAGCATTTCTCAATTGCCTTTCCAATAGCTTCACCTTTATGACTTGATATGGGACAAAAATTCAATATTCTCTTGTTTAGTTTCCAATCATTATCGATAAAATGAGCGGTAAGACACATATAATTAATCTTTTGTATAGATGTTCGGCCATGTGTCTGTTGTGAGGCATACTTTTCTACAATTAGTCTTTAAAAAGGTCTTTAATTTCACTCTTTCTTCCATAAATATCTCATAACAATCTCTAGCAACAGTAATTCGAGAAGGGACGTGAAATTTATTACTCATCAGTGAGCAAAAGTGTCTAAATCCTTGCCCTTCAACAAACCTACATGGAAGCTCATCTACGATGACCATGAATGCTAAACCTTTCCTACATAATAGCGTATTAGTATTGTCAAGTGTAAAAAAACAAAAAAAAAAAATCAAAATACATAAAATAAAATTTTAAAAAAAAAATCATATAAAAATGCGGTTTACGGTGCGGTTACGGTTTACAAAAATTAAAACTCAACCTAAACCGCAAACCGCGGTTTGCTTGAAATCATAACCCAAATCGCAATTTTGAAACCGCAAACCAACCCAAACCGCGAAAAAACAGTTTGGGTTGCGGTTTGGTGCGGTCCAGACCGCACTCTGAACAGCCCTAGCCACAACATGAAAATCATTGTTGATGAGACCGGAAACAAACCTTAGAACCAATTTTTGCTCCGAAACTGGTTGATCAAGATTGGCAAGTTGGTCTTTAATTTTCTTTAATTGCGCGCAATAAGAAGAAACATCAGAGAAATTTGACAAGTGAAGAGCATTGAATTGATTTTCAAGATAGACAGCCCGCGTATGTTTATTATCCTGAAAAATAGATTTCAACTTGTCCCGAAGTTCCTGTGCGGAATCATCACGGTAAAGAACTGTTTGTAATAGATCTGTAGAAATAGTGCCATAACTCCATTGCTTGACGATGGAATCAAGACGGGCCCATAACTCAACATACATGTCAGTTGGGCGTTTGTGTTTGGGATCTATGTGATCTAAAACATTAAAGGTATGAGCATGACACTCAAATAACTCAACCCAATTTGAATACTGAACCTTCTCACGATCAAGAATTAAGGGTATGCAATTTTTAATATTATTGACAGAGAGTGCGGGATGATATTCGGTTGGCTTTGGGGTAGAAGTTACGGGTAGGGGTGTAAGCGGACTGCGAAAAGTCCAGAGTCCAATCCAGTCCAGTCCAGTCCAAACTTGTCGGACTGGACTGGACTAAAAATTTTTTGGACTGGACTCGGACTCAAATTTTCGAGTCCCAATATTTTCGGACTGGATTTGGACTCACCCCTTTGGAGTCCAATAAGTCCAGTCCAGTCCAAAAAAAAATTATATGTAATATATATTTAACATTAATATATATAATGTATATATATTTAATATTTATATATATAATATAAAAGATGTATATGACTTATTTTATGGAATGGATATAAAGAGCTTAATTTTTCAAATTCAATTATGAGAAAACGTTGTGAATCATTAAATCTAAATAGGAGAAAAAAAAATATAATAATCGGACTGGACTGGACTGGATTCGGACTCAAGAAAAAATTATCGGACTAGACTGGACCGGATTCAAAAAATATTTGGATCGGACTAGGTCTCAATTTCTCGAGTCCAAAAAACCTTGGACTGGATTTGGATTTGGCAAAGTCCAATCCAGTAATCCAGTCCAATCCACTTACACCCCTAGTTACGGGGTTTGATTGTTCGCCGACATCCTTTTCCATGATGCGCTGGAACTATAAATTGAATAAAGGAGGGATTTTGTGTTTTGGTTTTTTTTGTGGGGACTGACACAACACGTGGGAGTTTGGTGTTGTGGCAGCAAGAAGACAAATAAAGAAACAACACTAACCACTACTAGGAAACAATGGCGCAAGCAGTAGAAAGTGGCGGAAAAGTGGTGGGTAACACACGTCCCGAAAAAAAAATTGTGGAAGCTAATGGTAAACCTAAAGCTCTGATACCATGCTAGATTATGTAAAACTCCCTGATCTTGGAGTATTCTCATTGATCAATATATATAGTGTTTACAATATAATAATCCTAACCATGTTAGGAATCCAAACTATATAGGCATTAGACAATACAAAATATATCCTAAACAGATGAGAAAATATTATCCTAAATATATTCTCTATGAAATCACACAAGAAGAATTTTTTGCCTGTCACAACATTGATCGGTAACTTTTCTCTAGGTTAGTCTTGAATGCTAGATTATGTAAAACTCCCTGATCTTGGAGTATTCCCATTGATCAATATATAGTGTTTACAAAATAATAATCCTAACCATGTTAGGAATCCAAACTATATAGGGATTATATATCCTAAATAGATGAGAAAATATTATCCTAAATATATTCTCTATCAATAAATTAAAATAGAAAAAAAACCCAGAGACATACATCACGCGCAACTCTATGTAAAAAAAGGACCTATATGCTATATAATGTGTATATCAAGCTTGCTTGGTGGAGGTGGTGGGGAATCACTTTTTGACTTTGAGGTCACAAGTTCGAACTCCACTACCTACTTGTGCTTGGGAGTAGGGATTCCCTTATATCCCCCTACTCTCAAGCATTGATATGTCATACAAATGGTTTGATCAAAACTCACGAGTCTTTCATCCTATTAGTAATTAGGAAAACTTGGCTTGGCTGATCCCACAGTGGCGTCAAATAGATTTGTAATTGTTAAATAGGTCTCGACCACCTCTGTTAACGGAGGAGAGTTTGAAGTTTGAACCATTACAAGTTCAAATTAAAGAACAAAGTTAATTTCTAAAATCAATTAGTAATAGGAAGAGTAGCTATTCATAATATGGAATAATTTAATAATCTCTTGCTCAATGTGGGACAACTCACGTAGGTTCTTCATGAGATCTCAACATCATATTTGTCTTTATATATTCCCTTCTTGATATATATAGAGAGCTATATATATATTATATAATAGTGTATATACTTCCTCCGTTCCATAATAAGTGAAACACTTACTATTTTAGAACGTTTCAAAATAAGTGAAACATACCTTAAATGGAAAAAAGAAAGTGACAAAATGACAAGAGCACCCATTACAAACTTGGTGTGGTTTGCTTGCTTTTCTCTCTCCTCCTTTTGATAATGAAAAGGGTATTTTATGACTTTTTGGCTTTTGAAAGTGATGTTTATTAAATCTTATGCCCAATCCCTATGTTTCACTTATTATGAAACGGAGGAAGTACGAGATTTCATCATCCTATATTTTGTATATTACCACTCAAGACATTACCAACTAAACTTCTAAACATGCACAAACTTCCATTAATAGAAACGAGTAAAAGAAGAGTATAGAATAGATCTATCATTGGGGAATCTTTTATTCAAATCCAAATGAAACATAGAAAGGTTCAAAACCGTTAAAGCCTCTCAACTTTGGCTTATATGAAAATTTTCATCATCTACATCAATTCCAAAATCTCTTAGATGTATGATTATGTTTTTACTTGTTGGCAATTGATGCAATGAATTGTTTTTTGTCTCTGCTGTGGTTGCATTATTGCACTTTGCAGCCATATGGATTATGGACAACTCAAGTAGTGCTAAAATTTTATTGGTCCACCTTAGCTTAATTCTTGTAGAATTAGCAGTATCCAATAAGCTTAGGGTCCACAAAATCAATTAGTATCAACTTTATTTTAACAAAATTTCATATATATATCTTTGACTAGTTAAACTATAAAACTTGAAGAATATGACAAAATGAAATGATAGGCAAATGGGGATGATGCACCACGTTCTTTTACATCAGAAATTTTTGTCATCACTCATCATATCCTTTTTCTCGTATTTTCTTTTCTTAATCTTTTAGGTTTCTCCTCCCCATCCCAAAAACAAAGTTTCTCCTGAAAACAAAAGAAAAGAAAATAAAACAAAAGTTTTAACCACTTGTGGTGATTGCTGAGATAATGCTTACAGAATTAGATTCACAATACCCCATTCCAATTATATACTTCATATCAAATTAATTGTAACATTTTTTCACCGGCTTTTGACTTTTGGCTTTTCAATTTAATCAAATAGACAAAAAAAGTGTTTGGTTATTGTCTTTTTGGTTAACTGAAAAACTGGCTTTTAAACCAAAAAGAAAAAGCTGTTTGGAGCAACTTTTTGAATTGGCTTTTGGCTTGTTGGCCCACAAACTCTCTAATAAACAGCCAACAGCCACAATTAATTTTGTCACACACTTTTGCAAACAGCTAGATTAAACAACAACTTAAAAAGCCAATACACACAACCAATGCTTCCAGGCCATCTAGTCAAACAAGCCAACTAAACCAGCCAAAAGCCATCAACCAACAGTCGATTGTCAAACAACCCCTTAGAAGTTTTAGATAGCTACAACATTACTTTATTTAATAACACAGTCTCTATATTCTCTTTTCTTTAAATGAGTCCCTCTTTGTATTTCTCTCTATCTCTCTCATTTTTTACACGCTCCTAAAAACTTACGCCTCCTACCCCTATAGCAACCTATTGGGAGGGAGGAAGTATGCAAGTTGGTCCAATTTAACTCAATATCTGCACAAAGAGGGAGGAAAAAAGAGATGGTCAATGATCAATATCTTTTTTTGTTAATATAAAATCACACGATAGCCACTATAAGAGTCAAAACTAACAAATAAAGTATCAAACTGAACCAAATATTATTCTACTATAGTAAAACTGTTGGATAACATCCAATTGAACGCGAAGATTTTGGGGTCTGATTCGTCGCGCCCGACCGGGCGAGGGTCCGCCCGACCCGCCCTGGCGAGACGAGTCTTCAGTTGTTTTGTTCGCCCGACCGGGCGAGGCGAGATTCCTTTTGTTCGCTCAAGTTTCCTTGCGGGCCCGACCGGGCGGTCTCCGCCCGACCCGCCCGGGCGAAGCTCTTTTTCTGCGGTTTTCGGTTTCCGCGTTTGGCGTTGCTTAGTTTTTATATTTTTTATAAATACCTCCTTCTAAAAACCGAGATGTAGGATGATGGACTCTCTTGAACCCTAAAACACAAGCCTACCTATTGTCTCTGAGATTTGAGCAGTTCTTGAGAAACTCCAATCCTTGATCCGGGTGCACGGAGTCGGGGATCGTTGTGTGAACCTTGGGGGACGAATGTCATCAGGAATCCGCACCGGAGATGGCGAAATTCGTTTCTAAGGCAGTGGCCTCCATACCACGGCGCTACGTTGTTCTTGTGGAATTCAATCAAGTTCAGTTGATTGTTATATGCAGATAAGTTTCTTCTATATATTGTATATTATGTATCAATATTGTTTATATATTTGTACTTCATGAATACATTAATCTAACTTATATTTCCAACAATAGAAACGAATTTATTCAGATTGTTGTATTCATGTTGGTGTACAATTTATTCTAACCTAATTTCAATTATCTACCTTGGAAGAATTCCTTGAGTATTGATTATTTATTTAGGTATGGTTAGAAAAATTAAGTCTTGTGAATAGACTTGAGATGGAAAATTTGAAGCATATTTTATCTATAATCAACATGGTGTTTCCAATTGACTTCGTTGAAGTCGAGGGAAATTCGGTTGTTTTGTTTTCTCAAATTTCTTCAATCAATTCTTGGTGCTAGAAGAATTGTCATCAAGGAGTTGTCGTTATTTTATTGCAGAAAGCAGCACCTTTCGATTATCATTGAATTCTCTTGGAGATTATGCAATACACCTACTATATTTAATTGGTCCATATTGTGGTGTTTACCCCTTTTATAGTTTGGAAAATTGTGTTTCGTTCTAGTGCTAATTTCTTTCAACTGAAGAAGAGCAAATTGATATTTGCTGCTTATGACAATGGGATTGTCGTCGCAACGAGAGATATCACAGCATGTTTTTCATTGTGTTTTGTTGCTACTAAGAATGTCAACAAAGATTGGTAGAAATTAAACAAACTCCAAGTGAAAAGCTATGTCCAATGGGTAATACATATTAAATGTTCGATTAAAGGACTCGTTGAGTGGAAAAAATCAAAAGGAATGAACGAGCACATATGGATCACTAACTCCGGCACACTTAGGGAAGTTTTCTCTCCTTTTATATATATTATTATCGACATCTAACTTAACATGAATCACTTTGTTCCCCATTGCTTTATATAATATTTAATTGTTGGTGATATGTCAGTCAATGTGGGGGTTGAGTTAGAGGTTGATACACTCAAGCAAAGGAAAAAAAAAAAAGGAGTTGGAGGAGTGGCAACTATGTGGAATCATAGCACCTTCAACAAGCTTGGCGAAGGGAGGTTTTTTTTCCCTCTTATCGCTAATATTCCAAATATAGCTTATTTACATAATTTATTTTATGTACGCATTGTTTGGTTTTTAATTTATACTTGTGTCCTCAAACTGTTAGTTTCTTTTGAGAAATGAGTTTGTGTTTGAGACTAATGAGTATATTAGTTTGGCTTGCTTGAGTAGACGTGATGAGAAAGCAAACTTCATGATTGACCTTTTGAGCTGGGAATTGTTTACTTCCGCTTGTTGCATTGTATATGTTGTATACATTTGATTCTGGAGTTGTTTGTAGTACTCTTGAGAAGTATTTCTGTTGACCATGTTTAGTCGTGAGGACTATTAGATAGGTTGAATGACCTTTTGGGTTTATTGGTTGCAACTCTAGAGCTAAGTCTTGTCTTGGAGTAACCCCATAGTTGTGTCTATTAGGGTTATTGAATTATTTGAGTTAATTCTTGAGGACTTAGCTTCTTTGGTAAACTTGGAGTAATGATTGGTGAATGCTATCATGTTTCATGTGTTGATTGATTAGAGGCTAGCATTCCTATCCTTTTGTTAAGGGTCTAGGTGAGACCATTTGGGACTCCTTGTAAATAAGCAGAATTTTGAAGTTAATGGTGGTTGTGTGCCAAGTGAGTGAAATCATTCAAGGATAAAGGATCATGAGGGTTTTTAAGAGGGTTATGAGTATTCTTCAGACCATCTTTGTGTATCATCTCTCATGTGGGGGTTATCGTCATTTTCGGCAAGTTATGGCCTATGTAAGATAAGCTGATGAGCTGTTAGTTATTCTCCATGTTCTCATTGTGGGGGTTTCTAGCTATGGTCAGATTTCTATCCTCACTTTACACAGTTGGTGTGAGGATTTAGTTCTCTGTGGCTGTTCTTGTGCTGAATTTGATGATGTGTTTATTTCTTCTTGAATAAGCTCTGTTGGATGAATCTCATGATATCATTGACGATTTATTAGTCACTGATATGATTGTTCAGTAGCATGATTATGTGTTTGTTGCCTGATTCTATTTGGTGTCTCTCCCAGTATTGTTGATGTGTAGTTCAGCAAAGGAGTAGCAAAAGGTTAATTCTCTAAGTTAGCAAAGTCCAGTCTTGCTTGTAACCTCCGTGGTTAGAAAGTTGACATTGTTAATCAACTATGTGAAGTCTATGGGTTATAATCTGGAGGTGATGATCAATTCACAAGGGGTTTTTATGACTTCTGATTGGGACTAGTGCTTAGAGAAAAGCAAGCTTGAACATGACTCATTAGTGACCTGTCATACTCGTCGTGTATGTCTTTACCGGACCATAGTTGATACTTTGGGTGTGTGTTGGCCTTCAATAGACTTTGAAGTTGTGAGCTTGAAAAGCTATAGGCAAGGTACATGATTCTGAGGTTCATTAATGTTTGGATATTGACCTATGTAGTTATCTCACCTGTTGCTAAGTTTGCCTAGCCCAGTGGCTGTGTTTGCATTGGGATCGTGTTAATTGATTGCGTATCAATTTGATTCGTAAAGTGCATACTTGAATGGCATCTTAGAGAAGGAAGAGTCACTAGATCTTCCGGGATTTGGAGCTGACCTGTAAGGTTTCCTTGGTGAGAAGACTTGAATGGTCTGAAGGTGGTTTATGGTTTATACCACTTGTATAATTAGTTCCGTGTGATGAACTAAGTTTTGTATCTTGGTTTTTCAAGATGGTATTTGTTTGAGTGATATTGATCAAATTGACATTGTTTGGTGATTATGTGTCTATGATTGATCTTATGTCTTTGATGTTCACACTCTTGATGTCTTTATGAAACTGAAGGTTTCGATTCTTGAGCCAAGATGGAAGTTGGGGATGAGATAATTCATGTGGTTCATGGATGTAATGCCAATGTATTGGTAAAGACACCTTTTATCTCAATCTTGTTAAGAGAACATGGTTTGTAACAGGTTCAACTAGAAGGTTGAATAGTTAGCATGAACTATTATGTTCTGTATGCATGTTTATGAACTGCCTGTAGAAAGTGATTTTCTAAATGATTATGCTTATATGTTTATAAGTGTATATGTTGGCATATTGTTCTTGACTGGTTGCTTTGTTGAGGAGATGCAAAGTAAGATGTACTGCAGAGTCAACCATAAGAATAAGTTCATTGAGTTGAACTGATTGAGTCAAGAAGTCGACTGATGAGGAAATCCTTGGTGATGAAATACTCACTTATTTACATTGTGATGTTTCAGATGCTTACGTACATTGTCATGTGAAGGCAATGGAGGCACATATGAACAGGAGCATGCACAGGTTAGTGTTGTGTTCACTGAGAGGACATGATGGATGCTTTTGAGGTCCCGTGTTGGGACTAGCCATGCTCATGTGGGGTCACATAACCATAACCAGTTTGGTGGCTCAGCTAGTTCAAACTTAATGGATGTGTGAGAATTCATTACCAGACTTGGTGGTTTGAATAGTGAGCTTGATGGTATAGTGACAGGACAATCCATTACCTTTGTGGCGGCTTACTTTGTTTGAGCTTGATGGATTGATGAATCTATAACCTTTGGGTGGTTCAACTGGCAATTGAACTTGGTAGATTCATAGATATCAGGTTGGACAGTGATTGTCCTTAATGTGTCTATAGTTCTAAGACGGGACTTATAGACACACCGTGGCATACAATATGATGTTGTATGTGGCATACAATGAGATATTGTATGTGAGGTTGAGCTTGACCACTCTTAATGTTTCCATATCCCAACAGGCTTGGGTGGTCCTTGGAATGGACTTGATGGTTACACCGTTGTGATGCCTTGTGCATGATCTCACATGGTCGGTATCATAGTCCTGTAAAAGGGATGGTCTACTTAGTTCAAACCTAATGGATGGTGAGAGTCTATGGCCTTTATGGTGGTTTGACAAGTGGAGCTGATGGTACTCGGCGGCAACCGACAGAGGTTGTGTTGGAGTCCATGGCCTTTATGACTGATTCAATTTAATTGAACGTAATGGACTTGATGTTTCTATGACCTTCGTGGCTGATTCAAATTTATTTGAACGTAATAGAACATCATATTTGAGTGTGAAGGGTAGTTGGCCTCCTTCTGTCGAATGTCGTACTTGTAGGCATTCTAGAGCGCTCACTGGAATCCCAGGGTGATGGCCAGGATTGTTGAACTGTGTGTATGTTCACAATCATTTGAAAGACATGTGACTTGTCTTAACGGGATTATGAATTGTATGATCAACAGTGTTGTATATTGTTCAAGAGGCAATTCATGGATAACGCAGAGTTTCTCAAGCTCT
This sequence comes from Beta corolliflora, assembly GCA_947648045.1. Taxonomy (NCBI): domain Eukaryota; kingdom Viridiplantae; phylum Streptophyta; class Magnoliopsida; order Caryophyllales; family Amaranthaceae; genus Beta; species Beta corolliflora. The sequence continues at coordinate 349,734 of CANSZD010002680.1, read as the reverse complement.
GAGGGTAAGATATGTGTTATCGGCCGGGTCCCTTCTCTCTCCTGCAAGTTCAATCCAGTGGACACTTGTAGGTGAGGGGACACCCCATCTCACTAACATGCTAGTTCAATCCTTGGACACTAGAATGTAAGTATCAAACCTTCCTTTTACTGCTCATTTCTTGTTTTCCTAACTTCGTGTTTGTGGGGGATTGTTGGATAACATCCAATTGAACGCGAAGATTTTGGGGTCTGATTCGTCGCGCCCGACCCGCCCGGGCGAGACGAGTCTTCAGTTGTTTTGTTCGCCCGACCGGGCGAGGCGAGATTCCTTTTGTTCGCTCAAGTTTCCTTGCGGGCCCGACCGGGCGGTCTCCGCCGACCCGCCCGGGCGAAGCTCTTTTTCTGCGGTTTTCGGTTTCCGCGTTTGGCGTTGCTTAGTTTTTATATTTTTTATAAATACCTCCTTCTAAAAACCGAGATGTAGGATGATGGACTCTCTTGAACCCTAAAACACAAGCCTACCTATTGTCTCTGAGATTTGAGCAGTTCTTGAGAAACTCCAATCCTTGATCCGAGTGCACGGAGTCGGGGATCGTTGTGTGAACCTTGGGGGACGAATGTCATCAGGAATCCGCACCGGAGATGGCGAAATTCGTTTCTAAGGTAGTGGCCTCCATACCACGACGCAACGTTGTTCTTGTGGAATTCAATCAAGTTCAGTTGATTGTTATATGCAGATAAGTTTCTTCTATATATTGTATATTATGTATCAATATTGTTTATATATTTGTACTTCATGAATACATTAATCTAACTTATATTTCCAACAAAAACTACTGAGCTCTTCTATTAATCCTTTTTAACATCGTTGTTTTATATCGTCTTCTATAAGGCTATCAGTCTGTTGTAGAGTTGTAGTATTAAAGTATTAGAACCTGATTTAATTCAATTATTTGTAGATGAAAACATGAAATCGACAGTGCAAGAATACTCAATGGTGAATCAATTTGTAGTATATTATGAAAAACAAATAATAAGGTTTTCTAGATAACTTATAAAAAAAAAGGTTTTCTAGATAACTGCTCTTTCCGAAAAAGAGAGATAAGACCAAATTAATACATAGATATAACACAATATATGGATTGAAAAACTCTTTCATAGAGACTGGAAAGAGAACAAAAATTTTACTATAGAGAAGAGACTAGGTTTGAAGCCCGTGCGTTGCACGGGTTGTTGTATATTTTATTTTATTGCAAATTTTTTGTTAAAATTATTGTTGATTTTGTGGTGTTGTAAAATGAGATTTTTCAATATCATTGAATTTACACACTTTAGGTAGTTTCATCTTTTGGAACCATTCCATTTTTGAGAAACTACAGTTGACAATATTACCTTTACTTTATGTTAATAAAACATTATTAATTACCCGAATTGTCTTATGAAGTTGCGTTTACTTTAATAAGGATTATTTATTTGTCCCATACTCTAGTTGACTAAAGAGGTACCTCTATGCTAAACTACCCATTTCTTATTTCCTTAAAAACCATGTCCACACCAATTGTTGAAGTAGAAAAAAAACGGAGAAAGTATTTGTCATTATACTGTAATTTCTAGATTTGTTATTGTGATATATAAATTTTATAATTTTTAATATTCAATTGAAAATTGTAGCTAAGTCTATTATTAAATGGTATCCCAATAACAGGTATGACTAACAATAGCTAATGCAGTTTTAACATGAATAATACCCGAATGATACTTTAAGAAAGTAGAGGGTAATAATTTAATTGATGCAGGACCAAAAGAATATTTTCTTAAAAATTAATAAGAATGACATGGCATGCTTAGGTGGAGCTCTTTATAATATTCTAAGGATGTTTTATTTAAATCAAACTCTAAATTTTACATAATCCAAAACTCTAATATGTAACTTTATCGCTATAGATTTTAGTTAATAAATTTTGTTGCAATACTATATTGTTTTAGTTTAGTTGAGTAAGGTTGAGGTTTTGAAAGATAATATGTTTAATCCTGTAAATTAGACCTATAATTAAATGTTATAATCACATATAATACACTATACTTAATACTTATAGCCATTATTATATTTATCTAAAAGAAGACTAAATAATAGATCATATTTTAAAGCATATTTCAAGCACTCTCCAATGGTAAAAAAAACATAATGTTTTGAATTAGGTAGCAAAAGTTAAATTCAATTTACATAATATAATAATTCAGGTTGTTTATTCAAAACGCAACTCTAATTTTCCCCTATCCAAAACTCTTTTATGTATTTAAATATATGTAGAATTCTATTTTTTTCAAATATTTAAAATAAAAACTAATGACATGGCAATCTTAAGTGGGACTCTCTATTTCATAAATTGTAGAATTATATTGTAAATGGATCTTATTTCAAAGCATATTTCGAGCACTATCTAATGGTACAAAAATTATAATATTCTGAATTAGGTAGCAAAAGTTATACACAATTTACATAATATAATAATTTAGGTTGTTCATTCAAAACGAAACTCTAATTTCTACTTATCCAAGACTCCGAGTACTATATTTTGGGACACCAAAAATGGAAATGAAGCACTATATTATGGGACGGAGGGAGTACAATATACTAAACCGGAAACCAAAGAGACAAAGAGGACACATGTCACCTTCTCTTTAAATAATTTCCCACTAAGGGCCTATTCTCCCCAACTTATTTTCAGTTCAGTTCAGTTCAGTTCAGTTCAGTTCCTAAATTATTATCATTACTATTAATTAGTTATAATTTAATTCAGTTCAGTTCAGTTCAGTTGTTTTATGCCGAAAAGAACATACCTTAAATCATGTGTAAAAACCTTTTGAAAATAAAATCTTTTATTTTAAAAAGATACTATCTTCTTTAATGTGAAACTTTAGATAATACCTTAAATTGATTGATATAAAAACTAATTTTGCTAAAAAAACTAAATAATTAAGAAAAAAAAATCAATATATTATTCAACTTCAATCCATGAAAAAGAAACACTTTCTAATACTTCCTTTTGTTTTTTTATTGCACTATTTCGTTTTTGACACTATCATCAATGAACATTGTTAAACTATCTCACATTATTATATAAGGAAAAAAACATAGTCACAGTATCATATTTTTATAATTTTTACCTATACGCAATTAGAGATATTAATGTTCAAAGAAAAGCATCTTGGCAAACGTGAAAAATAATATGGTGCAATAAAAAAAACAAAGGAAATATTATAAAATATCTTTCTAATATTATAGTAGAACATATGTCGAGTTAAGCTCGGACTAGAAAGTGGTACATACATAATCACAATTTATTTCCTTTTTGCTATATGATTCATTTCCTTTTTGGTATATGATTCATTTCCTTCTATATATGATTTCGTTGCAAAACATTACATCCCACTCCAACAACATTTTTAAGACATGTAGGCTTCTTTTCATATACATGTGATGTTAGTGCGCATTATAATTTTTATTTAGTTTAGTTCAGTTCAACTTCATCGAGTTCAGTCAAATTCAGCTCAAAAGAACACGACTCCTAATCTACTTGAAATTAACGTACTAGTTTTAAAGTGTGGATCTCATGAACCAACTTATCAATTACAACTAGATATCTCATTTAGATCACTGCCCTCTGTGACTCTCTATATCAACAACAACAAAAATGTTGTAATCACTAAAATCAATTCAATTAATAGAATATAACTCCAATTCAATAAAAAAATCAGCTGGAGAGAAAATTGCCTTAGGTTATAACATACTATAATAAATTCCCATCCATTCATAAGATGCTATCCAAATTTCTCAAATGCAACCAGATTTTTTTTTATTATTTCTTACTTTGGAGTGAGTATTTATTTCCATATCTATAAACTTATGCTGATTCTCTTTTAATTTCAAAAGGAAAGAAATAGTTACTTATATAGAAACGAAGTATGATATCTTATTTGCACTTAAAAATATGATTAGTCCCTTTCACACCATAAATATTATGATTTCTTTCCATTTGGTTGATAGTGGATACTTAATCAATTACAAGTTTCTATATTATATATACGTGCCCAAATCCCTATAAATGTAAATTTCCAAAGGTTCACTTTTGTCCAAATTTAGAGACACAATTTGTCATTCAGAGCTTCCATTGACAATTGTCTCATATTTTGTCAAATATTCCAATCATCTCTCACTATCTTCCAGACAACACTACACGACATCTACTACCTCCTACCGCAACCTTTTTACCCCATATGTTCCATAATCAAATCTTCTTAATCTCTCATATATAAACCTCAAAAGATGTTATATATATAGTTTCAAATTTGCCTTCATTTTTTCAACTTGAAGAAAGATTGATTTATATTGGTAATCTTGATTATCATACAAAATAGCCTAAATTTTTGCCCTTTTTTTTATAATAAGATCATATCAAAAATCATGCCTAATCTCTCAGATGCTTATAAAAATCACCCTGTGGAGCATAACCTTATTGCTCCTCTAGATTTTAGCTTAATCAAAGATGTTCCTGAATCTCATGCATGGGTACAATCAAATGATTTGAAAGAAAACCCTAATATTAACAAGAAAGAAGTAGGGTTAATTAGTGTTCCTGTGATTAATCTTGAAGATCCCAATGTTTTGGAGCTCATTTTTAACGCATGTGAGACTTGGGGAATGTTCCAAGTTACAAACCATGGAATTTCAAAGCAATTACTAGAACAAGTTGAGTTTGAAGCAAAGAAATTGTTCAATCTCCCTTTTGAGGAGAAGATGAAAACCCTAAGATCTCCCGAGGCGGCGACCGGGTATGGGTATCCTAGAATCACTCCATTCTTCTCCAAGTTAATGTGGAATGAAGGTTTCACTATCATGGGAAATTCATTGATTGATCATGCCAAGAAACTTTGGCCTAATGATTTTCAAGGGTTTTGGTGAGTTATGCATGCATGCATGCATGCATGCACCTACAACGTTGATTCATGCATAATACATGCATGCATGCATTGCACTTAATTTGTTTTTATATGAATAAGTCTTTTTATAATATATTTTGGCTGCTTTTTTTGAAAATAAATAAACAAGTAAGAAATTTTCCAACACACTTGTTGCATACTTGGTTAGTCCATGTAGACCATAAAGTGATAAAACATTGTCGACAGCCATGAATTCCTCTAGTAACTAGGGTTACGTTGAATGGTCTCTAATACACTACAAATTGGCCTTTGTCGATTCACTGTATATGTAAAATTAGAAAAGATTTTAATCAAGAATATTAGTTTTACGAAAAATCTAATTAAGTTTATTTGAAATATTTAATAGAAGTCATAATATTATTATGTATCACATATAGATATATACGTCTCATCCCCTCAAAAAAAAAAAGATATATACGTCTCATAATATTTACAACGGTTTATTTTATGTAAATATCTTAAAATTATCTTGACATTTTTTTATGATAACTTTTATGGTACGTTTAGATTGTTTTATGTGTGTTCACATTTACTAACTCCCTCTCTATTAACATAAGTGTCAAGTCCCTTTTTGAAAGGAAAAAAAAGTGAATATATTGTTGTTTTGAATAGTAGAGGGTTGTCTTTTCAATTGCATTTTATTTAACGAAAAGATAACCTTGAACAAAGGTTAGATATTTGGATGTCACTCCAAATAAGTTTTGATTTTTTTATGGGGAATAAGTTTTGAGGAAAATATGAATAAAATATAGCAAGATAATCTGAATTGTTGTTATATATATTAATATATAGTTGGTAAACAAACTACAGCACTATAAAATATTCTTGGTATTTTTTTGTCTTTTGGGGATAGTGCTCATGGCCAGTGACAAATATATACTTGATGTCATAATTAAAGACTTTTTATTAAGACATCTTACAAGATTTTGAATATTTCCAACATATCAATGCGACAAAAACGCATATATGAGTTAGAACAAGTTCTTACAATGAAAAAGACTAGTAGATTATCCATCCTATTGTCAATTGATTTTATGAAAGAAATCCTACTAGATTGTATATTAGCCGACTCTTTTCTAGTGCGGGCATGTGTATAGGTCCATTGAAGAATTTATATGGTGTTAGAAAATATTCAAAATAGGAATTAATGAAGATTATTTAAAGGAACGTATTCCAAAACTGAGGTCAATGAAATGAAAATATTACACGGTTTATGTAGACTTTTATCACAAAGTGTTTAATCAAAAAACTTTTGCTTAGAAAACCATGTCTATTTTTTTTTTGTAGTGATGTGATGGAGGAATACCAAACAAGAATGAAGGATCTTAGCGACAAACTCATGGACTTACTTCTCAAATCGCTCAACATGCCCGGACCCTACTTAAAAGGGATGGATCACGACTTATGCACTGCATTGCAACTTAACTCGTACCCGGCATGCCCGGATCCTACCCGAACCATGGGCTTAGCCCCACACACTGACACCTTCCTCTTCACAATCCTCCACCAAACTGGCAATGCAAGTGGGCTCCAAGTATTCAAAGACGAACCCGGGTGGATCTCCGTCGACCCGCATCCAGGTGCCCTAGTAGTAAATGTGGGTGATCTTTTACACATAATCTCAAATGCAAGATTTCCGAGTGCAATTCATAGGGCAGTTGCCAATAACGCAACACAAAGATTATCCTTCGCTTACTTCTATGGCCCTCCTTTGGATTTTCAAGTCGCCCCTTTTTTGGACTATCCAGGTTGTGGGGGCCCTAATTTTAGGTCTTTAAAGGTGAAGGAATATGTTGGCATTAAGTCTAAATACCTTGATATGGCTCTGTCCTTTGTTAGGAAAAGTTGCTAAGGTTGATTAAGGCCACATAAACGACAAATTAAGTTTCCCTTTCTTTGTCTCTATTTTAGCTATCAACACACATGAAAATATATCTCATGTTATCAAGATAATAAAATTGGAGGGCTCATACTTTTAAATGTAATTGTCCAATCATACTTCTGCTATCTCAAAATAGTTTCACCACTTTGATCATTACCCTTATCTACACAACTTTGACTATCAGTATCTTTAATTATCTATTAATATAAAATGTAAAAAGTGATAGTTAATAAACATGCATCGAGAAAAATCAACATATTACATGATAGATTTTGTCTTTTATATATAAAAACTTAATGTCTACATGCTTAATACATTCATCTTAATGTGTATATACTATATAGAATATACCAAAATTTATTATATTAATATTAATATGTAATTAAAGATATTAGTGATCACAATAATATACTAGCAACTGTAAAAGTCAAAAAACACAATAACATCTGAACGGAAGGTCTAATTTTGGAAAATTAGACTCATTCCAAGCAAAAAGCCAAATATGAAGCCACTATCAAATTTTGCGTCTAATAAAATGCATCTTTACCAAATTATATCCTTTCATCTCCCGGAGACTGACTCAGCATTTGAACCAATTTGAAAATTTGAGTAGCTCTCGCCTCTCTGATCTTTCTGTCAAGCTGCTTGAGTAAACATGTCACATGTGATCTCGTAAGCAGGTTTGTCTTCCAGTCCAGCAGATGAAACTTTATGTTACCGACATGATAAGCTTCGTCTCTTCATATTTCCAACAGCTATATTCTTTCGGATTCAGGCATGTCTTTTGTCTTCTGAACTGCTAATCGCCTGTGTTGCGTAAGAAAAAGCGAGCATCTGCATCTTCAAATTAGAGAACATACAATACATAAATAATGAACTAACAAATTGTGATCAAAGTTTATTGTGAAAATTTTAATTACCGATATCAGGATAACATCAAAGAAGGAAAATAATACCGATATCAGGATAAAGATGAGAATCACTTTGGTCAAGTCTATCTATCTTCTATTGTTGTTTATACCGACACCAAAACCTGTCTACAAATACATATTCTTATATGTGGTGCACCAGACCATTAGTTGATAGTGCGAACTGCCTTACTGATTATTAGCATAAATGACGAAAGTGATAATGTATATATGAGGAAACTAATAAGAATTACTAAGGTTGGAATAGGGTTATTAATAAGAATTAGTAAGGTTGTAATGGAGATTCTGTTAATGCCTATATCCGGACATTGACAATGCAAATTTGGGATTACCCATAATGTTGCACCATCATTTGAGCATATGGAAGACTCAGCATGACTTCCAAAAAATCTCGAGTCATCAAGGCCATTGAATGGCAGCAACACGAGATTATGACAATGTTTTTTTCTGCAGGCTAATCATAGGTAAGGTTATTTACATTTGGACCTCCCTGGACTACATACAATTTTAGATGATCGGTGGTGGCTATGCTTTTCATGGAGACATGACGCATTTCCTAATCGCACAGCAACATGAGTTTCAATATCATTGAAGGATGCAGTAAAAATGACAAACAGATATAGCAATGTGGGCTCTAGAGGATGCAACAAAAGAAGAAACTGACCAGGCAGAATATAGAAAATATTAAGAACGCTAAACAACATAAACTGTCTTTGGCCTACTATGAAGACAAAATAACAAGTATAATACAAAATGGAATTTCCCAGGAGAAATGATGCTTATCCAGAAATAGCTTCATCATTTCTTCACTCATTATCCACTTTATATCAACACTATTAGTCAGAGAGATCCACTACTTTTGTACATAGATTCTAAAGCTAAAACTAACATAATTCAACAAACACGCATAAAATCATTAAAGAAGTAGAAAACGCAAAAATCATGGGATTGCAGAGATTGTGCAACTGTAGTACTTATCTTCATAAAAATGAATAATAAAATTTACCTTGCTACTAGAAGATTAGCAACTTACAAGCTTCACTAAAATAAGATAAACACCACAACTAGGAAGAAGTTTGGCCCCTTTGTTTTTCATAAAGTGCAAATTCCTTCTTAAGCCTCTCATTTTTTCTGCATTCTTCCTGAGGACAAAGAAAGATAACCAATCATTAAAAAAATTAACCAGGGGAGCTGCATCCCGCTTTGTTAAAAACTAAAAATATAAAATATCAACATAAACCAGAGAAGATTTTAGTTTCAACGACAAGATGATTGTCTGAAAGAAGACAAGACGGCCAAATATCATAAAAGAAAAAAAAATCTGAGAGTCCAGCCACAATATTAATCTAACGCATTTCCTGACAAAGTTCAATCTTTTATGAATTACCCTAATTCATAGATTACCTAGATTCTTACTCTTTCAGCCAACACCAAGATAAGCTTTCATTATTAGCTCCTATATTCAGCAACGTTATTGCTGTAAAAACTGTAGGAAGCATTGTGGCAGCATATGCTTTTTTCTCCAAATATGCAAGGATTTTGCTGTTATAAATAACTCCCCGTAAAACACCCGCCTAACATGTTGCTCTCATCTATTCTGTATAAGGTGTGACTTCTGAGACATCATAGTAATTAAGCATTTAATAAGCTTTCATTATTAGCTCCTTTTTTCAGCAATGTTACGCAGAATCTTAAATACTGTAAATACTGTAGGAATCATTGTGGCAGTATATGCTTTTTTCCGCAAAGAGTAAACATTTTTTGTCATGAACATCTCCCCATACATCCCCCCCCTAAAATGTTGCTCTCGTCTATTCTGTATGAGGTACGACTTCTAAGACTTTGCTGAACAGGAAAGCATCTGTTTTTGGTTTCAGATCATGAAGAGAAGATAAGTCACGAAAGAAGCAACACTGACAAAGCCTGATTCCAGATCGGAGTATGAACTGGTTAAGCGAGGAAAACAATTACAAACCAATTAGACATAAAGATGTGAACAGATCTTATTATGTTGATATATAGTAAATAGATGTTCAATTAGTCCACAACCAGACAGAAAAAGTTCAAACTAAATATAATATCACTAGGCATCAACCCCAAGCAGGAAGCACAATGCCGGAAATACAAACGCAAGACTGGTTACCCAATGTTGAGTTAAATCCAGAAAATAAACTTGAAATTCATAGCAAGATGGCCATGAAGACACACTGATCAGGATGACAGACTTCAATCCACTCATCCAGGAAAAAAGAAGATGAACTCATACAGCCAACAATCAATTTAATTTCTAATTGTAAAATAAAATAAAAGGAGGTAAAATAAAAGGCTTACTGTTTAAAGACTAATGTCAAAACCACATGGATAACAATTCAGCTGTCCAGTCCTGAAAAGCTGGTGCCAAGGATGAGTCTACAGTATAGGCTGTCACATTCTCTTAACTTATCCTGTCAAGTGTCAATTTCCTCTCCCTCCCCCTACCCGCCCACCAAAAAGAGAACTAAAGAAAGAGAACCCTAAAAATGAATAAAAGAAATTCACAAAATTATAAGAAGGTGCTAATTTAGCTTTGAAGGCACATGTAATATTGTATCTGCTACTTCTCTAAAGTAGATTCAATTAGTTGCGCTGAAGGTGTACTTTTAACATCTATCCATAACCTAAAAGCTATGAACTACGGGGATATACAATGCTTAAAGCACCAAAAAAACCATCACGACAAAAAAGGTAAAACATGATGGTGGAAGGCAGTGAGGCGAATGTGGGTAACACTGCTATAACAATTAGGCCATATGTCATTCGAGAAGCTAAAGTATATACCATCGATGCAAGTATTTCAACATACGAACGCATTTTAGAATTTGGAGGTATTAATTACTCTTCAAATATGATGGTGGAAGGTGGTAAGTAATCACTTCTTTACTTCACACTTCACAGTTTCTGGCGTTGATTGGTAACTGGCTTTCAACCAGCTTTTATATTAATTTTGTATATGGTCAAACAGCCAAAAAAATAGATGGGGGTTAGTTGCCTAAAAGCCGGATTTTCAGCAAAAAAAAATGAAAAGAACTGACTGAAGCAGTTTAGGCTATTTTGCACATAAACAGCTTAAAGCCAACAACTAATTTAACCAAAATCTTTGTAAGCCAGGACTGCTTGCATTGTTAGCTCGTCAAACAAGGCAAAGGAACCAGCTAACAGCCAACTGATTGCGAAATAAGGTTAATCTTAGATCATCTATACACAGCTTCTCTTTGAAGTTACAATTTAAGGGCATGCTTCGAATCGAGAATAATGCCTTAAGGGGGTAATAAAACAATGAAGAAAATGGAGATGAATTTAGGTGAGGGTTGAATAGATGATGTAGATAATGCAAGGAGGGATAGAGGGAAAAAGGAACTATTACCCCCATTACCCTAACCAGTGGGTAACTATTACCCTCCAAAATGAGGGTAATAATTACCCCCTCCTTACACAATCACTCAGAGTTGGGCACGGGTCTAGCCTGCATGAGAGGCACGATGGTAACCCATGGGCCATGCTTAGGCATTCTTCATCCCACCTACCACCACACCCATCTAACTTCATTCTCTTTATTTTTTCTTCTATTACCCCCTTAATGCATTACCGTTAATCCAAGCATGCCCTAAGTGGTCAATTCTCTGCTCCAAAGAACCATTATATATGTGAAGAAGATTAGAATTTGACTTTATAGTCCTGCATAACCTAAGGAAGCACAAAATGTAGCATGAACATAAGAAATATAACTCAAGGAGAGACTACATGACCTAGCATCAAATGCAAACTGTAGAAGGTATTATCATAAAAAAGCATCAACAGCAATGTATCTCGCTACACCACTAATGAACATCACCAAGTCTAGAATTAAGTAGGAGAAATTGATTTAATCAGTCCCAACTATGGGCGTCCTGACAAAAACAGTCCCAACTATGGTTTTTTATTGTTCAGTCCCAACTTTGAAGGGCATTTTACAATAGTAGTCCCAGCAGGTTAGAAACCTGCTGTAGCAGGTAATTTGCCATTTTTTTCTTTTTTCTTTTTTCTATCTTCTTCCTCCCTCCTTCCTTCTCTGCCCCCTCCTCCTCTCCACTGCCACACAACCTCCTCCCCTTCTACAGTTCCACTGCCACCCAACATGAGACTCTATTCAGACCTATTGAACTCCAAACAAGGCTAACCACAATCCTGCTCTCTGGATAGGATTAGCATTTCCAATATTCCAAGAACAGGAGAGATTCACTGGCTTGCTCTAAAACCAGTATATTTTCTCTTATTCACTATGTACGTGTTTGGCCAAGCTTCAAATTGGAGCTCCTCATATCAAATTCTCAGGGAGCTGATATCTCATTCACTGAATTATTGCAACAGCCCAAAATATCCCTACATAATTCAAGAAATCCCCTGCTTGCCAATACTAAAACTCAGTCCCCCATCGTCTTCTCAGCTCTCCAATAACTCCTCCTATTTCAATGGTCACAGACACCCTATAATTAAATCAATTCCAAGATCTTTGAGCTTGGTTGGCGGCAGTGAGTGTAGTCGGTTTCTTTAGCTTAATTTCTAGTGGACAGTATACATGAGAGGAGGGTCGTGTAAGAGGGGATGGTGAAAAGTTTAGACTGAAGACAAAAATGGAGGATCTTTTTTTTATTAAAATCTGAATTCACCCAGCCTTGTTTTTCCTATAAACTTCATGGTGATGGATCTAAATATGCTTGCAAGCAACTCCGGTAACTGTTCCGGTAACTGTACAAATGTACCAATTTTCTCTGATTATCAATTTTTTTGCTGTTCAAATAAAAGAAAAAAGGAAACGGGTTTGCGGGCTTGTCTTATATGTATGGAGTTACGGTAAACTCCTGCTTTCTAATTACCCCCACTAAGAGATTCGACTACCCTAATTCTAAAATTCAGCTCACACCCCTTTCTCAGCCAGCTTACCTTTGCCCAAGACCCACTACAACGACGTCCCCCATCCTGCATCATTCTCACCACTATCATCGCCAAACCAACACTACCACTAGACCGGGTCAATCGGATAGAGTAGTCCAACGGAGAAGGCTGTGCAGGGGCCGAGGGGCTGGGCGTGGTGGCAGTGGTGGCTGTATGGTGGTGGGGTGGGGTGGGAGGGGAAGGGGAGGAAGGAGGGAGGAGAAGGAAAGACTGAAAGAGGGGTAGAAAAAACAGGTGAATTTTTTTTAAAAAAATAAGGGTTAATTTGTTTTTTACCGGTTTAACAAGTTACCAGTCCACTCGGACCACCAGTGTAAAGGGGGGGTTAAAGTTGGGACTGAACAACAGGACGCCCATAGTTGGGACTGATTAAATCAATTTTTCCAATTAAGTATTCTCACCTGAAAATCCTTCAAAAGGACAGAACAGTGACGTTGATTCGCAATGGCCGTGCTATACCGCTCCCTGAGGGTATCAAGAGTTTTTTGATCCACTTGAACTCCAATTTGCACCTTCTCAAGCTTCTAAAGATTGGATCAAAACATGTTGACCATATGATGAGAAAATACAGTCAGCTTGTTATAGATTTGACCTTAAAGGCTTAAAAAAGCTTGACACATTTAAGAAAAGACAGAACTTAGTTATTTGCTCCTGGTCTCAAATCAAAGAACTTAATAAGAGCATCTTAACTTAAAGTCACCGGCTGAAAATTAAGCTGTGACAAGAAATATACTTCAGGCCCTTGACATTCTTGTGGAGACTGGAGACGGTCACTTCTGCACTTTTAGTAGGTCAAATAATTCCATGATGGGTGGGTGCCATACATTTTTTTTATCATTGTCCATGTGTGTCGCATATTATTCATATATAAGTCAGTATTAATCCTAAATGCTTCGGTCAACATGGCTGAAAGACTAGAGAAAGAACTTAGCTTACCTGCTGAACTCCCTTCAGAATAGCTTCCATTGAATCAATGAGTTTTGTACGACCAGCAGGGTTCCCAATTGCATCTCCAAACTAGAGTTCGAATTATGAAAGATGCAGAAACTTAGTCAGGAAAGCTGCTGGAGCACCCATAAAACAAGAAGCAAAAGAGCATCCCTTTTCTAAGCTCAATTTCCCAAATCCCAAGCACACATTAAGACTATCATCCATCATGAAATTATGTGAATGACACTTAGTTGTTTACATAAAAGCGTAATGAATTTAAAAGCTTCATTTAAACAGGAAAAGAAGCAATTTCTGGTAATGATAGCCAGATACAATAAGCCATCCCCAGAGCAGGGTTTGGAGCAAATCAATATGCAAAAATGAAGCATTCTAAAGTAACGGAAATATGGAGCAATTTCCAACAGGGTAAAAAGTATGTTATCAGACGTTTATGGAGCTTTCCGTTTACCCCTCCCCCCCCCCCAAATGAATGAACCTTATACTAGGAAAAAGGATTACACTGTTCAAGATAGGCGGGTAACTTGCGTAGATTAGTTAAATGGCATATTCCAGTTCAACCTATATGTACAGATATAATGAATCTGATCAGCATTTGTTTTTCGAATGTGTTTATGCTTGTGAAGCATGGAATAAAGTTCTGCAGCTGCTGAACATCAATAGACAACCAGCAGGATTTTAATTTGAAGCTGAGAAGGCTTTGCACTATAGCAAACAGAAACCAGAGATTGCAAAAGTGTATTTGATGGCTTTCACGGAGGTAGTTTATGGTGTATGGGGTCAAAGAAGCAGCAATATCTTTGAAAGCGATTGACAGCCTGGGAAGGACTTTAGAAACATCATATTCAGAATTTCGTGTACGTGTTCTGAACAGGAAAGATTGATTGTAATTCGTTGCTCCTACTGTTATGATTAGCTTGCTAGCAAAGTGTACCTTTTCCCAAACCTTCCTAGATGGTGGGGGTTACAGTATACTGATGCTAAATGTAGGCTTCTCCCACCTTTGGAGCAGGGTGTTTGTTTTAGGTTGTATTGGTTTATTTTTGTCGGTAGAAGTCTTTCTATTGGTAAAAGAAAAAAAAGGATTACAACGGTAGAAAAATCAGGATACAAGAGTATTGTAAAGAGAGCCAAAGAAAAAAAAAAGGGTGCAAATCACGCTTACATAATCAAAGAATATCTCAGTTCACCCTCTCCCCCCCAAAATACCAAAAAAAAAAAAGATCACACTGTGATGCCAAATATACAACTCAAATCTCACAAAGTTTCTCGACTAGCACATTAATATAGTAACTTGTCACCTTCCAACTAATTCTCCAGCGTGGGATCATTCTTTTTCACACAGAGAAATTCCTAACACTTCAAACAGCGGAAAGCACCAATACGAGCATACTGCTATTTTCGCAACTTAAGCAGTCGACCTCACCTCACCCTTCCAAGACCCCGCATTGATTTGAAGTCTTGAACATGTAGTGAAGACAGCATCATTCACACCTCCAAGTAATCCATAACATATGGACTCTACAATACTAAATGCAAAGTTATATGCCCAGCATCCACATTGCATATTTACTATACAAAGATAACCAGCTCAAAGGAAGTTGTTCTCCCGAGTTGGTGGAGGAGGATAAACATTCATGATCGATAAGAGAAAATATTTTAACAACTGATAGAAAAATACAGGCAAAAGTAAAGTGTATTTTCCACTCCTAAATTACCACCACATAAAAACCCAGTAAATAAAGTTTTACAAGCTAGATACTGTAAACTGTAAAGTAGGGAAAAGGCATACTGAAAGATATGTATCTGATCCGCTACTTACTTGCAAATCTACTGAATTCAGTAATGATATCTCCTTCAGCATCAAGTCCTTTATCTCAAGAAGAGCATTGTAGGTTTCATAATATCTACGAGTTTGACAAAGTCTATCCTATACGTGAACAGAGAGCCAAAAGTATACTTTCAGACTTCAGAAGGCTAAGATATAAGTAAAAACAAAGAGCAGCAGATATATAATGAAATCGAACTAACAAACCTGCATATGAACATTTAATTCGGAAAATCGACGTTCGTACCTGCATCCAGTTTATAGTATTCAATACAATCACAAATAGAAAAGGGGACTTGCATCTTTTAATCTCTTTAAATTTAATCCCATGAAATTCCATCCTCTACAAAGACTGTTAATTTATCGACTTAAAGGAGCAAGTGAAAGCAGTCATTTGCTGCAGCTCAGATAAGTAAGAAACTCTGTCACCTCTAACAGTGTTAGTATAAGCAAAGACCCCTAGATATTGAGAAGCTCAAAGAGCACAGGTCTTTCCCTATCAACAACTAAGTCTTATTTTTGAAGGAACACCCATAATTTGCTTAAAAAAAATCTATTGACGACTTTACATGATACATATAAGCAAAAGCTGTATGCATATGCTAATTGCAGGGAAGGTTCTCTTTTTTTATTTTTGGAGGGACGTGGATCTTTGATGAAGACTTAGGAACCTAGAGATAAACATACTGAACAAGTTCGGCTTCAATAGGTAGTTCGTCAAGCTGCCGCTTCAAAGAGACCAATTCCCTCAGATTACTTGAAAGTTCCTGGAATAAGATTCACAAAAATGCGGATTACATTCCAGATGCAATAATGTCATATAGATATATCAAACACATAGGAAACAGGGAAGATTCACAAACAAATTAATCGATCGAGACAAATTTTCAACATGACACCCAAGACATAGAAATGCGAACTACATTCCAGATGAAATAATTTCATATAGCTAAATCAAACAAAGAGGGAACAGGGAAGATTCACAAACAAATTAATCGATCAAGACGAATTTTCAACATGACACTCAAGAGATAGAATGCCGACTACATTCCAGATGAAATAATTTCATAATAGCTAAATCAAACAAATAAGGAATAGGGAAGATTCACAAACAAATTAATCGACCTAGACGAATTTTCAACATGACACTCAAGACATAGTACATACAAAGGTCAAATAGCAACATGATGAGAAGAACTGAGAGAGACAACTATACAATCAGATGATATTAAATAGAGACCTACAAGGATACGCTTGACTCCCAAACATAGTCTACAGGTAAAGATCAGATCTATGCAAGGATATGATACTAACATTGTGTGCATCAACATTGCCCCTACTCACATACTTTACTTCATTTGTTAAGGATGACAATTTAGAGAAATTATAAATCATAACCTTCTAGTTGTCACAGTTATATAGTAGACCAAAAGATTTTTAAACTTTCATGTGATCCTTTTAATATTAAACAACTAGCCTCGTATGCACGCGATGCGTGCGACAACATATTAGTATTAATTCTCATATCTGGAATTGTATACAACATTAATATTAATGCGAAAAATAAACCTGTACTTCATACTTACAATTTATGTTTACAAAACATAGGATTGAAAATGAAGATAAAATAAGTTGGTCTATGCTTACTTTTTCTCATCAAGTTTAACTATTTCGCTTGAATAACATATTGACTACGACAATTATGAAACCGAAAAATAAAAAGATGAGTTATACTCTTTTTTTCTCGGTAATTTTATGAATTTTTAGTTTATGTTTTTTGTAATTGTTATTGAATATTTAGGTAAAAGAAAACTTTGTATTTTTGGCTTTACAATTGTTAGAAAATTTCTTTGTTGTGTTAGTTTCCTCATCGTAAGTAATCTTTTAATGCCAATCTTAAACTTTTTAATGTTAGTTTTCTCTTTTTACAACTTTCCTTATTATACATAATTGTAAATCGGAAATGAATGAGAAATTTTGAATAGGTTTTTTTTGTTTCAAATTAGGGGTATATAACATAAGGGGACATCATAGCTCCCCTTGGCTTATATAATAGAGATTTTTACACCGTACAAGTCTATTAAATTTTCGATTCGTTTTTCAATTAAGTGCTTATAAAGGCACATGAACACTTCAAATGACTAAATACCCCTCACCTTTCAAAAGACTAAAATTAGAGAAAAAGGAACATAAACTCCACTCTTCCACCCATTCCTTCTCCTTCCTCACACCTAACCCCTACGGAAACCACCACACACATATCACTACACTTTGTTCTCCTTCATATCATCCCAAAAACAAGGCATATTCTTTCTGAACATAACCATACACTGTACAAGAGACTAAGAGAGTCCTAAAAGCAATCAACCGGAGGAGAGAGAAACCTGCCTTGTAATGTTTTGAGTGATCAATTTCTGCCAATCACAAGGTTAATCAATACATACTTACCACAATTATGATTTACTGGACTCACCAACCCCGGAAAGGACAAAGTGTTGGGATGTGGACAGGTGGCTGACTGGCCTCCATGGGGGTTAAGTGGGAGGAGGGAGACAGAAGGGGTCGTTATTAATTTTCCTCTTTCTAACATTTTTCTTGTAGAGTAAGAGGTATTTCAGTAATACATGGAATACATAAACATTACAAGCTTGGAAAGTGAAGCTTTGCTTAAAGAGACATTCCGAAGTTCGTCTTCAGGCTCGAATTTGGATATTTGGCTTGGTTAGCAAGGTACTGCCTGGCCTATTAGCATATATGATGATACTAATTCTAATGAGGGTCGAAATAGCCCATGTTTGAAGATTAAGATTATGCAGACTTATGTCTGCCAATCAGCTCAACCTAAAAGTAAAGGTTTATCATTTGTCATTGAGCGAAAAACATGGACATGAACCAGGGCAGGTGTCTACACATTCATCTAGTCTCCTTATACATCCTACAAAATGACCAAATAATCAATAACCATCTACAAAAGGTATATAACTGCTAGCATATGCATTGACCTCAATCGTATATACCCTAAACTACCATCCATACCCATATCACACTGAATCAAACTTACCTTTTTTGCATATTTCAACTTATTGGACAAGTCAAAAATTAAACAATCGAGATAATCATGTGGATCTCTATCACCATTGCCATTTGTCAGATCCTCCACCAACTTAGTGATCACAGATTGCAATCTAAAATGTTCTAGACTGCAATCAGACTGAAATTCAGTTCCTTGCCTCTCTAAAGCCTGATAACAAAAAGAAACGACCACCCATTACGAAAAATAACTATGCAGAAAAAACAAAGAAAAATGCATATAAAGCAAAACCACTATTTATATTGAGCTGAAAAACTATAAAACACAAAAAAAAGCGGCCTAGAAGCTGCAACATCAACGTTAAAAGATAAAAAAACTACCAACATATTCACAAAGGATTCTTGCTCTTATTAGATGAGAAATGCAAAAGCTCTCCTATCAGGAAGAACCAAACTCCTACAGCATCCGAGAATTGCAACCGAAAACTAACTTCATTGCTACAAAGTCACGTGAACTTAAACAAAGTACCTTAGATTTCTTCAGCAGGGAAACCAATTTTTGAACCATACTACCAATGCCTGCCTCCTCAACTCTTTCTTTTAGAAGTTGCATCTCCATCATTACAGAAGCCTCTCTCTAGTTCTGCAAGCAGAGAATGCAAAACAAAAAGAAATGTGTTTATACATTGCTTCGGACAAAGTAGAAAACATGAAAGCAATTACAGTTGCTTCAGTGACATGCAGAATCCGCCACATATAACTCACAAGCTTTTAACTTCTAAGCTAATGTGAGCCACATAAGGAGTTGCAAAAAACTGATCCCATTCCCTACACGAATTCTTATAGTGTTAAAAACATCCGAAGGACCTCAACTTTCAAAAGTTGTACTTCAAGACCTCAAAAGTAACTTCTACATAAGTATGTTTGGGTGTTAAATTCAATTTTTTTTAAATGGCAAAATAAAACAAAAGCAATTTTTCTCTCTTCTTCTCCAACAATGGCGGCGAACTTGATGAGAAACCTTCACTCTCTCCATCTCTCCTCGAACTAAAGCTCATGCCTGATTCTAAAAATTCCAGTTTTCCATCTTAGAAGTTGACGAATTATAAAATCTCATATTTCCATCATCAAATTAACTTTCCACTCTAAGGAACACATAAGAAGAGTGAGATAAAAGCATCACCAGCAAATTAAACTTTTACGACGAGATCGAAAACTCGTACCTTCCTTTAGAGGTTAGTTTGAGAGTAAATTTAAGATTGAAAACTTAAATCTTCCACAAATTTGAGGGAAAATTCAGGAATTTTATTCCCATATTCGGACCGATTTTTCACTATTCTTCATTTTATTTAAAAATCGTATATGCCTATTATTCGCTTAAGTTCTAATTTCATGATTAATTTCCCCATAATCATAATTCATAGCATCCTCAAAGTGAAAGATTACAAATAAAATTTAAAAAAAGGGTACACTAAACACAAAACTTACCAATGAATAAAATCAAAAAGCTACTAAAAAATCAGATAATGAAACCAACATATATATAATTAACAGTTGCGATACGAATTAAGAGAAGTTTAGGGTTTTACTATGGGAAGAAGAAGGAGGTTGTTGATGAATCTTTTCTTTTTTTGCTTATTAAACCTTCGTATTTCCACTTCTTCTCTTTCGTTTCATCTATCTTTATCTGCTATTGCCTGCACTTTTTTTTTGCACCTAGGTTATTTTTATTTGTAATTACATGGTGTGACGAGAAGCTTCAATGGCGGATATTTTGGCAAAATGCAGGTCCTTCAAAAGTTGTTAAAAATAATGGTGTTCTCAACCCGAAAACAAAGCATCGCACGGGTCTCAAAACTAAAGGCAGATAAATTTTATTGGAAAAATGAAAAAAAAAAACCGCGTTTGGCCTTCAAAATTTTTTTTTTTTTTTTTTTTTTTTTTTTTTTTTTTTTTTTTTTTTTATTTTAAAAAAAATTTTTTTTTTTTTTTTTTTATTTTATTTTTTTTTTTTAGTTGGTTTTTTCACTTTTAACTTTTGATTTGTTTTTTAATTTTTTTTAAATAAAGGACTTTTTAAAAAAAATAAAAAAACTTACCCCCTCCCTCCCCTCCTAGCCCCATCCCCTTTCTCACGCTACCACTACTCCTCCACCCCTCGATAAAGACAACAACGTGACAAGCAACAACAAGAACAGGGGATGGGGGGCTCAACAACGTCCACCAATCCTCCTCCTCCTCCTTTGGTATTTCATGACCCATTTTAGGCGGGGTTTTGGGCTTGTCGACGGGTGGGGTTGGTTGGGTCTGTGTCAAAGGATTTGGATTTTGACGAGGTGGGACTTGGGATGGGGCTAGGGGTTTGGGCTTGTCGAGGGTGGGGCTTGGTTGGGGTTGTGTCGAGGATAGAGGTTGGAGTTAGGGGTGGTGGTGGTGGTGGTCTCCGGGGGGTGGTTTCGGGGAGGAGTGGTTGGGGTGTCGAGGGGTCAATTGGGGTGGGGGTGGTGGGGAAGGGGGTACAAGGGAAGGGAGGGGAGGAGCTGTAAAAAAATTTAGTTACTATAATTAAATCTAACCCCCTTCAAAAAAAAAAAATCTAACCTGTTAAACAGGTTAGAGGTTAAAAGGATCATTTTGAGAAGATTAAGTGCAAAGGTAGGATTATTATGAAATTAAGTTAATGAGGGATTATTATGAGAAGACTGCCAAAAGGTGGGATTATTCTTTTCCATTTTTCCAATTTTATTATACTTAAACTCTATATAGTCTATACTCTATATCACAAATGAGTTATTTAATACTACCTCTATTTTTTTTTTATTGCAACATTTGCTTTTTGGTACCATTCATCAACCAATTTTGTTAAGTCATCTCGCACCATTATATAAGAAAAAACATAGTCAAGTGGGGTCTTGTTAGATTTGTCTCAATGCGATGATTTCAAATATCAAATTTTTATAATTTTTACTTACACCCAATATGAGATATTAACGTTCAAATAAGTGTCTCGATAAATGTGAAAAGGTAAATGTTGCAACTAAAAAAACAAAGGAAGTATAGCTTTTTATAATGGGATTTGTCTATTGACATGTTGTAATTTTGACGTAGAGTTTGATTTGATTCAATTGATTGTGAACAAGGAATTAACATCTCTAGTGAAACTCCACAAACTCTTATCAACATAACAATTTGTAAAAGAAACCAAAACACTAAAAACAAAATCTCAATACTATCATAATAGAGGAATAAAACTCAACATAATGGTAGATATAACTCATTATATGGATAAAATAACTCTCCATTAGAGCAAGATTGAATATCTATTGTAAACAAGGACTGACTAGTAACAAAATGGGATAAAAAAAATGGGCCTTACTACTGCCCAAAAGGATGATGGTAGCCCCTAAACAAAAAAAATGGAGTTTTTGAGAGAAGATAGAAAGAGGAAAGAGATAAATAAAAGACGACATTTAACATTTGTAGGTTAATGATGGGTTTATTATAATTTATAAATGTCCCAATTAATTTATAGATTAGGTTTTAGAAAGAGTATTAATGATGTTGCAATCTACATCATCGATAAGCGTGTGAATCGTCCCACAAAGAATAGAGTTGTTCCTTTAATTTTATATCCTTTAACATTATAATTCTTATGCGTTTCTAATTGACTAAACTAAAGTTAAGTCAAGAGTCAACTGTATTGTAAACCATTATTGCATACAAATTAGAAAAATTATATGTTATACGAACTATGTGATAACTATTTTTATAGATCGCGATCTAAAGTGTGAGAAATATATAAATATATATATCATGTGTAGTACTTTACTGTGTTAGAACAAAGAAAAACAATTTGAAAAAAAATCATATATGCCAACATTTTACACACCTAAGAGCCCAATATTCTAAGATCAAAGAAAAACATGAAGTATTAAAGTATGGATTCGATCTCTTAGCTTACAAGGAAGTTCTACTTCTACACAATATAGAAGGAAAATGATCCACATTAGCAGATATAGATACTCTTGCCAAAAGTTCTGTAGTTAAAAGATATTGGATTATGCATGAGATGAGAGTTACAAGTAGAAACATGAGCTAATTATAGATCCTATGAGCGACGCACACATTTAAGTCACTACAAAACAATATAATCTAATTGTAACAAGAAACCATAATCTAAATTATTTAATTTTCCTAACTTCACCTAATGAAAAAGTTGAAACATGAGTTGGGAAATCAAAGAGGACGAAAATTCGTGCTCGTTGGAAAACCCTTAACACAGATCCATTCAATACGACATATTGAGATTTCTCAACACAAACTACATCCACACTCCATTTAAAAAATGAAAAATTGACATAAATAATCTCAACTCTCAATTGTTTCTCAAAATAATTCCAACTTCTAAGAGAACCTTTTCAAAATAATCCCAACTTTTAAGAAGGCACCTCCTAAAATTGAGATTATTCTGAAATAATCCAAAATTGAAATACTTATAAAAAAACAGGTGAAAGATAGGACACAAATTATTAGAATAGGCGGTTTAATTTTAACATAAAATTAGGCAAACCTAAGTCTGGATTTTTTTAACAAGCCCATTCCATTTCACTCTAACCCAACACTATCCTAGTCATCCCTTCTCTTCTCCTTCCTTTATTTTCTTGATTCTCGAACTACAACAGACAATTTCAAAAAAATTACCCGATAGTCTTACCGAACGGATTAAACTAGTCACTAAATGGATTAAACTAGTCACTAAATGGGTTAAAGAAAGTCGTTACTGAATAGATTAAACTGGTCACGAAATAGATTAAACTAGTCACGGTGGCATGTTCTCTTCTTTATATCGGGCTTGCGCCGTGTCTAATTTTAAAATAAAAGTAGACGGTCTCTTACAAGACCAACTAAAGATAGGATTATATACGTCAACATATCCTCTAAAAAGAATGTGCATTTTAGAAAACTTCCAAATCTAGTCTACTTAAAATCAAGAATAGTAAGAGCAAGACCACTACACCATGGTCAAAAAAAGCAAAAAAAGAAAGAAAGTAAGACCACTATTTGTATCCGTGTATAACAACAGATTAACAAAGTCAGAGCCACCTCACCATCATTTTCTCTCTCGTCATTTCATTTCATTTTGCCAACTCTTTTTGAACTCTCCAACTCTTTTTCCCCTTTTTTTGTTTTCTCGACATTTTTTTTGACCGTCGTTTTCTTCCCCTGAAAACCACCGTATACGACGGCGCCGGCAATTTTACAAACCCTAATCCCCAATTTTTATCTCCAATCACACATTCTCTCTCCTCTTTTGAGTTGCAATTATAGCAAAGGAGCTCAAATTTGTACTCTTTTTTGCTTAGTTTTCCTCAATTAATTTAAGGTAGTTGATTTTTTTGCTTGTTTTTGTACTTCTTTTGAGTTTGAATTTTGTTTTTTTTGTTGTTGCAGGAGTTTGTGCTCTTATAGTATTTATTTTCGCTAATTATTTTGTGTTTTCTTT
This sequence comes from Beta corolliflora, assembly GCA_947648045.1. Lineage (NCBI taxonomy): Eukaryota > Viridiplantae > Streptophyta > Magnoliopsida > Caryophyllales > Amaranthaceae > Beta > Beta corolliflora. The sequence goes on along the minus strand of CANSZD010002680.1, from coordinate 325,661 downwards.
TGCAGCATCGTTGAAGGTCAAAATCGGTGGTTGAAGATCTATTTTTTCTTGAAGCAGGTATTTTACTCGTTTTTGGTCTATTTGATTTCACATTTGTTTTTGATTTTGTATGGTATTTTTAATTGGTGGAGTAGTTTTGGCATTGTGTTGAAAGTAGATAATTTGTGATGGAGAAAATGCGAATTATAGCTACTTAGGTTGATGCCGCGCCTAAAATGTGTGTAAGTTGGTTATTGTAATAAGGAGAGAGAAAACAGTATGTGATTTCGAATGCGTTTTTCGTTGATTGAGTTGGAAATATTTGATTGTTTAGACTTACTGTGATAGCCTGATAGGTTGTATTAATGGAAGGAGACTAGACAGAATCATTTGATGAGTGAATTTAAAGATTTTTGTTCTTCTTTAAAATCATTTGTTTTCTATGCTTGAGTTGGCACTGTATTTTATTGTCTTTGTTGTTAAGAGTTATTTGGTACCCTGGGTTGGCCTTAGAACAAACTCGTGTTCTTTATGTGACTGCTCTTTGTTAACTCGAGGGGCTTTTTTCGGATGTCATGTTTAAATTTAGGCAGTTATGGCTCATGATAGTTGCAAAAACCTGGTTCTGACTTGAGATTGACATGTTACTTAGTCATTTGTTCTCTATTCTATATTAAGGTCAATCAATGCCAAAAGGCTCTTTTGGAACATTATCTCTACTTCTATAGTTAGTATTGAGCGGTTGAGCCTATATGCATTTGGACCTTACAAAACCACGTAACCACGTAACTTTGGATTGTAGTGGGTTATTGTTATAGATCCATTAAATGTATTAGCTATTATAGATATTTGCTTCATGTCCTATTAGGAAAATAGTCAGGCCTTTGGCATGACATAAGAAAATAGGTGGACTCTGAAGAAGAGTTGTAAATCTTAAGCTGATCATAATTTTGTCGGCTACCACACTTTAGAGCTTCCAAGGGGTTGAAATGACTGGAATTGGGCATTCCTATTCTTACTGCTTGAAAGACCTATATTTGGGAGGTAACTGACAGAAAAGTGGTGCTTGGTCTCCTGTCTGCAGTATTCTGGTGCAAGAAAATGTTTATTCTTCTGAAGAGCTCATCTGAACAGATTCTTTAAGCATGCAGCTAATGCAGCAAGAATGCTATGAAGTCTCTAATGCAAGTATGCAACAGACTAATAGTGTGTTTGGATGAGGGAAAGGGAAGGGAGGGACATAAGGGATCTATTTTTTCTTGTTTCGATATAGTTTGGGAAGGGAAATCGAGGCCCAATTCATTCCAATGTTGGAAATATTTGGAAGGAAAAAGCTAGGCTATTCCTTGCCTTCCTCCCCCCACCCCTCCCTCCACCATTATTTTCCAAACACACTGTAAATCAAGAAAGAAAGTAGTAGATGGAGAAAAAAATGCCAAAAGCGTGCCTGATTGCTTTTTCTTGAAAGCATGTCAGGTGCTAAAGTATCCATAAATAAGAAATCAAGTGTAAAGTGCTCTAGTGTTCTTGTTTGTCCAAATTGTCTTGTATGAAGCCTTTCTTTTTATTGTTGGTTGGCTGCCATTGTTTCTAAAGTTTTCGCTGTTGCATATGGCAGCTTTTCTTCCCTCTGGTGGGATTTCATGTATGCAGAAACTTGATTTGGCTATAACCTATTTAGACAAGAAGATGCAGCCTCTGGTAAACGTAGACACCCTCTATTTAATAATGAGGGTGTCTAAAGCTGTTGTGCATAGATCAAGATGCACTTGCATTTAGGAAAAGAGAAGGTCAATTGAATTGTTGGCTAGTATGTCCTTGCATTAACTGTTGTGCTATGAAGAGTAAAGGAGGAAAATCTTAAACTGTAGCATAAAGATAATGTATTGGCACTGTAAGAGACTTACATTGTGAAACAAAACTTAAAATATAACTTTTGTATGTATTATATTTTGAATCGGGGGTACCAGGGGAGTATGCTTTTGACCTTCCAGCTTCAGGCTGCTTCTAGACATTCTCCGTCTTTTGGGAAATTATGGCTATGTTTAGGATGACTGATTTAGTTCATTAGTTGTAATAGTGCACTCAAGCTATTATTTATGTTTGCCAAACCACCTTGTTTGAGTTGTGCATGTTTAACAGGATTACAGTAGCATATGTATCTGGTTGGCCTTATAATTTCTATATGTATAGCAGCTTCATCATCTGTTAGCAGTTTCAGAGATTGTTTCTGATATCTTTGGGGTTTGCCTTCCAGTGCAGGTGTAATGGAGGTCTCATTGTGGAGGGCTCTTCTTCACAATATATCATCCTTTCTATGTTTATCATCACGTGAGGGTTTTGACTCTGAACCAGTTCGAAAAAGTTACCAAAAGATGGAAGAAATATTGAAGTTGTTAAAGCCAATACTTGATGCAATTATGGATACTGAAGTAGCTTCCGATGAGGTATTCAGCAAGGCACTAGACGAACTTGGGGAGTCTATTGATGAGTCTCGAGATCTCTTTGAGAGCTGGCATCTTTTGGCAAGCAGAGTTGATCTCGTATGTTTTTGAATTCTTTTTGGGTATAATATGTAATTGTTTAAGAGTTTTATGGTTTTTTCTCAGTTCTTGCCATTTTCTCTTTCATATAACCTACTTAAAGAATTTGAACTCGTCCCTATTCCTCATAATGTTAGCTCAATACAAAAGGAAAAAAATATCCTCCATCCATCACTCTTGAATCATAATATTTATGGTGTAAAATTACCCTGAATAGTAACAATGTATTAGTATAATAAAACCCACCTAAACTATGTTTTCGTTTTCAAAAATACTCTCTAAGTAACTATCTCTTTACACATTTGTGTTGGTGAAGCTTATAACCTCATTTCTTATACATGCCAATTTGCCAAAGGAAACCAAGACCAAGAGGTCCCTCTTGCCTCCCTGCTGTATATTGATCCTGTCGGGACCATTTTGCTCAACTGGCTTTAGTGTCCAGATGGATTGCACCTTTTTAGCAATGACATTAGGATTGACGGGGAAACATGGTCGGGGTGGGGTGTGTGTGCTAAGAATTCACTTAGCTTAGTGACCAAAACAGAGATATTATGGACAGAAAATGAGAGATTAAGAGAGGAAGAACAAGATTAAAGAAGAAAACAAGTAAGATATGACTGAATTAATGCTAATCAAGGTGATTAATCACCAATTACAGCCTTGCCAATCTTTTGAGAGGAATGGCCTTCTCCTAAGCTAAGATCCCTCTAATTTCTCTCCACAATTTTCAACATGCCTTCTCTCTCACTAATTTCCCCTATTTATAGAGCTTCTACTCTAACAAACTAACTATCTTCTTCTACAAGCTGCTAACAACTTAATCATAATTGTAATTACTAAAGAGCCCCTACCCCTTATATTGAGTCATAGCAGGGGGATTTAGTTCTGTCCTCATTCCAGATGGGTCAATTAAGTTTCTCGAGGTCCTCTGTGCTTATGTTATGGGTTTAGGAGAGGTGGGGCGGAGGGGGGGGGTTGTTAGTCGTGTCTTCATTTTTAAAGGAGTCAATTGAGTGGTTTTCTCTAAACAATGTTATTTATGCTGCCGGTAATGTGACAAACTGACAACTATTTGCATTCTATATCTTCTTGAAGTCTTCCTATACTTTTGTCTTGTGCATATTTTATGCTTATTTATCTTCTCATTTGGTGATTATGTTTGTTCGTGTCCTGTCCTGCTAAAAATGGCATCACCGATAAGAAAAAATTCAACCAGCTGGACCTACAAATTGATAGATTTCATTTCACTAATATGAGTTCAACTTACTCCATACTGCAATTGTTGGGACTAGTTACATTATGCCTTGGTTTGTCATACCTGGGATTACATGGGCTATTAATATGCTTTACAGGTGTTTAGACTAGATAACAGAAAATTGTAATGGACTGCTCTCTACAGCTACAAAACTCAGGTTAGTAACAGCCACCAACACACAAGAGAACAGATGAGTATGGAAGGAAAAGATTGAAGCTTTGTATTTCAATTGATAGTAAAAGATCTCAGCTTTCGAGTAGCTGGGAGACTCCAAGGATTACAAACTAAAATAGCTCAATATTCAAGATGTCCCTTGCAAAATCCCCTTCCCTCTTATTTATAGGACTACTAAGATATTTTCTGCCCACTAGTACTGACATTCCCTGCTGCCCTCCTGCTGTCATCAGGCCCCTAACAGAATTCTAGTCTCCAACGTTATTCTCCACGTCAGTCCTTCCCACATCATCATTCTCACTCTCCTCTTCCTTAGGTAAAAGCCCAGAATTACCCTTCTTCCCTTTGTTGCGCCTGGAATATGTGAATAGTATAGGTGGCTTGGGTGGGTGCATGACAAAAATATGAAAAGTAGTTTGGAAAAGGGTGTTAGGAAAGGATCGCAACTGCAGATTTAACTAGAATTTCTCTTCCTTTACATTGATGATTTAAATAGATTTAGTGCTTGTTTGGTTGACATGAAGAATTACGTTACGCATATGAAAGAGTAGCTATATCAAGAAAGTACATTATTTTTTATGTAATATCTCTGAGTGGAAGTATTATATATATTGAGACAGGAAGTAATTATTACATATTATGTTCATACTGAATAATATACCTATATGTGATGTGGATCCATTTTTCACCATTCTGGGCAGATGAGAGTTTTTCATGAAGTAGCCTCATGACTTTTGGGCTTCTCTAAATTTTTCCCTTATACTGCTGCTTACATCTGATTGATCTAAATCTTAGGTACTCCAAGCTGAATTGTTGACAGCTAGGATGCGGAACTGTGTTTTGGAATTCTTCTGGGTGCTGAAAGATTCACATCAATCCCTCCCTGCGGAGTTGAGCTCATCTTCTCTTGAGGTACCTCCATCTCTAATGATTGAGAAACCATATATGTACGTATTATTTGATTGTTACATCTCATCATCGTAAGCATCAAGGTGCTTTATAATACTAGTACTTTCTATCTATAACCTGCTGGTGAAGTTTTTCTAATCCAATGTCTGATATAGTTTGACTTGGCCTTTGTTGGACAGCACTGCATTCAAAAGGTTAAAAACATGGGATATGATACTACATCTGCAATTATCAGTGATGCTCTGAAGGATCAAGCAGACGGCCATGGGCCGAGCCCAGAGCGGCTCATAAAAATTGCTGATTGCCTGGGCTTACAGTCCAATCAGGAAATTCTCATTGAGGCTGTGGCTCTTGAAAAATTGAAGGAGAATGCTGAACAAGCTGAAAAGAATGCAGAGGTGGATTATTTTGAACAGTTGATTTCTCTTGTCACACGCATGCATGACCGCCTTGTTATGTTGAAACAGTCCCAGAGCTGTACACCTGTTCCTCTACCTGCTGATTTTTGCTGTCCTCTTTCCCTTGAACTTATGACGGATCCTGTCATTGTATCCTCAGGCCAAACATATGAACGTGCTTTCATCAGGAAATGGCTTGATCTTGGTCTTACTGTATGTCCAAAGACAAGGCAGTCATTACTTCACACCAACCTGATACCTAATTATACTGTAAAAGCTCTCATCGCAAACTGGTGTGAGATTTACAAAGTGAAGCTTCCCGACCCTATGAAGTCTATCAACGAAGATCAACAGTTGGCCCTACTTTCCCATAATGATTCTGGTTCTCTAAGAGATCCTCACATGAGGTCTCATTCTAGAGGTAACCAGCCTGCGTCACCTGAGTCAATACGCTCTGCAGCTTTTGATGGCAAGAACTCCGGCTATTCAAGTGAGCTTCACCGAGAAGGGGCCTCCCCCTCCCCGTCACATCCTCGTTCTTCCTCAGATAGCTCTATGTTTCGCACGGCAGGGAAAGAGCATGGATTGGATATTGGGAGAGTATCTCTTGAAGACAGATTGAGTAATTCAGAGAGAAGAAGTGTGGATTCAAATGGCCAGCACCCCGTGTCGCCTGCGCGTAGGGAACATGCTAATGCTGTCAGTTCTCATGAACAGCCATCTGAAAGGGATGATGGGATGTCCTTGGATGGCAACAGGGTTTCGGAGATGAATTTAGCTCAACGATTATCTGGAGATGCTAATCAGATTTCGCAGAGTTCAGGTATTGATAGCCGTGATGCTTCCGGAGAACTATTGGAGGAACAACATGTCGCTGCCCCTGAGAGCACTTCCCATAGGGAACCTGATCTTCCATCTAGACAAATGGGTGCAAGATCCCGTAGTCAAAATATCTGGCGCAGACCATCAGATAGGCTTATGCCCCGGATGGTATCTTCACCTACTACAGAAACAAGACCTGATCTCTCAGAGACTGAAGCCGAAGTCAAGAAGTTGGTCGAGGACTTGAAAAGTGATTCAATAGAGACTCAAAGAGAAGCAACATGTCAACTGCGACTACTTGCAAAACACAACATGGATAACCGAATCGTGATTGCAAATTGTGGGGCCATAAAAATGCTGGTCGATCTGCTTCAATCGACAGACCTAAAGACGCAGGAGAATGCTGTGACTGCTCTTCTTAACTTATCAATAAATGACAACAATAAAACGGCTATCGCGACTGCAGATGCAATAGAACCCTTAATCTATGTCCTTCAAACAGGCACTCCAGAGGCTCGGGAGAATTCGGCTGCCACACTTTTTAGCCTGTCAGTAATAGAGGAAAATAAATCCAAAATAGGCAGGTCTGGGGCTATTGGTCCTTTGGTTGATTTGCTAGGAAATGGGACTCCTCGAGGAAAAAAAGATGCTGCCACTGCTTTGTTTAATTTATCTATATACCATGACAACAAGGCTAGAATTGTGCAAGCCGGTGCTGTGAGGCATCTAGTTGAGTTAATGGACCCAGCTGCAGGTATGGTAGATAAGGCTGTGGCTGTTTTGGCAAATCTTGCTACTATTCCTGAGGGGAGGACTGCCATTGGTCAGGCAGGAGGGATTCCTGTTCTCGTAGAGGTTGTTGAGTTGGGTTCTGCAAGAGGGAAAGAGAATGCAGCTGCTGCACTTCTACAGCTCTGTACTTTCAGCTCCAGATTTTGCAATATGGTGCTCCAGGAAGGAGCTGTACCGCCGTTGGTGTCTTTGTCACAAAATGGGACTCCCAGGGCCAGAGAGAAGGTGTAACTATTATAAATCCCAACTTGTGATGACTTGAAATATACTAACTTGTTATAAAGAAACTAACAGCCTTTATTTTTTTTCTTTGCAGGCTCAAAGTCTTTTAAGCTACTTTCGAAGCCAACGTCATGCAAATTCTAGGGGGGGCTAAGCTGGCAACCAAAACTTTTGAAGGTGTATAATTGTTTGTAAGTTCTATTACAAATGTAAATTGACATGCAAATAATGCTTATGAAAGTTTAGCACGACGTATTGTTGGCATTTTTTTGCTGTTGAGTGTAAGTCAGATGATCATTAATGCTATGTAAATTTTTTTTCCTATTATGTACTCCATGATTGAGCAGTATAATGACAGAGGAATGGCTAATTTGCCTGCCCTCTTTTAAGATTTATCATACTTTCTTTTTGTATCTCAAAATTTAGCACAAAACTGTGATTATTATGGTGTTTTTGTTAGGTCTCGTGTAATCTTGATGTAAGTGCTTGATTAGTTTAAACAGTCCACCACAAGTTCTATAAATTGAGTCATTGAGTGAGCTTTCTTAATGTGTAATGACTAGATATTCCTATCATCCATATGCTGACTCTATCGGACCTGTAAGTACTGAATACGTAGTATTCAGCAGGTATTTTAAGTGATCAAGTGTTATTTTTGATAGCAGCATATGAAAGTTTGCCAGATAGCAAGTAATACCTTGTGAGAGTCGAGTTGGGAAACGAGTTGAGTCGGGTTCATGGGCTAAAAAATTGAATCTCCTTGACTCTAACCTGACATAATTAAAACCCTCATCCCTAACTCGACCCCTTCATCTAACACGACCCGTTTTTTAATCGGGCCATTAGGATCAAACACAAACTTTGAGCTATCCGATTCACTTTACCCCTTCATCTCGTTCCTCTCAACCAACTATTAGATATGTTATGTACTCCATATAAATATATATAACTTGGTACATAAATATATAACAAACTAAATCTGAAATAAGGATCCGTTCTGTTCAACTTATTTTAACTTATATAAGATTTTATAAGATAAGATAAGATCAGATCAGATAAGATCAGATCAGATAAGATAAAATAAGATGTTAGACACACTCAATAAACTATCTTATAAGATAAGATAAGATAAAATAAGATAAGATTAGATAAGATCAGATCAGATAAGATTTTATAAGATCTTATAAGATAAGATAAGATAAGACAAAATAAGTTGAACAGAACAGACCCTAAATATAAGCTCAAAACATAGAAGTATTATTCAAAGTAAAAACTCGTGGCATTGGCGGAGCGACACACTAGTTATATAATTCTATTCATTGTCATAGTTTTGTTTTCAGTTTTCCATTATTCCGTAACTCTTTCTACTTTAGTATATCTTTACCCACTGTAATTTCATTTGTTTAAAATCTATGGCATTGGTAGAGTGCAGACCAAGTCAAGCGACATCCAAAATCCTTGCTACCTCAATTTATCTACTCGCGCTTGGAACAAAAACTCTAGTATATTTGTTGTATTTTACCTTCTAATTTTTTTTGTTGTACAAGTACTTTTTGTTTTGATATATATATTGAAGATTATGCATCTCTAGCTTTAAGAAAGTATAGTTGATTAATCTCTTGTACTCTAGATATCATGAGATGATAAGGGTTGTTACTTACTCTTAGCTTGGCGCCGACAGAATTTCAAATTCTGTTATTTCTGTTTTAAACTTCTGTTAATAATCAGTTATAAATTGTAGCTATAAAGAGTTGTAATGAGGACTTGTAGAATTTTATCAAATCATTAAATGAAAGCTAAGCTTCCCTCTCTATCTGAAATTCTCTCCCTCCCTTTCTGAAAATTCTGTTTCTTCCCTCTCTCAATTCTGTTCTATTCTATTCTCTCTCTTCTATATTATGCCATTATTGAAGGTGAGCTTGAGCTCCCTTAACATTGGTATCAGAGCACATCTTGATCAAATCTTGATCAAATTTTGTGAAAATTAGATCAATAGAATCTCAGTGAGATTTCGAGTTCATACATTTAAAAATTGTTTCAATTTGAGTTGTATCTCAGTCACAAATTGACATCCTATTTTTCGAACTTGATGAAATTTTGTGGAAATTTGATCACTAAAATCTTCATTCATTTTTGAGTTCAATGATCTAATGATCGCTTAATTCTGAGTTGAATTGAGTTTTATATGCTACACCCTATTTTGGCAAAAATTGAACAAAATTTCAATTGAATCTTCTTCATTCTGGCTCCTCAAACTCGAAAAACTTTAGCAATGGAAGATCAACTGAGAATGCTGGAGCAGAAAATTCAAGATCAATCACAGAAATATGATGATCAATCAGATTCAGGATCAAACAAAGAAAATAGATGACCTGTTGAATGTCATACTGGAACTGAAGGATAAATTGAATGAATCTTCTACTGAAGGTTCAAGATCAGGAGTTAATAAGGAGATTAATTCACCTAAATCCCTCGGGTATACTCCTAAACTCTCTTTTCCTAAGTTTGATGGCACTAGTTGTAGAACATGGGTGAAGAAATGTAGTAAATACTTCAAATTATGCAAAATCAGTGATGAACAAAAGGTTGATTTGGCAGCATTAAACATGACTGATAAAGCAGAAAAATGGGTTACTAGTTATCTGTCTTCTAGGAGGAATGTAGATTGGCCTGAGTTTGTGATGGATTTGTCAGCCAGATTCAAGGATGAAGGAGGAGTTAATTCTGTAGAAAAGTTCAATAAACTTGAACAAATTAATTACATTGAATCATATTTGGATGAATTTGAAGATTTAAAATCTGATGTGTTAGAAACACACCACTCTCTTTCTGAAGAATACATATTAGATAGCTTTATTGGTGGAATGAAACCTGGAATAAAACCTTTTGTGAAAGCTTTTAAGCATGCTTCATTGGCAGAAGCTGTGGAGTTTGCTAGGTTGCAAGAAGAGGCACTAGCTGCTACACAAAAATTCACTAAACCCACATCTTTTTTCCTTATAAACCTATTCAAGCTATTCCTATCAACAGCAACAAACCCCCTCTTCTTCCTACCCCTCCTATCAAACCAAACACTCAACTCTCTTTAACCAAATTTAATCCAAAAACCTATAAAAATCCTAGACATATTCCTGCTGATGTGAGAGCAGAAAAGATAGCTAAAGGCCTGTGTTACTACTGTGACCAGCCTTATGATAGAAACCACAAATGTCAGTTTAAAGAGCCTCAATTATTCACAGTTGAAATAGCCAAAACTGATGGAAAACAGGAAGTAAGTGATGGTGAGGAGGATTCTGAAGAAGATGATTTAAATGAGCCTTTAATATCCATTAGTGCCCTATGTGGGAATCAAACTTTCCAAACCATGAGAGTTAGGGGCAAGGTTCAAGGAAAGTTGTTCCATATTTTGGTGGATTCAGGAAGCACACACAATTTTCTTGACTTTGAATTAGCCAAGAAGGTGGGTTGTGTCATTGAGAGTATTTCCTCCCAAGCAGTTTCAGTGGCAAATGGCCATCACATTATCTGTTAGCATGTGTGTAAGGGTTTTGAATGGGAAATGCAGGACAGGATTTTCAAAGCTGATATTATGTTGATTGATTTGGGAGGGTGTGATATGGTATTGGGAGTGCAATGGTTAGCTACTTTAGGACCCATTTGCTGGGATTTTAAAGAGCTATTGATGCAGTTTGAAATGCAAGGGCATCAGTTTGTGTTGAAAGGAGTACATCCACAAAAGGTTAAGATGTTGAATGGGGCCCCTTCTGTCAAAATGCTCACTGGTGCTGTGGAGTTATGTCTTCTCCAAGTCAGGGATGTTGCATTTATGGAGATGTAAGCTACTACTCAACCTGAAACACAGCCATGTCCTCCTGAACTGGAAGTTTTGAAACTCCAGTATCAAGATCTTTTTGCATATCCTGAAACACTTCCTCCTCACAGGGGAGTGTTTGATCATACCATCCCCTTAGAGCCTGGAGCTAGGCCTGTGAATATAAGACCCTATAGATACCCTCTTAAACAAAGGGACATAATTGAACAACTTGTTCAAGAGACGTTGGAGAGGGGCATTATTCAAAACAGTTCATCTCCTTTTGCTTCACCTGTGGTTTTAGTTGGGAAAAAGGATGGAACCTGGAGACTTTGTGTAGATTATAGAGAGCTTAATAGCAAAACTATTAAGAACAAGTTCCCTATCCCTGTGGTAGATGAACTAATAGATGAGCTGGTTGGTGCTACTGTCTTTAGTAAGTTGGATCTCGGGGCAGGTTACCATCAACTGAGGGTACATGATCAGGATGTCTACAAGACTGCTTTTAAGACTCACTCGGGACATTTTGAGTTCTTGGTCATGCCTTTTAGGTTGACCAATGCTCTTGCTTCCTTTCAAGGTTGGATGTATAGTGTATTCAAACCATTGCTAAGGAAATGTGTCTTGGTCTTCTTTGATGACATTCTAGTCTACATCAAGACTAGAGAGGATCATTGGTCTCATTTGTCTCAGGTTTTTGACTTGATGAGGGAGAATTTGATGTTTGCAAAGGCAAATAAATGTAGCTTTGCTATGGACAAGGTAGAATATCTTGGCCATTACATTTCAGCCAAAGGAGTTGAGATAGACCCTCACAAAGTTTCAGCAGTGGACAGTTGGTCAATTCCCACTACAGTCAAGGAATTGAGGAGTTTCCTAGGCCTTGCAGGCTATTATAGGAAATTTATTAAACATTACTCCTTGATTAGCAAGCCTTTGACTGATTTGCTCAAAAAGGGTGCATTTGAATGGTCTGATGCAGCTCAGCAATCCTTTTTAACACTTAAGCAAGCCCTGGTGACTGCTCCTGTGTTGGTTGTCCCAGATTTTGATAAAGAGTTTGTGGTGGAGACTGATGCTTCCAAGAAGGGTATAGGGGCAGTTCTAATGCAAGCAAATCACCCATTAGCTTTTATTAGCAGGGCCTTAGGTCCTAGGTGTCAGAGGTTGTCAGTTTATGAAAAAGAACTCTTAGTTATTGTCTTTGCAGTTCAAAAATGGAAGCAATACCTCATGGGTACCCATTTTGTGATTAAAACTGACCAGAAAAGCTTAAAGTGGCTATTGCAACAGAAAGTGTCAACACCATTTCAACAGTTTTGGCTATCTAAGTTGATGGGGTTTGACTATGAAATTCAGTATAAGAGTGGAAAAGAAAACATAGCTGCTGATGCTCTCTCTAGAGTTCAAGGGGGTGAACTTTTGACTATGGCTGTATCAGCTTTGTCTTATGATTTGACTGAGCTACTTAAGGCTAGTTATGCCTTAGATGCTCATCTTATGGAGCTTATTAATCAATTGCAGCAAGTCTCATTAGTAGGTCATTATACTTTCAATGTTGGGTTGTTAAAGAGAAAGGGTAAGTTGGTGGTTGGACCTGATGTACATTTGAAGAAAAAGGTGATGCATTGGTTACATGCTGCACCAGAGAGTGGACATTCAGGCAGGGAAATGACTATTAAAAGAGTAAAAAGTCTCTTTTATTGGAAAGGTCTCACCAAGGAAGTCAGAGAATTTGTAAGGCAATGTCAGGTCTGTCAAGCATCAAAATATGATACTGCAGCTTCTCCTGACCTTCTCCAACCTCTCCCTATTCCAGAGGTTGTGTGGATTGACATTTCCATGGACTTCATCACAGGCTTGCCCAAATCTGGTGGGCCTGAGGTTATTTTTGTAGTGGTTGACAGGTTGAACAAGTACATCCATTTTAAGGCTTTAGCACACCCATTCACTGCTCTACAGGTTGCTCAAGTATATCTTGACAATGTCTTTAAGCTTCATGACTGGCCCAGAAGCATTGTTAGTGACAGAGACCCTGTGTTTCTTAGCAACTTTTGGACAAGCCTCTTCAGTTTACATGGCACTGAGTTCTTGTTATCTTCAGCTTACCATCCTCAGACAGATGGTCAAACTGAGGTTGTGAATAGGTGCCTTGAGACCTATCTAAGATGTATGTGCAGTGAGCAACCTAAGACCTGGCATGCTTGGTTACCTTTAGCTGAATGGTGGTATAACACACACTTTCACTCAGCAACTCAACTCACCCCATATGAGGTTGTCTATGGCCAACCACCACCTCTTCATTTGCCCTATCTGCCTGGAGATTCTAATGTGGAGGTTGTTGATAGGAGTCTTCAGAAGAGAGAAGATATGATTGCTTTGCTTAAGTTTCATTTACTGAGAGCTCAAACAAGGATGAAACAACAAGCTGATAAGGGCAGATCTGATAGGGTCTTTCAAGTGGGTGATTGGGTATGGCTCAAATTACAGCCTTACAGGCAACAATCAGTGGCTAGCAGGGTCAATCATAAGCTTGCTTCCAAGTTTTATGGGCCCTTTCAAATAGTTGCTGCCATTGGAGCTGTAGCTTATAATCTTCAGCTTCCTGCTGAGGCTAAGATACATGATGTATTTCATGTTTCTCATCTCAAGTCTTTCCATGGCACCCTCCCTGTGGCTACTCACATTCCTCAGTGGTTCCAGGGTCAAGATGCTTCTCAGGTGCATCAGCCTCTGGCCATCCTAGATACAAAGGTGGTTAAGTTCCAAAATCAAGCTCAAGTGCAATATTTGGTTCAATGGGAAAACTCTTCTCCTACTGATGCTACTTGGGTAGTTGCTACAGTTTTTGAAGACAAGTTTCCTGAGTTCATGGCTTCTCTTAACTTGGGGTCAAGTTCTCTTTAAGGAAGGAGGAATGATAAGGGTTGTTACTTACTCTTAGCTTGGCGCCAACAGAATTTCAAATTCTGTTATTTCTGTTTTAAACTTCTGTTAATAATCAGTTATAAATTGTAGCTATAAAGAGTTGTAATGAGGACTTGTAGAATTTTATCAAATCATTAAATGAAATCTAAGCTTCCCTCTCTATCTGAAATTCTCTCCCTCCCTTTCTGAAAATTATGTTTCTTCCCTCTCTCAATTCTGTTCTATTCTATTCTCTTTCTTCTATATTCTGCCATTATTGAAGGTGAGCTTGAGCTCCCTTAACATGAGATTAGTGTTTCATGAAAGTCAAGCCTTTAAATTTGTATGTTCCTAGTTCCTGCTAATTTGTTTGCAAAAGGTAATTTACGCTCCAAGTATGATCTCGAATATTGTAAATGCCTTATGAAGCGAAATAAAGTAAAATATTACTCCTTTTCACCCTAATTTGAGTGATTGTATTTGAAGCAGTTAACTAGGATATTTTAAGAGGTATTGGTACTGGTAAAACAAAGACAAAGTACAGTTTGTTGAACTTTTAACTAATAGAAGACTAGTATCTTTTATAAGTTATAACAAAGAGTTTTATCAAAATTTTCACATCTTTTGAAATCCAAAGTTACAGTATAAATCGATCAATAGGAATGTCAATATTATAAGTTGGTTGGTTGGTTGGTCCAGTACCATTGAAAGAGCTTTATACATGAACCAGGTATACATCATGTGAAGCAGCACTCGAGACATCGAAAGCTGCTGACCGTAGTCGTAACGTAGGAGTATAGTAGTACATCTCAAACACTATGTTTTTGAGAATGAACAATAGCACTAAAAAATATTTCAATAAATACAAAAAGTATGGTCTTGATCTAAAGCCTTTCAACTAAACTATGCTTATGGTTGTTCTTCTCCCTTATTATCTTGAAAAGACAGACTTGCTTGCTGGTGCTCTGGCATGACTTTCTGCAGTCTATGGTAAGTGAAAAGACAATGAAGAACAATGAAGTTAGCAGGTAGAGGAGGCTGATATGTTTGTACTTGTATGTCTGGACTATGGTCTGGACGTCTTTTCTGGACGACCAACTCTTTTCAAAGAAAATAAAAAAACAACTCACCAGCAAGGGCGTGTGTGGCCATATCTCGTGTCTCGACTTTTCGATGACCAAATTTCAACTAAAACTTTAATAACTCTTATAGAGAGAGATCAGAGAGGGATGGAGGGGAAATAATTTCCTAATTAGGGAGATACTTAGAGAAACTAGGGTGGGGCATTTAGCTGCTCACAAAAAAATTAGACAGGAGTAAGAGTTATACAATTAAGAACTGTCAAGTTTGTATTAGGATAAAAAGCCCCCCTTCTCATTGATCATCATACAATATATATCAATACAAACAAGGAAACCTTGCTAACCAAGAACTCTAGTCATAGGAAACTTTCCTTAATACATTATATTCCTAACACCCCCCCTCAAGTTGGAGCATGGGATGGATCAAGAATGCCCACCTTGGAGAAGAGAATATCAAATTGCGACTTCCCAAGAGCTTTTGTGAATATGTCGGCAAGCCGAGCCTTAGTAGGCACATATGAAGGAGCAATGAGACCATCAAGAATGGCATCCCGCACAAAGTGACAATCAACCTCAATGTGCTTTGTGCGTTCGTGAAATACAGGATTCTTGGCAATATGAAGAGCGGATTGGTTGTCACAGAACAAAGGAATAGCTTTGGGATGATGAACATCCAAGCTCAAGAGTAAAGCCTTCAACCATTTTAACTCACATGTAATAGAAGCCATAAAGCGATATTCTGCCTCAGCAGAAGAGCGAGAGACAGCATACTGCTTCTTAGTCTTCCAAGAGATAGGAGAGTGACCTAAGAAAACAATCCAACCTGATAAGGAGCGTCGAGTGATAGGGCAAGCAGCCCAATCAGAGTCACACCAACCCTGCAAAGAAAGGTCACCGTCGGCTCGTAGAAAGGATACCCTGGCCCGGAGTACCCTTCAAATAGCGAACAACACGTAAGGCTGCATCCCAGTGCTCAACACGAGGCTCCTGCATAAACTGGGATAACACATGTACTGAATAGGCCAAACCAGGCCGAGTAACAGTCAAATATATGAGGCGCCCAACAAGGCGACGATACGCAACAGCATCAGAGAAAAGAGGACCAGTAGCCTGCACAAGCTTATGATTCTGCTCAATAGGAAACCCACAGGGTCTTGAACCCCACAGGCCTGCCTCAGAAATGATGTCAAGAGTGTACTTGCGCTGACAAAGAAAAAGACCAAAAGAACTGCGAGCAACCTCAATACCAAGAAAATATTTGAGAGTACCCAAATCTTTCATCTTAAAGCAATCACTCAAGTAAGCTTTAAAGGATGAAAGAGCAGCAGAATCATTACCAGAGATAATCAGGTCATCAACATAGACCAACACATTAAGCTGAACCAAACGATGAGTATATGTGAAAAGTGAGTAATCTGAATAAGATTGCAAGAAACTATACTCACGTAAAGTAGTGACCAACTTGGCAAACCAACAACGAGGTGCCTGTTTCAACCCATACAAAGATTTCCGCAATCGACACACCATATTGGGATTAGAACACTGAAAACCAGGTGGAAGTTTCATATAAACTTCCTCAGCAAGATCACCATGAAGAAAGGCGTTATGCACATCCATCTAATGAAGCTCCCAATTTTTGGAAGCAACAATGGCAGGAAAAGCACGAACAGTGGTCATTTTAGCAACAGGAGTAAAAGTTTCTGTATAATCAATACCTGCTTCATGATGATTACCCAAGAATACCAAACGAGATTTGAGACGTTCTACATCACCATTGGACAAATACTTGGTGTGATACACCCACTGACAACCCAAAGCACGTTTTGTGGGAGGCAATTCCTCCAAAGTCCACGTGCCATTCTCCTCTAATGCCTGAATCTCAGCCTACATGGACTCCTTCCAACCATCATATTTCATAGCCTCTTCATAAGATTTTGGTTCTGGAGTAGAAACAACAGCTGCAATAAACTTGTGATAATTGGCAGAAAAATTTATACAATTTATATAGTGAGCTATAGGGTAAGGAGTACCTGAAGAAGATGATGGGGAGGGTGCAGACGAAGATGGACTTGCTGAAACAACAGAGTGAGTGACATAATCTTTTAAGAGCACAGACGAGAAATTTTCCCGCAAATCACGACCCAAAACTGCTGAAGAATCATCATGAGAAGTGGAATTAGAGGACGGCGCAGCTTGGCCCAGCAATGGGCCCTGAGAAATGGTGGGACGCGCTGGATCAAGGGAGCGCCCGGGGTTTGGGCTGGAGGGGGAATTGGGGCCGGCTGGGGAAGCTGGGGCTTCTGGGTTTGCATTAAGGGGACAGGGCACGTGGGATAAAGGGGTGGGATTGTGAGGACTTTCATTTTGTGGGCTGGGCGTTGGTTGGGTAACATTTTGTTGAGTGATTTGGACACATGTGGACTGGGAGATATTTTGTGGAGTGTTTTGGACACATGTGGGCTGGAAAATATTTTGTGGTGTGGTTTGGACACATGTGGGCTGGGAAATATTTTGTGGAGTCGGATCAGGTAAAAAGGATGAAGGGATTTGAGTGGGAACAATGGCAGAGGGAACATCATCAAACAACACAGCATCAAAATCTTCATGAACCAAACCATCAGGAGGCACTAAATGTTCCGGGATAATATTAACATCCTCCGGAGTTAAGAAGGGATACACATCCTCAAAAAACTTAACATCACGAGAAACAAAGAACTCCTTGGAATCAAGATCAAACAAACGCCAGCCTTTCTTACCAAAAGGATACCCCAGAAAGACACATTTCCGACTACGACTGGCAAACTTATCGCCCTTTGTTTTATGGTTATGAGCAAAACAAAGACAACCAAAGGTACGAAGAGCTTCATAAGCAGGAGAAAAACCAAAGAGGACATCGAAAGGCGTTTTATTATCCAACAAAGGAGAAGGAGTTCGATTAATCAAGTGAGCTACAGCAAGAACACTTTCACCCCAAAAATAAAAAAGGAAGATGAGCCTGAAATCTTAAAGCACGCTCAACATTTAAAATATGTTGTTGTTTACGCTCAACCCTCCCATTTTGTTGAGGAGTAGCAACACAAGAAGTTTGAAAATAAATTCCAGTAGCAAAGAAAAAATCAAGCAAACAAGCAAACTCTGTGCCGTTGTCACTTTGAACTACTTTAATGGTTTGAGAAAATTGTCTATCAGCCATAGCCACAAATGTCATAAACATACGAAAAACCTCATTCTTATCCTCCATCAAATAAATCCACACAGCACGAGAAAAATCATCAACAATAGTGAAAAAATAGCGAGCCCCACAAGAAGAAACATGTCTGTAGGGGCCCCATAAGTCACAATGAACTTTCTCAAAAATCCTAGTAGCTCTACTGTCACTTAAAGGAAATTTATCTCTAGAATGTTTAGCACAAAAACAGATTTCACATGCTTTATTCAAACTACCCTTATGACCACAAAGAGGAGGGAGTAATTTTACTACTTTCTCCGAAGGATGACCCATCCGCTTATGCCAGAGCTCAAACTCAGAAGAAACACCATGCACTGACGCCAAACGCACTTTGTCACCTCCGTTGAAATAGTAAAGTCCATCTTGCCTACGACTCGTTCCAATCAGCTCCTTCATGTGGTCCTGTAAAGCACACATAGAAGAGTTAAATTGTACAATGCAATTCAGATCATGAGTAAGTTGAGTAACAGAGAGCAAACTACAACGGAACTGAGGAACCAATAGAACGTCAGTGAGAGTAATAGAATCAGACAACCGCACATAACCTTTTTGTGTAGCCAAAACGGAATCCCCATTGGGAAGACCAACAGGACAAGGAGCAATAGTAGTTAAATCAAACATCCAAGACAACTCACCAGTAACATGATGAGTGGCACCAGTATCAATAATCCAAGCATTAGAATCAAACTTACCACTCAAGCGATCGTCCGAGAGTTTAGTAGTGCCGAAAAGCCCAGCAAGAGCTTTCCATTGATCAGGAGTAAACAAAGAGGAAGATGATGCAGCGGAAGAGGACGATGAAGGAGTGGATGAAGAAGAAGCATTCATGGCAGCCGTGGCATTGGCTTTGATGGAGCCACGACCACGACCGGAGGGAGCACGTGAGCCACGACCCGAACTAGTAGTGCGGTTGGTAGAGTCCCAACCTTCCGGGTAACCAACAAGTTCAAAACAACTGCCAACTTCATGACCGTGCTTCTTACAGTGAGAGCACACTAACAAAGACCAACATCTAGAGGCTTCATGCCCAACTTTGTGACAATGGCTACAAGTGGGCCTGTCACCCATACCACGGCCACGGCCTGCTGGCACACGAACCGAAAAACCAAGCACCTCAGAGGAAGGCGATGCAGGAGAATTTCGAGAGGACCGAACTCGCTCGTCTTGGACGGCGAGTTGGTAGGCACGGTCTAATGATGGTAATGGGTCAGTGGAGAGAATTTGTGTGCGGAGACGACCAAAATATTCAGAATAAAGGCCCATTAAGAATTCATGGAGCTTTTGTGTTTCGCGACGCTCTTCGTGCTGTGAACCAGCCATACACGAAGCACAACACTTACATACAATCAAGGGTTCATGCTTACACAAAACATTCAACTTGCCATAGTACGTGGAAACACTCATGGATTTGGTTTGTTCACATCTAGCAATGGAGGATTTTATTTGATGAATTCTCGGTCCATTAACAGTTGCAAAACGTGTTTTTAAGTGATCCCATAAACGACGTGCTTCGCGAAACTTAGTTAACGTACCTTTAAGTTTGGGATCAATGGTATTCATGATCCAAGAGACTATCATGGCATTCACTGTGATCCAATCCGAGGATGTATACGGCGGCGTGGCAGCAGTGATGGTTCCATCTAAGAAACTGAATTTTCGGCGAGCCTCGAGTGCAAGTTGTATGTCGCCGGACCAAGCATCGTAGTTGTCGACGCGAAGTCGGGTGGGGGTGATAAAATCACCGGGTCTATCATCGGTGCCCAGGAGAAAAGGGTGGGTTATATCTGTTTTGGTGGTCAAAGTTTCAGGTGGAGGGGATTCTTTGTCGCCTGCCATGAGAAGATGAACGAGAGAAAAAAAAAGTATTACGGCTCCGATACCATGATAAATTTGATATGACTAAAAATGAGCTTGGGCAACCCAGTACGGAGGAGGAGAGTTCGGTCCACATATAAGCCCAAAGGAGGTTCCATACTAAAACCAATTGGCAATAGTAGGAGTAGCTCATATAGCTTATATTGTGGTACTTTCTCTCCTCTTTCTCCAATGTGGGACAACTCACATGTACACAACATATATGGGGTTCAACACTCCCCCTCACATGTGAGAGTCCTTAGAATTATGTCATACTGTTAAGGCAATCCTCATTGGGAATGATTGTCCAATAGAGGGAATTATCCAGTTGCATGACAAATGCCCAATATGAAAGGCCCAACAACCTGAGCTCTGATACCATGTCAAGTTTGTATTAGGGTAAAAAGCCCCCCTTCTCATTGATCATCATACAATATATATTAATACAAACAAGGAAACCTTGCTAACTAAGAACTCTAGTCATAGGAAACTTTCCTTAATACATTATATTCCTAACAAGAACATATGGTGCAGGAAATTATACTTTGATGGCTACTGCCAAGAGAATAATCAATTTGAAGCTATTGACTCAACTTCTTCATTAGTTGAAAATCTTCCTACATTGTTAATTACTTTAAATCCTGAGAGAACAAAGTAAATAAGTTACTGACTCAAAAACCATGGGACCTAGTAGTTGTTCTAGACAAAAATAAAACTCGACATTACATAAAATATGTATTGAGTTTCGGATACGGGTGGAGGGTCCGACACGGTAATTCTAGAATTTGAATACAAGAACACTGCCTTAAAGTTGGACAAGGTTATGGAGACACAACAGGTATAATATAGGAGTACTTTGTAGTTATTATAGTTGTTCCACTTTGTCTTCCTAATTGTCTACAAACCTTAAGATCGTCATTAATGTTCTTGTCAACACGACATTGTATCGCACTCTAGAATAAATTGAAGGCATATAATTCTTGAGGACAACATAGCAAGCAAATGCTCTAACCTTAAGGGTTACCACAGAACCTCTCATGCACGTAACAAAGATAAAAAGGAAGCAGAAAATGAGCAGAAGCTGATTGAAGAAGTTACACGGAAGTGAAGTCTATCGAAACTACACAAGCAACGTCACTTGGCTAAGGGGAAGGAAAGGTCGTGGCTGATTAGGCAAGGGTTACTTCAGCCCCCAAAATCTAAAGTTAAAATGAGTAACCAAATGAAATATTGGGCTCTGAGGCAACCCAGGACCCAACAAAAATGGAGATGGAAATCCGAGCTGCAGCTGTGGAGCGTGAGTAGGCTCATGTGGACAGGAACATTGCTCGCAAACTCACACCTGCTGAGAGACGTGAAAAGAAACAGAGGAAGCTATTTCAAGATTCGAATAATACCTTGGAGACTATTGTATCGCTTTACAAAATCAGTGATCTTTCACATCCACAAAATCGGTTTATAGTTGACATCAATGCACAGAAGAGCCGTTTAACTAGTTGTGCTGTCATTTCTGAGGGTTTTACTGTTGTGGTTGTTGAAGGTGGGAGTAAATCCATCAACTGGTATGGGAAAATGATGGTCCGACGGATAAATTGTGCTGCCAAACCAGCAAATAAATGTCTTCTGGTGTGGCAAGGAAGTGCACCGAAACCAAGTTTTGACCGGTTCTCCACCAAAGATTGCAGAACTGAGACTGCTTCCCGCAAAGTTTTCTTTGATGCTGGTGTTGCTCACTACTCAGAGTTGGCTGTAAACTTAGTGGATGACCAGTTTTAAAAAGTCTAATATGTGGTTTTTGTATTGGAGAGCGGTAAGTCAATTTTGCCCTGTTTGTAACCATGCTTTCTGCAGATGATAAACATTCTCACCATTTTCTGTCTTTTTATGTAATTAAAATTGTGGATTTTTCATAACAAAAAATGTAATGTTATTTGGAAAGCTAAGGTCCCAAAGCAAGTTAAAAGCATTTATACACTCAATAAGAGGAGCTCAAAACCTAAACAAATTGTAGGTGCAAGTGCAACAATAAGAAACTTTGCCTTCTGATGTGTAATTTGTGCTTTAAGCCCCTAGGCCGGAGTGAGGACAAATGAAGAGGGTAGATATTACCTTATAGAACAAACACAAAAGGGGCCTAATCTTTAGGTTCCGAATAAGTAAATGGATTTGGTGAATCCTATAAGAACCTTATTTTCTAGGCATGATTAGAGGAATGAGTAGAACACGCAAGCGCTCCTGCTTCCTTTACAAGCTGCTGGCAGATTGTGTCATGTCTTCACTTTATTCACTCCATTGGAGAGATATAAGATCGGTGATGGGAGAGCTTATAGCTTTTTAAAGAAATGGCAAAAAAAACAAGCAAGAGTTGGTGATCGAGCAAGTGTAGGCAAAGTTGGATGAAAAGTGATTGTACCGTATTACCCTTATCTCCGCTATGCAACTGCATAATAGAGCCCGTGGTTCAACTATTAACATACAATATCCTCCATTTTCCAATACTTGCAATATTTCTCATTTAGTTAGTTCTCAATTACTTGCAACGTTGACATATCAGTAATATATTCGTTCTTGTGCAATGTTGCAAGTATTAAGTATAAATAAAAGGATTTAACTATTACACTTTTCAGGTGAAGCGGTTTTTCAGCGAGATGGTTGTAGTGGGGATGGTTGTCCACTCCTCGACGGCAAATTTGCCGCGAAATTATTTCTCAAAAAACTTAGGAAGTCTCGCGGTCACCAAAGGTGGTGGCCGAACTTCCCAACAATGGTTGTCTTTGGCAAAAGAGAAGTGCTAGTGGTAAGTGAATAACAACAAAGGGAGGTGAAGCTTACAGAGAGAGAGAATAAAAAGGGTGAAAGGTTGTACAGATTGTGGGGGTGACTGGTGAGAGGTGAGGGAATTGAAAAAGATTATACACAATCCGAATTAGTGTAAACTAGTTTTGAAGCCCGTGCGTTGCACGGGTTGTTGTTTATATTTTTTTTGCTAATTTTTTGTTAACATTGTTGATTTTGTGTTGCTATGAAATTAGATTTTTCAACACCATATTATTTACATACTTTCTCCATTCTTTTTCTATTGCAATAATCACCACTTTGGGTAGTTTCATCTATTGGGACCACTCCACTTTTCGTAAAATAAGCAACTATATTTGACAATATTGTCTTTACTTAGCTTTTATGTTAATGAAACCATCATTAATTACTCAAATTACCTCATAATGTTGCGTTTTACTTTATTAAGGATTTACTTATCCCTTGCTTTTGTTAATTAAAGCGGTACCTCTATGCTAAACTACCCATTTTTTTCATTTCCTTAAAAACCATGCTAAACTCCATTGTTGCAGTAGAAAAATAGCGAAGAAATAATTTGTCATTATATTCTAATTTCTAAATTTGTTATTGCGATATATAAATTATATAATTTTTAATATTCAACTGAATAATGTAGCCAAGTCTATTATTAAATGGTATCCCTATAATTGGTATGACTAACAATAACTAACACAATTTTAACATGAAGAATACCCAAATGATACTTGACGAAAGTAGGGTACTTATTTAATAGATGCATGAAAGAAAGAATAGAGTAAAACATGAGTGTCAGTCACAACTTTAACTTTTAATGGCACATAAACACTATAAAAAAAAGACCATAATGATGGTTTCATGAATAAAATTAATTAAATAAAAACTAATCTCTACTAATAATCGAAAATACTATTTAAGAGAAAAAAAATATCTCTTCATCCATCATGATCATATCAAACTTTCTCCTTTTTTATGATCTGTGACCTCAAATAGTCTAGAAACGCTGACCTTGATTTCCTAATTAGTTTTAGTAGAATTAAGTTCATGAAGAAAAGAATAAGATCTGACATATAGATATATGGAAAAGACAAACATAAATTATATATTATGTATACGATAAATATTATAGGAATAAAATAATTAGACAATTACATAATATCTCTGCAATGTTGTTGACAAACTTTTATTTGATTCTTCATGTAATGCCACCATGGTATGCTACAGGTTCAAAGTTATAGATATGTATTTTTTATCTTTATATAACTCGATTTTTAAAAGTATGATTTTGAAAGATATAATTGCTATTATCACATATGATACGCTATTTATTTTTATAGCTATTTTTATATGTATATAAAATAAATAATAAATAATATGTTATTGTTCATCTAAATAAATAATTTTTCATAAGTTGTAAAACTATATTGTATATGGAACTAATTTCAAACCATATTTCGAGCACTCTCCAATGGTAAAAAAAAGTATAATATTGCGAATTTATAGCAAAAGTTATATTCAATTTACATATTATAATAATTTAGGTTGTTTATCTAAAATCAGACTATAATCTTCACTTATCCAAAACACCTTATATGTATTTATATATATGTTGGACACTATTTTTTTAAAAAAAATAAAAATTAAAAAGAATGAGATGCCATGCTTAGATGGAGCTCTCTATAATATCCTGATTTCTAAGGTTATTTTTTAAAATCAAACTCTAATTTTTTCATCATCTAAAATTCTAATATATATGTAACTTTATAGCAATAGATTTTAGTTTTTGTTGTAATAATAAAGTTTCCTTAATAAATTTTGTTTCACTACTAAATTGTTTTGGTTCATTTGAGTAAAGTTGAGGTTTTGAAAGATAATATATTTAATCCTGTAAATCAGACCTATGATAAAATGCTATAATCACATATAGTACATTGTACTTATAGCTATTATTTTATCTATCTAAAAGAAAGACTAAATAATGCGTTACCATTCATCTAATTAAATATATTTTCATGAGTTATAAAATTATATCATAAATGGATCTTATTTTGAAGCATATTTCAAGCACTTTTCAATGGTAAACAATTATACTGTTTTGAATTAGGTAGCAAAAGTTATTTTAATCATTTTACCTTTTAACCATTGGCCCACACTCTCTCTCCTCCAAATAAAATAATACCACTCCTACTACCTACCAACTTAAACCATTGGCCCACACTCTATCTCCACCAAATAAAATAATACTACTTTTACTACCTACTAACTCATATTACATCTACTTTTTCAATAAACTAACAATTGATAACCAAACAACAACTTATCATCTAAAACTACGTGCCCTGATAAGTGTCGAGAGTATTCTGGGACGGAGGGAGTATTCAATTTACATAATATAATAATTTATGTTGTTTATTTAAAATGAAACTCTAATTACTCCCAATCTAAAACTCCCTTTATGTATTTAAATATATGTAGAACTCTATTTTCTAAAATATTTACAAAAAACTTAATGACATGACAATCCTACGTGGCACTCTCTATTTCATAAGTTGTAAAACTATATTGTAAATGGATCTTATTTCGGAGCATATTCCGAGCACTATCCAATTATACAAAAATTATAATATTTCGAATTACGTAGCAAAAGTTATACACAATTTACATAATATAATAATTTAGGTTGTTTATTCAAAACCAAACTCTAATTTTTGTTTATCCAAAACTCCTTATATGTATTTAAATATATATAGAACTCTATTTTTATAAAAGATAAAAATAAAATTTGATGACGTGGCAATCCTACGTGGCGCGCTTTATGGCCTCGAAATCTTGAGGAACTCCCTATGCTCCCGAAAAGTTTACATAATATAATAATTTAGGTTGTTTATTTAAAATGAAACTCTAATTACTCCCTATCTAAAACTCCCTTTATGTATTTAAATATATGTAGAACTCTATTTTCTAAAATATTTAAAATAAAAATTAATGACATGACAATCCTACGTGGCACTCTCTATTTCATAAGTTGTAAAACTATATTGTAAATTGATCTTATTTCGGAGCATATTCCGAGCACTATCCAATTATACAAAAATTATAATATTCCGAATTACGTAGCAAAAGTTATACACAATTTACATAATATAATAATTTAGGTTGTTTATTCAAAACCAAACTCTAATTTTTGTTTATCCAAAACTCCTTATATGTATTTAAATATATATAGAACTCTATTTTTATAAAAGATAAAAATAAAATTTGATGACGTGGCAATCCTACGTGGCGCACTTTATGGCCTCGAAATCTTGAGGAACTCCCTATGCTCCCGAAAAGTTTACATAATATAATAATTTAGGTTGTTTATTTAAAATGAAACTCTAATTACTCCCTATCTAAAACTCCCTTTATGTATCTAAATATATGTAGAACTCTATTTTCTAAAATATTTAAAATAAAAATTAATGACATGGCAATCCTACGTGGCACTCTCTATTTCATAAGTTGTAAAACTATATTGTAAATGGATCTTATTTCGGAGCATATTCCGAGCACTATCCAATTATACAAAAATTATAGTATTTCGAATTACGTAGCAAAAGTTATACATAATTTACATAATATAATAATTTAGGTTGTTTATTCAAAACCAAACTCTAATTTTTGTTTATCCAAAACTCCTTATATGTATTTAAATATATATAGAACTCTATTTTTATAAAAGATAAAAATAAAATTTGATGGCGTGGCAATCCTACGTGGCGCGCTCTATGGCCTCGAAATCTTGAGGAGCTCCCTATGCTCCTGAAAAGTTCCTCCGTTATATATATATATATATATATATATATATATTGATTACAAAGAATATCCAACGGATAAATGATAATACAGTATAAGCTCACAAGTCACATCAATTGACTCAACTACTATATGCTTCTATCTTTTGCAGGGGTAAAACTATGTTTTATACTTTTATCCTTAGTTATAATATGACAAATTTTCAAACAAAGGGAGTAATAGCCAAGGATTCATAAATCTTTTGTACATTATACCATGCTATGGACTAGTTAGTTTCATTTAGCACTTAGGCAAATGCAGAATAGCATGAACAAAAGCTCAATAAGTACCAGCCAAGAGAAAACAAATACAGAGAAGCTACAGCAGGAATGGAGCTATTCTTGCACTTTCTTCCGATATGATACGATTTTGAGCAAAGACTTCTAAAGAAGTCACGTGTTAGCTCTCGCCACAACTAGAACACTTATAACAGGCGAAAGGCAGCACCAGCCACTAAGATAAGTTCAAAGATGTTTCTAAATCTTTCTTTAGAACAGTTAGCCCTAGCTAAGTTACAAACCACCACAAAACAGCCCGGAGATCATCAATCAGTGAACCAAATGAGTATTAGAATGACTGTTTACTTCCAGAGCTTCACAAACTTGTCATGACTAGCAGAAGCCACCAACCCTGTCACGCTAGATACAGATAAAGCAGCAATGAGTCCGTCATGTGCTGATAGGGTCATCGTCTTGTTCTCTGACATGTTCCAAAGCTCCATAGACTACAAAATCCACATCAAGAGAACTGTTTAATTGGATTTAATGGCAACAGAAAGTAAATAAAATTTCCCACCTCTTATCATATAATGTTTCTGCAGTATAGTGCAATTTTTTCTATAACATGATTATCACTCTTCAATTTGCAATACCATCTATCCTCAATGTTTTTCATTCCCTTAAGATCAGCATCATATACAAGTATCTCCCATCATAGGTTTAATTCTTACCCAAACAGATACCAGCTCTCAGCTAACTTGCAATCATAGTTAGCAGGTGATATACAGCTTCTGCGCATCCTAGATATTGATTGCAGAATCATAAAAAAAGGCATAGTCACATTTGACAAGGACTTAAAAGGGAAATTATAATATCATCCACTACCTATTTTCTCTTTTGATTGGGTCATGGTTATAAGAATTTACATTTGAGTGGAGGACGGGATGAGATCAATGTTAATCAAATACTCTTGTACTTGTGTTGGATACAAGTATGTATTCATATATCTGACTCAGCAATTATAGGAAAAAGATTTCCATTATTTTGGCCCAAAATAAATTGCCGAGGGTCTGACACGGATAATTGTTGTAAAATGATGAGTCCAAGTAACATAGATTGAGATAACACACAAAAACATGAAGGCGGGCAACTAAAGTCAGAATTCAGAAACCTAAGAAATCAAAACTTGTTCTGAAAATGTGTTACATTCATCTACGACAATTTGATATCTATTTCGTATTATTTCAGTTTCAAGAACAGAGAATTAGAGATCAGATTAGGCAAGCATAAGAAGCATAAACCAAGTAAAGAAGGTGAAGAGAGTGATCTTAGACACTTGCCTGGTAACAGCCAATCACCAGTAAAGAGGAGTACGTAGGATGGAAAGCACATGAGTAGAACTTGTTTCCATTGCAGCTCAGCTCGTGCACACACTCACCTTCATTTCCTAGGCCAAGACTCCAGACTCTAACAGAATCCTCACTAACAGAGGCCAAGAATTCACCAGAAGGATCCCAGCATACAGAATGAATCTGTTTTGTGTGCCCCTAAAATCAAGACATGCCATTTCAGCTACACATGCCAAAGATATGAGGAAAACTGATACATACTAAACAAGCATAAATTCACAAATACACGAATATCTTAAAGTTCTATAATTTTAACTGTGAAAGGGAAAACTCCAGATACCGGAACGAGTAACAGCATTAATTTCATTAAGAAGTTGTGCACTTAATCTCACTGCATCGCAACCAACAATATAGTCTCTAGACTATAGTCTCTACCTCTGGTTAAGTTTGCTATCTTAAACAGAAAGAAAGTCCAACCTGTAATCTGTGCTGACAAGCTTGCGTCTCCACATCAAGTATAGATATGACATTCTCTGCAGCCGCGGCAAGATACCTTCCATGACGAGGCTGGAATCTTATCTGAGTGCTGCCACCCTGCATAAGTACATATATGACAATGGTTGTCAGTCTTTAATCCATATCATTTCCTTCTGATCTTCGCTCCTTTTCTGTCCTTTCTGTTCTTCCTTTTGCAGGGGTAAGTAGCAGTATTCTTGATAGAAACATTAATTACAAGATTGGGACTCAAAGCTAATACTCCCTTTATCCTAAAGTACTTGTCGACATTTTCTATGTTCAGTATGCAAATATAGTTGAGTTTATAATAATAGTAAGCTAAAGCATTATACCACAAAAATAAATTGCTGGTTGAGAAGTAAAAGCAATTGTGAAAACATCTTCATATATGATCCTCTCTTGATTTTTTCATTTCTTATAGAAGTACTAATGACAACTAAATAGGAAAGTGGGAGCAGCAAATTTGAGGCTAGAGCAGTATTTTCACCTTAAAGACCCTGGCACAGCTTCCGTTGGTAATACTCCAATAGCGGACTTCACCATCCCCGTCGCACGAAGCGATGAGGTCATCTTTATTAGGGTGAAAGTCTAGTGACATTACAGTGGCAGAATGTCCCATAAAATTACGAAGAGAATAGCTTGGCTGCAATTACATAAATTACTGGTCAACATGACAAGAATTTCTAGCTATACATAGAAGAGATGAAAGTCAGTTCGGCAGCTAAAATGCAACCAGAGGGTGAGGCAAAGGAAAAATTATGTTTTAAAAAAGAGCATGTGATAAACAATGATAGATTCTGACATTGTGTACATTACAACTGTGCCATTTCAACTTTTAAGCACCTCGGTGGACCATCAAAAGGATGATATATATATATATATATATATATATATATATATATATATATATATATATATATATATATATATTTTTTGCACATTGCCAGTGACGAACAGTTAAGACTTAGCATGTTTGAACACAAGACATCTACACTTGAAACTTATGCTTTAGACTCCTTCAGATCTGCCATACAGCACATTGCCAGTGACAACAGTTGAGACTTAGCATGTTGAAACTTATTAAAGCTTTTTGACCAATAGAGCACCGGCTTCTTCAGGAGAATGACAGTAATTTAGTATCTCTGTGTTCAACATCAGAATATGTTGTTTAATTCACCTGCAAGTGTTCAGAACCCTGCCATGAAAAACTTATGTTGACGTCTTTGTGGAAGGACTGAGTTCTAATAGTTAATATAGATCACTTGAAACATAATTCTTGTATATCAACCTTCATAATTTGACATTCTGCTTTGACAATATATGTCAGCAAGCTAGTTATATTTCTTCATGTGTCCATCACACAAAACTTTGTGAGATTCGAGATCAAATAACAGCATGTTTAAAATTTAGGCAAGTTGTTAATATGTTACTCGGGTTCAAGCAAAGTATAAAAGAAAGATACATAAAGGAGAGGCCACAACAATAAAACAAACAGTTCTGCAATGAGGAGGAAACAAGATTAATATGTTCACTAACGTTGTCCACATCCCAAATTCTGACAGATTTGTCAAAGGATGAAGTTGCCAGGCGTGACATGCTTGGGCTGAAGCGAACATCAGTTATTAATTTTGTATGTTCCTCAAGTGTGGTTTTGGGCTTCAACGAATCAGCATACCATAATACAGCCTGCATGATAATATCAACATATTACAGTAAAAACATATTATAGTCAAAATCAATTCCCAGCAGTAACTTATTAAACTTTGGATCACTTTTGTTTCGATGATCACCTTCATATCATGGCCACCGGTGGCAAGAAGTTTTCCATCTGATGAAAAGTGACAACAGACTACTTTGCCTGTGCTCGCTCGAACAGAATTAACTTCTGTGAACATGAATCCTAAAGCAATTGCAGATTATTAGATCTAGATCAAGTTCTGACTAGTCACCAAACTTAGAAGCAGACATTTAAATCCTGACATAACCTGTACACCTATGTTAGCCTAATAATATTAAGAACTTGAAACAAACATTAAGTGCATGTTTGGTCAACTCGTGGAATGGAAAGGGAATGGAATCAATTAGTGGAAGAGAAGGTAACAAACACTAAGTGCATGTTTGGTTCGGTTTTACTGCAGAAAGGAAACACTTCGTATGGGATTGAGGAGTAATGTGTAACCAACTTACCATAGGGGTTTTTCCCTAAAAAAAATTACCATAGGGTTAAGGAGGATAATAATTGGATGAAAATAGTTGACCTCTAGAAATGGAAAGCATTATCCCACAAATCATATATTCATATAGTAATGCAATTGATTTTTGGTATCTTTTTCCAACACTCAGAAATCTCATACCAAACATACTCTAATATAGGAATTAATATCACATTGACATTACATAGTTGTTAGATAGTGGGTATGACCGTATGAATTAGGCTCATATGTATGTGTTACAGCAGAAGAAGAAAAAAAACATGTTGCTTCTCGAGATTATAACTTGTTCCTGAGTGATAAGATGTTAAGAGTTATTACTTTACCAATATGAAGCGGTCTAAGACTTGACAACAACTCGTTTTAAATCTACAAACAAACAATACATCCTGCCTAAGCTAGAGAACTTCTTGTTATCAGTATTTAGATGAATGATTTACGCACAAGGTTGACACTCCACTTCAAGAATGTGGCTGCATATCACAATAGTATATCCCAATACATGAGGCTTGTGACGTTAGGTTAGGGTAATCGGGCATAAAGGAAGATGGAAGAAAGAATCAGGACAAGAGGAAATGCGGATGTTATCTAACTTCCTGAATGCCCCTTCACTAGTTTACTTGTTAGAGTTCAGCTGCTTTAACTGACTCCTTCGTACAGCATAATATTATAAAACTGTATACGTGCATTCAACAGCCTCTTTTATTTTCAGGAAGACAGGTTTATGATCTTTTATGAAATAATGGTTCTAACGCACCTTTGCTTAGGTCCATACCACGGCCAACTGGATCTCGGGGGTCTGCATCATCATGTGATAAGAAAGATTCTACATTGTCATCTAGAGATCCGTCCTCCACAAAACGTTCCATATCAGCCTGAAACTCCAGATGTTTGCCATCTTAGAGCTGGCGTAAAATGCCGATGAGAAGTTGTGCGAAAATTTTAATGCAGCTTACTACCAACGTAATACAAGTTTGCTCACCAGCTGGTTTGATGGTGATGCAAGGGTTCCCGTTGTATCAGCGCCAAACATTAGTGCTGACTTTGAAGCGCCACTGCCATGAGGGAAGGACGGCATCGACATCACATCTCCTGCTGTGTGAGTTGAGGGTGTTGAAGGAGCTGAACTTGGGGAAGGTCCAGCAGTATTTGCAGTTCCTGAGCTATTGGCAGGTCCTGAGGATGATATAGGCTGCTTTCTCTTTCTCCCATTTTGGTTTTTTGTAGCCTTTATGCATTAAAACCAATGTTAGAGATCCATACAACTGCGAAGAGATTAAAAGACCATGAGACCACCATTTTAATCTAAAAATTCCATGAATTCCTTCCCCATTATAATGTCTAGAAAAGCTACCATTTTTAGATTTCAACTCAAAAGATGAAATAATTGCACATGACATATCTTGATAATGTTGCAACTAAATTTACGCTAACATTATCTTTTTCCTCATCACATGGATTTACGCTTTTCACTCTCTCTCTCTCTCTCTACTCAGCTTAATTTAGGTGCCTACCCCCAAGTTGTACTAAAACCGAACAGAGGGATATCAAGATAGAGATTCATGATTTTCAGAAAATTTCATTGAAGACTAGATTTGCATCAGTGAAATTTTGCAGTCTCTTTCAGCTTTCTATGTCTATAAAAGGAACTAAAAGCCAGTACCACTGCACCACTATATTAAACATTGCATGAATAGAAAACTCCAACTGGAACCCACACTTCAAGTTTAACTACCAAGTCTAAGAAGATAAACAGAGTCATATAACATTGGCATAGGAAAACTATTAGACCTGATCATTCCCCCGAAAGGAGTTGGATAAACTACCATCCATGGTGATGCTGCTAGCTCCACCAATTTTGTCTGGCTGATGAAGATTGTGGTTTGGAACCTGAGAAGGTTGACCAGAAAGCCCATTCTGTTGAAGCTGGTGTAGCTGATGCTGCTGGTGACTGCTTTGTTGTTGTTGATGTTGCTGCTGTTGTTGATGTTGCTGCTGTTGTTGCAGTTGAGCCATTTTTATCTAAAAATTGGACAATTGCAAAAGAATTAATTCTGTGGAGACAAATGATGGTCACACTACAACCTGTACTAGAGGATTTCAACCTTCCATTCCACCATAGGATGTTACATACTGAACTACAGACGGCTTTGTAGATTAGCAGCTGTTGATGCACCCGAGTACTATTACAATTTACAGATAAGAAATACTCTTGACTCGAATTGTGGCTTTGACAAGTTTTACAGACCTCTCATTTTGTAAGACACTGAAAATTATGGGTCTAGATGAAACAACATTATTTGCAATCACATTGGTAATGCCATTAGCATATGACCCTTACCCCCCACCCCCAACCATGTCGGTGATAATGGTAATGGAAAATAATAAGTCATGTTTTGAAAGATTTGTGTCCATTAAAATTGTTCAAGCTAGGATTCTAGAGTTGATACCATTTAGTACTTGGATACTTCAAAAGCAATACCTATGAGAATATTGCTAGCTTATAGAAACTTTCACGGGGTGAATCCCACTAAGGGAACAAAAAGACCTAGCAAAGTTTAATACCTTTAATAGCATATCTGCATCTCCACGAGGTAAAACAGGACAACCAGCTTGCAAGGGTGATCCAACATTTGAGACCATATCCGCGACAGAGTTTGGGAGGCCCTCCTTCCCGAATCCCATACTTCTGTTATTCAATAACATCCTGAGTCTTCTGCTTTCCATATCATTTGCAGAAGCTGATGTCAAATTCTGTTGAGCAAGCATAAGTTGCTGCTGATGTTGAGGTGACAACATCTGAAGTTGATGAAAGGGCTGAGAACCCTGCATGAATGATTTCTGCTGCTGGAGAAGACCAGATCGAAGATTCTCTAGACCCTATCAAAACAAGTAGGCAGTGTGGTCAGGAAGTGATCACAAGTAGCTGTATCAGAACAATAACAGTTCAGGGCCAATAAAAGTTAGATCTGAAAGAAATAGTAAATGTTAAATTCAGCCATTTCAGACAACCTTCTTTATATACAACTTGTCAGAAAGGTATCTATGTGGGGAAAAAAAACTCCAATTTCAAATATATATATTTGGAAACTAGAACTATAAGTATAATTATACGATCGGAGGCACTGAAAAATAATGGACGACCTAAAAACATATCAAACTTGAAAAGACTTACTGTGAGTGGCCATCCTTTCAATGTTAGATTGTTACCACTTTGGTTTGATCCTGATGCAAGAGGTTGTATAAAACACATCAGCAGAAATAACTATGGAATAGGCCACAAAACATGAACCAAGTTCCAATAGAGTCGGAACCTGGAAACTACCACCTTCAGAGAGCAGCAGTTCCCCAACGGATGTAACTATATCATCTCAGCGTAGTTGGAGCCATTTAATACATTAATTAGATTCAAGGACATTACAAACAATACCAGGAATTCCTATCAATGATGCTTCGGGTCCAGCAGCTCGAGGATTTAAAGCTGGATTCATCTCTGTCTTTATGTCCTGCTCAAACAGGAACATACTAGGCTCTCTAAGTATACTTGCAGAGCACTGCACGTGACAGCAAATAGGAACGAATCGAAGTAAAATGACTTACTGCTGCAGACCCCGGCAGCTGCTGATTTCGAGACGGCATCTGCTGAGACATGCTACCAGCTGTACCATGCAAAACTTGGCTGCGAGTATAGAAAGTATACAATCAAATTATTATTTCAATATTAAGAAAATGGGAAACGAACAGCTATGTTACTCAGACACGGATTGAGTGTCTACTCGGATACGGGTGTCTAAGTGTCCGACTCGGCTATTTTATAGAAAAAAGTCAAGTTTTTAGTTTAAAATGAAGTATCCAAGTGAAGTGTCGTGTCAGATACGACACGACACGACACCCTGTTTTTGAGGTAAATGAAGGTGTCGGAGTAACATAGACGAACAGGATTGTAAGCACAGTTTTTTGAGAACAGAAGATGATGCGGACAGGCAATTATTCAGACTTAAATCCAGAGAAGCAAAGTTTAGAAGAAGGAAAATGAAGAACTACATTACTATTTACATAAAAAAAATATTGCATAGCTACAAAGTCAAACATATGCAAGAAAGTAGGTTCAAACCAATTCATAGATGGATAATGATTTATCCCAGACGACAATCCACATAACTTGATGCATCACTAGCCGTAATACAGTATCTTAGTGAGTAGATTAGTTAGAATAAACAACAAAAGTGTCAAGTAGATATTAGCACTGCCTTAAAAAAATGAACATGAAAGGCGTAAAGCTAAAATTTGTAATTAGTCAGCAGGAAGAGGAGAGGGAGAGGGAGGAAGACAGACCCTGAAGGTTGGCCAGCAGCAGCAGATTTAATCATAGAGGCATGATTCTGATCCATGAGTTGGCTTACATTGTCAGCAAACCGTTGCTGCAAGGAATGGATTGGTAGTTAGAATCTCACGAGCCACCCCCAACATTAAGTTTAATAAATAAAATAGGGAATAACTCACTTTCAGTACTGCATCGTCTAATGAGTCTCTTTGTAGGGGTAATTTTAAACGTTCCTCATACATTTTAGTAGCCATGGCATTTGCAGTGCCAGAATTTTGTCGAGCAAGAGGACCATTTCCTGCCACCTCATTAGCAGTGCCATTCAGCAGATGGGTACCATCTCTTCTTTGAGGTTGTGGTGCATGCTGTTGCTGTTGTTGCTGTTGCTGTTGGTGTTGCTGATGTTGTTGCTGCTGCTGTTGTTGCTGTTGCTGCTGTTGTTGCTGCTGTTGCTGCTGTTGTTGCTGCTGTTGCTGATGTTGTTGTGGCTGATGTTGCTGCTGTTGTTGTGCATGCCTGTGCAATAGCATTTGCAACTGCTGTTGCTGCTGTAGATTAGGTGGTTGCTGGCTCTGAGGCTGTTGGAGTTGCTGCTGCTGTTGCTCCCTGGTTCTTAATAACTGGGTCTACAATATACAGCCACATATAGTTATGTTAGCACTCTAAGATACTGAAGTTAAGCATCATTTTAATTAGTTAAAAGGTGGTTAACCATGCTACATATGCATTTTGGTTCTGCTTCCCCTTATTTACCATTCTTGCAGTAGACATAACATGGAACCCATACAGTCATGCAACAAATCAAGATTACAGTTATTGAGACTTTGCAGAGATTAATAGATGCAGGAAGATCAAAGGCAGGTTCCAACCACAGCTTTACAAACATAGTCACAAGATGAAGAGAAATATATATATATATATATATATATATATTGCATCTTATTCTGATCCATGCAACTAAATTCTTAGCCAGCAAAACCCAAAACAGAACTTCATAATTTAAAATTTATTTTAGGCCAACTCAGACGCGCAGCAAACTCTTGCCTTTCTGATAACAAGGCTGCAACCCTGATGCAGGATGGGGCTCGTGTACAAAGTAAGCCTAGAAATTATATAGACGAACACAAAAAGTATAACGGAAAATATATTACAAGGAAAGATAGGATGGACTCTAACACCAAGATACACACTGACAATGCAAATTCTGGCACAAAGAAAAGCAAAACTTTCCCAGAATTTCAAGCATTTTCTTGATGAAACGAGTAAGGAACTGCACAACTTTGATTTCTTCATCAACCAAGCCAATCAAGCACGTTAACGAGAGCATGCGACGAAAACAAGATGCAATCAGACAAACAATGCAACTCCTCCAACCAACCTCAATATATGTAGCAGCTACCTCTGAGTGTTTTTCATTTGTCCTGGCAATAAATATATCCCAAAAGACGGACCACCACTCGAACAAAAATCCACCAGGTGCATCAATAGCTGCAAATATCATATAAACCCATCAAAAAATATGTGTTGAATAGAAATCCAAAAGTTCTTTTTTAAACAATTATAGTAAATCTGCAAGGAATCATACCAACAGGATCAGATGAGACCTTTCCCTCAGCTTGAAAGGCCTGTGCAGTAGCCTTTAGATCCCTCTTAACTAAGTAATCATGAATATACACATCTAACCTAGTATTCATGAAAAACCAACAAAAGTTAATTTCTGGAATTTCACAAGATTCCCACTTCACATTCCCTTTCAACTAAAAACTAACATAACAAAAGATGCAATTATACAACCCAACTATATGTCAAACAGAATAACATAACAACCCCAGAAAAAAAATTGGAGGGTTTTGCATAAAGACATGCATACTAAAGAGACACCATTTTACACAGTTCTCAAAACTCAATCACAAGTAGACAAGAAAAAAGAGAAATTTGTGGCTTAAAAACTGCAAAATTGCAAACTTTGCAACCCTAACACTAAAACCTAGGCTAAAAAAGCATCAAATAGTGAACTACAGAACAATGTGATGGTAAAAGTGATAACTTCCACCCAAAAAAAAATTGATAACACAAAAACAACACCCAGCAAAATCAATAAGACCCAGAAGCTAAATCCAGAAGAAGAGCATGAAAATTCAAAAACCCAAGAAATAAAAAATATCTCAACATGTGTAGTAGAAAAAAAAAGAGAATATGTGTAAGAAAGATGTGATTTTTATTTTTTGGGTGCTAGAAAGATGTGATTTTTAGTTAGAAAGCTCACATTTTATCAGCTTCCCAGTTGGTCTGAGACATTTTTGTTGAGCCAAAAGATAGTTTTGGAGAGGAATAACAATGTCAGTTCTTCATTAAACAGTTAAAACTCAAAGGACAATAATAAAGAGAGAAAAAAGGGGAAAGCTTTTATTGTCAGAAAAAAAGAAAACAACAACACTTAGAAAGAGGAGAGAGAGAGGGAAAATGGAGAGAAGAAATCTATCTGAACTGAATACAACAGAAGCAGGGCCTCTAGTTTGGGCAAGTGAAGAATTGAGGTTTGAGAAAAATAAAACTAAAAATAATGAGAAAAAGGGGTTGTAATAATTATTTGTAATAAATTTGGTGTTGGAACATATAAATTCTCATTGTCCCAAGAAAAAACATTGGCCTAAATGAGTAATTTCACCACTTTTGTGGCTTCTGCTCTATTCTATTCCAAAATTTTGTCATGACTCAAGTTGAAATTTTGTTGAAGATTTTTCCATATGAAAAGTAAGAAATGATGAATATGCTAGATTTATGGGTTTGGGCCGTTTGGTCTAGATCTAAAAAAGGACATACAAAAACTCCAAATGGACTGAAACCAATTTCAATTTTTTAATTGTTCACCGAGTTCTTGTTTTTCATAAGATTCACAATTAGTAATTTATACAGCATATATATTTTCTGTTCCTATTTATTTTTCCTACTTTAACTTTTTATCTTCTCTAAAAAAGATTCTGATTAGGAACAACAAATAAAAACGCGGGGAGTAATTAGGATTTCACAACTTTATTAATAGTAACCAAGATTAACTTGTAGGTACGAAGGGAGGGAAAATTTTACAATAGTCTTCTTAAGAAAAAGGCTACCATAATACTTTAATGTAAGCCACACATTTGTACACATCAAAATGTTATTTTTTTTTTTATATTATTTATGCCTATATACTTATAAATAAAGTCAAATACGGTATATTCATTTTTTTTTTGGGCCCCTTTTCTGAATCCGTGGTAAGATAATTTCCTCACTCACCCTGAGGTCCAACAAGCCCCAAACCCCCCTCCCCCAACAATATTGAAATTTTGACTTCCACCAAGATTTGAACCTTGGCCACCCACGCGAAGATAGAAGTATACCAAAAAATAAATTTTTTTTTTTTAAGAAATAACACAAACGGAAAACCATAGATAACGACCAGGTCATGAGGTGGAATTCTACCCAATGGTCCTTGGTATACGGTATATTCATATTGTGTACTTGTATTTAGAGCAATTTTGAGTTTTCAAATTAGTTATATATAATTTCCTAAATTATACTTTATAAATTATGAAATTAATGTTTTTTATATTAAATTTGATATGATATACGAAAATATCAATTATAATTTCGAAATAGAACTTTATAATATAATAAATTAGTTTATAATCGATGAAAAAATATGACAATTTACTTCAATAATATTACCATTCTATGCAAAAAAAATAGTAATTAAAAATTTGTTTCAACTCTTTTATGACCATCTTCTTCAACAAGTACCTATGCAAAAAAATTATTTCACAAAAACAATGATTAAGAGTTAAAATAAAGTTTTTCTAAAAATTACAATTTTTTTTGCATGTTTTAATAATATCTTTGAAGTAAACTGTAATATCTATTTTCCGTATTTATATTTATATTTTTTATATGTACCGTATATCATTCATATTAATACAATAGTTTTTTTTCTCTTTTCTCCCTCCTCTACATCTTCTCCTCCATAGCCACCACCACCTAGCCACCACCCCACCCCCTACTTCAACCCCACCCCCACCCCTGCAGCCCCCACCCGATCCCACCCCACCCAGCCCACCCCCCACCCCACCCCCGCGCAGGCGGCCACCCCCACCCAAAGATTCGTCTCTGCCCTTCCCCCTTCTCCCCCGTCCCCATCGCCCTTCCCCGTCGCCTCTCCCCTCGCCGCCCCTCCTGCCTTCCCCCTTCGCTCCCCGCCACGTCGCCCCTCCCCCCACTCCTCTCCCTTTGTCTCTATCCACCCCGCGCTTCATTCGCGACCCCCATGCGCATCCCCCACCCCCTTCTTCTTCCTCCTCTTTCTCCCTTCTTCCTCTTTCTCCCTCGCTCTGAAATTTCAAAAAAAAAATTGTTCATATACCTGTAAAAAAAACGTATAAAAATTCTAAAATTTTCAAGGTAAAAAAATTATGAAATTTTAATATTTTTAAAAAGTAAAAAATTGCTTTAAATACATATACGCATATTAGGAATATAGAGTATATGAGTATGTCCATAGTAATTACTCATAAATGTAATCCGCTGACGTGGACAAATTCATGGCTCACATTAATTTCTTACGGTAGCCTTTTTTTTTCAAGAAGGCTATTGTAAAAACATCCACGAAGGGAGTGATTGGGTAAGAAAGAGAATATGTGGTGAAATATAGAAAAACTAGTAGGAGATGGAATAGTGAAGATTGGAATTGCATGGTTTTATAGGATCCCGTAAATAGAAGGGATGCAAATAGTGAAAACTGAGGTGGAAGAGAGATAAAGAGAAGTATAAGAAGAAGAAGGAGAAATGATAGTCTTGAGAATCATATTAGGGTTTATTATGTTCAACTTATAGAGTTTACTTTTCGATTATTGAAGATTAAGGCTCTGTTCTTTTGGACTGAATTGAACTGAACTAAACTGAATTTGTTTAAACTGAACTGAACTGAATACACCTGAATTGAATAAACCCGAACTGAATGAAAACTGTGAGAGGAAACTAACCGAATCAAAACCGAATAATAAACTCGAATAAACCGAACTTAACCGAATTGAATTTGTCTGAACTATATTGAACTGAACTGAATTTTCATTAATTCAGTCCAAAAGAACAGAGCCTAAGGCTATGTTTAGTTCACCTTATTTTTACTGATCTGAACTTATCTTATCTGATCTGATCTGAACTTATTTTTTTTGATCTGATCTGATATGAACTTATCTGATTTGATCTGATCTGAACTTATCTGATTTGATTTGAACTTATCTAATCTGATCTGAACTTATCTTTTATAAAACATATTATTACTAATATTATTATTATTATTTTGTATTTCATTACTAGTATTACTATTACTAGTATTACTATTACTATTATTTTATTAATATGCACAACTTTTAATAATAATAATATAACAATAATAATAATAATAATAATAATAATAATAATAATAATAATAATAACAACAACAACAACAACAACAATAATAATAATAATAATAATAATAGCATAATTAGTTTTTTTTTGAAAAAGAACACAGAGTATATCAACATATAATTAAAAAATAAAAGAACACATATTTTAGGTTAAAAAAAATATTGTTTATGGTAAAAAGAACATATTGTTCATGTGTAAGGTCCGTTTATAATAAGAATTTAGGTAGTAATGAAAGAACATATAATGATAATAAAAAAAGAACATATATTGAAAGAGCATACAAAATATAT
The DNA here is from genome assembly GCA_947648045.1 of Beta corolliflora. Taxonomy (NCBI): domain Eukaryota; kingdom Viridiplantae; phylum Streptophyta; class Magnoliopsida; order Caryophyllales; family Amaranthaceae; genus Beta; species Beta corolliflora. Next base: position 284,687 of record CANSZD010002680.1, on the reverse strand, counting down.
TTAAAGAACACATTCTAAAAATAAAAGATAGATGTCCCCTAAAAAAATTGAAAGATAGATGTTATTTTTTTATTGATGACATGTTTGGATTTAACAAACAACATTTTTTTTGTTATATCAATCAATAGTTCTTTTTTCATTATAAATAAACCTATAAATATATACAGTATAATCATATAATCTTGAACAAATTTTTTAAATATTCTTCTTATATCCTTTTCCTGTTCTATATAAACTTTGTTTTTAAAGATAAGTTGAAATCCCATGTAGGGGAAAATTTGAAGGTGATGCCAACACCATTAGGTTATCCCTTGCTAATCATATTTCAAAAATTATTAGGCTAGACTGCCTAATTATAACATTAAAATTAGGCAGCCCAAGCCCAATAATTTGTTCCGCCCAACCCTTAATCAAACTCTAAAAAAAAATTGCCACGTCAGGTTATTTAAGGCATGAAATTCAACCATATTTATTATGTTCCTAAACCAGAAAACCAGAAAACGAAATTTCATTTTCTCTCTCTACAGAAAACGGCGGAAGTTCTTCGCAATTAATTCCATGAATCTTCTTCGTTTCTTCGCAATTAATTCTTCGCAATCAATTCTCGATCTTCTTCGTTTTCTTCTTTGCAATCAATTTTCGATGAAAACTATGAGTAATCAATTGTTCCTAAATTTTCTTCTTTTTTCACTGAATTTTTTAGCTAATAGTTGCTGCATGTAATTTCGAATTTCTTCACAAATAGTTGCTGCTATAATTTTCAGCTCGATTAAGGTACTTTCTTCGTAATTTGGCTTGTATTATGTTCAATTTGGAGAAGATTTTGTTTAATTTCGTCTACACTTTGTTTTTGTTTGCTTTGTAATTATTGATTGCAATCAAATTTATTTATATGCTTCAATCAAGTCTCTGTCCAAAATCAGTAATTTGTTTGAATTATTTGTTAGATTTTCGAATTCAATTTCAGTTAATGAATTTTCGAATTCAAATCACTGACTTCTTGTTTTGTGTAGAATGGATTATGAAATGTATGAAGGTTTTGAAGAATTTTTATTGGCGGATGCAGCACATAATGAAAATGAACCAGCAGATCCAATCATTCATAATCAACTACAAGTAGTTGATGCAACACATAATGAAAATGAACCATTAGATGCAATGATTCATAATCAATTACAAGTAGTTGATTCAATTGTTGAAGTATGCACTGGTAACACAAATTTTTGTATTTGTGTTCATTTTCTAGTACATTTTGTTAGATATGTGTTGATTGAATTGTGCATAATGATAGTGACATTATGTATTTTGTTATAATAGTGAATTTATGGCCTAAAGTGGTCACTGATTAAGATTTTCTGGTGTCTTTTTGTGTTTTGTGGCAGAAGATGATCTTGATGTTAGTGGTAGTCTTATTGGTGTGCAAAAGAAAACAATTGAGGAATTGTATGAATTGTATCGTCTGCATTCTGGAGCATTGGGTTTTAGCATTAGGAAGTATACATCTAGGATTGGTAGGGTTGAAGAAAATGTGTATGTAACGAAGGAAAAGAATTTTGTTTGCTTGTGTCATGGAAAACCGGATGGTCGAAGTGATTTTGTTTATGTTCCTGATATTGTTGTTGATGAGGATGGCAATGAGAGGAAGCGGAAGCAACGGAGGTTTATTGTTACAAAGACGGGGTGTAATGCACTGATGAGGGTGAAGTTAAATGATTCTGGAATGTATGAAGTGATAGGTCATGTGCTTGTGCATAATCATGAGCTTACCCGTACTGAGTGACAACATTACCACCGTTCGGAGAGGGCAATTGGGGATGGCAAAGCGAAAGAAATTACTGTTATGACAGAAGCATCAATGCGACCTGCTGTGCAATATCGATATGAATGTCACCAATATGGTGGTGCGGAGGCCCTTGGTCACACTTCTCGTGACCACTACAACTTTGTGAATAGGCTTAAGATGAAGGCAATTGAGGGAGGTGATGCACAAGTCGGTCATCGATAAGCTTAGCCAAAGGGTCAGCGATGAGGATGACTTTTTTATAGGGTGAAATTGGATAGCATCGGTAGGTTGTGTAATCTGTTTTGGCGTGATTCTATGATGAAGGATGATTATGAATTGTATGGAGATGTTACTGTTTTTGATACCACATATCGTACGAATAGGTATAATTTGATATGTGGTGCATTTGTGGGTATAAACAATCATTGGAAGAATGTAATGTTTGGGTGTTGCTTTTTGTCGGACGAGACAATTGATTCATTTGTTTGGCTCTTTGAGGTTTTCAAGAAATGTATGGGTGGAGTTTGTCCTGTGTCAATATTTACATACCAGGATCAGGCCATCAGCAATGCTTTATCTCAGGTAATTTTGTTGAATTTTTTGAGTCTTTTTATGTTATGTGTAAAAGTGGTCACAGAATGAATTAAACTGGTAACTTATAAAGGTACTGGGTACTGAATAGAAAACTGACATTAAATGACTTTAAATTATTATGCAATATTTAGGGATTATGTTGGTCACTAAATGATATAAAATAATTACTTAATGGCTTTATCTGGGTACGAAATTCTTAAATGTGTTTATAACAGAATTGTGGTATGTAGGTGTTTTCTAACACAAGGGTGAGGCTATGCCAGTGGCATCTTTATCATAATACAGTTAGTCACTTTGGGACTTTGAAGAGTGATGACACATTTTCCGATGCTTTTAAGAAATGCCTTCGTGGTTGTTATGATAGCGTTGAGTTTGAGGCAAGTTGGGATTATATGATGGAGAAGTATGGCCTAGTAGGAGACAAGTGGTTTGCTTGTTTGTATGAGTTGAAGGATAAGTGGTCCACAACATTGAGCAAGGACTTCTTCTCAGCTGGATTTTTGTCTTCCCAGCGTAGTGAAAGTACTAATAGTGCTATAGGCTTTCAAGCTTCCAAGACAACAAGCTTGTATGAATTTTTTGGTATGTTCCAGAGCACTATTTTACGATGGAGACAAACTGAAACCAATGGTGAATTTGTGGATTCTAAATCTGTCCCCAAGTCTTATTTACCTATGGCGGGTATGTTGAGACATGCTAGTCAAATTTACACAGCAACAATGTTTAGGGATTTTGAGCAAGAATTTGGGTATTCTTTGGGTACTATTTGTGAGTTGTTGACTATGGATGACACGATATTAGTTTATAAAGAGTGGCCCGAGAAGCATCCACAACAGACACACCAAGTCACTTTTGATTGTGTCAACAAGTTTGTTAGTTGTTCTTGTAGGAATTTTGAGGAGGCGGAGATGTTATGTTATCATTGCCTTAGGGTACTTCACATGCACTCGGTTAGAGAGATACCTTCATCTTATATTTTAAGGCGGTGGACAAAGTTTGCCAAAACAGAAGTTTGGGACCGTTTGAAGCAGCAGCGGGCGAACATGTCATCATTAAAGAAAGATTGCATTCCTTGGCGATTCCAAATGTGTAAGGTGTATAACAATCTCATCATAAGAAGTCATGACAATGAAGAGGCAAGGAAGATAATAGAGAAGGGTTATATGCGTGATCTTGCTGATGTGCTGGTTGTTTTTGCTAATATTAGCTTAGCTGATTCAGAATCAGGTGTTGGAGAATCAACTGCATCAGATTCCTCCACCATTACTGTTTTTTATCCTCCTTGGGTTAAAACGAAAGGAAGAAGTGTGAGGCCGAAAAGTGGAATTGAGAAGAGCAAGAGGGGCAGAGGTCGTGGGAAATCTGTTTCCAATGCTGCAAAGGAGTTTGGCTCTTACACTCCTCCTGCAAGATTATTTTGACTTGCTTACAGTGAGTTAAAAGGGTGACTAATAGGCTTTAAGTGGTCACTAATAGGATTAAAGTAGTGACCAATAGTTTTAAAATGGTTAGTTAATAATATGTTCTTGTTTTGACTCATTTAAAGTGGTCACTAATTCGAAGTTTTTCTTCATTACAATTGAATAATATTTTTTTTTGATGCTCAGTCACTTATGATTTTCAAAGAGTTCCACAGTTGGTAACTAAATAAAATAAACTGGTGACTATATGGCTTATAGTGGTCACAATTAAGAATATTGAATAATGACTATATGGCTTATATTAAAAATACTTATGCATACTAGGTCACTAATTAAGATAAACTACTGACTAATAGGCTTATAGTGGTGATAATTAAGAATATTGGTTTTAGGCTTATGGCTAATATCTTAATTAAGAATACCCACAATACAATACTGATTTCTATAAGAATACCCACAATGCAATACCGATTTCTAGTGTTTTAGACCTCAAATGTTATGTTTTCCAAAGATTTAAAATTACTTATGCATATTGGTCACAATTAATAATATTGGTTTTCTTTTAATTATTTAAAAATACCCACAATAGAATAGAATACTAATTACATAAACTTGAAATGTTAGTATGTAACATAAACTGGTGAGCCAAATAAACAAAACATTTCGAAACACTTCTCCATACATGGTTACTAATTAACATAAACTGGTGACTAAAAGGCTTATATAGTGGTCACAAAATAGAACTTTGCCTACTGCCTACTATGCCCATAGTTTTCATATTTACATTTCAAAATATAACCTAATATATCCTATCAATGTTGTTGACATATCAAAATATAACCTAATAGATTGGAAAATATTGCATCAACATTTGTGCAAAAAAACATATGATCAGAATATAGCTTTCTAGGAGACATTCTTTGGTTTTCTAGAAGAAATTATTCTGGTGGGAGAGCCTTTTGGTGGTACTTCAATTTCTGCTTCATGTGCTTCATGGTGTCTCTTTGATCGTTTGGTAAAGACTTGGGGAACAAGTTTGCTTTGATCTTCTTTTTGTTTGGGTTTTTTGGGTTGTTTTTGTTGCTTCAATTCGGGTATATCCAAGTCAAATGATGGCATGTCAGCAACTGCTTGCCTTGTTGTTATTAGGAGCTTCTCAATGTCATCAATCTGTTTAAGAACTTCAGGGTTCTCTAGCAGTTGAGTCATTGTGGGTGATCCATCTTGTGGAACATCTTCCTTCCTTTGTATAAGCTCCTCCAACCTTCACGTGTGCATGCTATAACAAACCTCTAGGTCGCGTCCCAATTTTAGGCAAGCTTGATCAATAGGTTGTGAAATTTCCAAGTACTATCATTGCAAATAATTGAAATAATAATATATTAATGCAATCAACCTAGTAGAACTAATGTATACTTTGTAATTAACCTAGTGACAAAAGTAATTAAACTGGTAACTAAAGTAATTAAAATGGTAACAAAAATAATGTACTGCATGTTAAGAGCAAATTTAATATTAGTTGTAATAATTTAAACTTACATCTTTTGTAGTTTGTTCAATTTCTTCATCAGTCATCGTGCCTTTGGGAAGCTTGATTATTATTACCCTCTCTGCAGAATTTGTGATCACCATTGGTTGTGGCTTTGGCACCGTCATTGTAGGGTTTTCATCATGATGCAATGGAGGATCTTCATTCATGTTGTCATGCTCAGTTTCATACCTGTTTCCATTGAGGCAGAATTAGGAAAGTAAGTAATTGAATTTGAAAATGCTGGGAAATTATGACTGTTTTAGAACAGGGTAATGGTTTTTTAGCATAACTTACTAGAGCAAGTTTATTAATTTTGATCTCCTGGACAATCTGGCCTAACTTATTAAGTAATAAAACTAATGCTAGAATTCTATCTAACAACCTAACTAACAATAATAACTAAACTCTAACAACCTAGAACAATAGTCAAACTCTATACTCCAACACCCCCCCACCCTCAAACTGGAAATGGTTGGAAGCATTCCCAGTTTGAACTTATGGAGTGAAGTAGACATAATTGCTGCTGTACACAGAGGAACACCTCATGAACTTGCTGTCACTTGCGAGCAGCTAATATGAACAAGGAGGAACATTGGACCTTGGAAATTTGTTGATGCACCACCAGTCACCAATGTACCAACATAGAAATACGTGTGTTACCACAACTAGAGCAGAGGAAATTTACTTCCAGTTTGTACATATTCTAGTGTAAACATGAGTACAAACATTTGAATTTCATGAAGTGTAGCTGACAGAGGATGGACCAGGCAGATTCACAAATACATTGATGGCAAGCATCTAATCAAGTTGATGCAACCACCATAATGCTAGAGAGAAATGGAATCCAATTTCGAGTTATCAGTTGAATATACGAAGGTACCCTGTCTTTGCACACCATCAACAACATGATTTGGGAGCTGCACCCAACTATCCATGATAAGACTACCAAACATCACATGAGCAGAAATCACATAAACCTTTACCAACCACCAATACACCAATACAACAACTGAACCAACAACGAGCAACTACCTATCCTCCAAATACACCATTTGAACCAACCACCCACCAATCACACAAAATACACCAGACCTTTGATTTTTTTTTTATGAGAGGAAAAAGAATGAGAAGGAAGGAAAATGGCAATGATAGGAGTGATAATGGAAGAAAGAGGAAGAATGTGTATAGAAGTGAATAGGATATGTAACAACATCAGCACACAACAACATTATCATATCAACAACACAGCAACAACATCAGCACAGTAACAACAAACTCAACAACATCCAAATTTAGGAATGCAGCACAACCCGAAAATTTCACGACCCACCAACAACTATCCAGAATTTCAAGGAACAATCAGCAAAACTTCAATCGCAAAATATCATAAACATGGAACTTCCAAAACTTCAATCAATTACAACAACTCAACAATTCCAGAAAAGTATTCACTGCAACCACCAACAATTCCAGTCACAAACGTTCAACTCAACTAATTATATGAACGAAGATAGAAGAAAATCAAACCAGAGGAAAACACTATCCTGAAGAACAATTGTAGATCATGCTACAATATTCGGATTAGAGTTAAACCTACAAATGATCATGTTCAGCACCATGTAACCGCTCGCAGTCACATATTCTGATGGACCAACTGCATTCCTTAGCAATATTATAAACCTAACATGAAGCTATTCCAAACAGACATTAAGGGGATAATTGACCAATCAAGTTTAGGTTAAATGACTTAAAGTGATTCCAAAATGACTTAAAGTGGTCACCAATCAAGTTATAGTAGCTACTAATGTATCTAAATGATCCTCAAATGATTGAAATTAGTGAAATCAAATTTATAGTCTGCCATTTCATTTAAGAGCAAAGTTCATATATTTACAAAATTTCTTCCATAACAAACACTAGAAGCAAACATTCCAACAGTATTTCATAGTACATATGATTAGGTCAAACATAAACAAAAGAAATCTAAAATTCTTATGGAACCAGTTTCATACCTGTTTTTATTGAGGCAGATTGGGAACATTGCAGTTTCCCACTTACCCATACCAAATCTGCCTCCTTTGTTGTTCTTTGCTGCAACCTCTTCTAGCACACGCTCACGGACTATTTCGTATGTCCAATGCTGAATTAGTGGAAGTGATGTTGGTGGTTGCATTCCCTTCCAAAGTAAACGATGGAAGTAAACAAGTTGTAGTATGACGATGCACCCACCTACACTCTTTGATCCTTTTTTGTTGCAACTTGTTACAGCTTTGTCCAACCTCTCCAACACATAACTGCACCAATTCATTCTTGGGATTTGCGCGGGATCCAAAAGTGCTTTTGTTATATCCATATCAATGTTGTTGTGTGGTGTAGGAGTGAGAAATGTCGAGAGTGCATACATATCATAGTAGCAATGGTTTAGCTTGGGGGAGTGTGATATGTCATATTTATATATAGTTTTTGGGTGCATTTAGGTTGCATTTTAGAGCATTTAGATTCATATTTAGGTTTATTATTGCATCATATTCTTAAGTTATGTTATTCTACTCCTATTCGGTATGTTTTCTTGTTTTTGATGAATTTCAGGTAATGAGAACGTATTTGGAGTATATTTAGCTAAGCTTGAGGATTATGAGCACTTGTAAAGAAGCTACGATGTATAAGGATCGTATGGATATGTCATAGTACGAGTTTGGGCGAAAACGAAGCGGAAAATCATTAGAAGAAATGTGAAAAAAGAGTCATATCTACTATTTTGATCATAACTTTTGATGTGCTTGTTAGAATCAAGAAATTCCAGTTGAATTGCAAACTAAACTTGAAGGGCTTTCCAACGATAGGTCACAAGTCCCAAATGAACTTCTGGTTTGAGAGATACAACCTTCGCAAGTTGACGCAAAATAGCAGTTTTCCCGCCCGGTCGACCGGGCGAGAAAAAATCTTCATCAGAGCACAAGACTTGTTCGCCCGGTCAACCGGGCGAAAGAGGCGCCAAAACTGCTTACGCGCCCGATCGGGCGGCTTCGCCCGGTTGACCGGGCGGGATCTCCCCCTTTGTCGTAATTTCAGATCACCGTCGCCCGACCTGGCGGTTTGGCCCGGTCGACCTAGCGGTTTTTCGGGAAGGTTTATTTTTGCCTTTTTTAGCCGGTTTTGTAAAAACTATAAATAGGCTTTTAGTATTTTCGATTAGACATCTTATTTTTCTGCGTTTTTAGTTTAGTTTTCTTCTTTTCTCTCTCTTTAGTTTAAACCCTAGTTTTTCATGTTCTTCTTTAATTCATTAGTTTTATAATTTCATTCTCTCTCTTTCATTGATTTCTTTTAATTATGTTTTCCTTTCTCTTTCTAGATGTAGTTTTTATTCTTTATTTCATGATTGAGTAATTTTATTTCTAGGGTTTGGGAATCCATGTTTATATGCTATAATTCTTGATGGATGTTTATTAATGGTTTCATTAGTCATTGTTATTTCTAATTGATTAGTGTTTATATTATTAATCTTGCAATCTGATCAATTATCTGATTAAATATTGCTAATATCGAGTTATAGATCGAGAGATAGTACTCTTTAGAGGCTTACCTACAATTAGCATATCTGATTATGTTGAGCGACCGTACTAGCATATGTTGATTTGAGAGCGTTAAGGCCCGACCGTAGGATTAACATGTGCTCTAGATATCTGATTCATTGAACCATTGATGATCTTTTGATAGATTATAGTTATAAACATGGTAAACCATTGCCCTATATCCTTTTTAGTTTGATTTTCGTAGTTTGATTAGTTTAGAACTTTAATTCAATATTCCTGATTTTGTTTAGTTTCTCTATACCTTAGAAGCTAGATTAAAACGACCATCTCTCTGTGGATTCGACCCTACTTACCCTACTACATTGTTAGAAGGTTTGCAGGAATTATTTTTGGACAGGTGTACGACAGACCTATCAAATTTTGGGCGCCGCTTGGGAGACGGTATTGTTTTATTTAGCTTTTATTATTGGTGAAATTAAACCGTATATATTTTTCTTTCTTTTGTGAATATTTTTTTTGTTTTTCCCTCTCTCGTTTTAGTGTGTTGTCATGGAGGGGTATAATTATAGTTCAGAGGGGGATGTTTTTTCTAATTATCAAGGGCAATATGATTATTCTGGGTATTATAATGCGAATGATTATGTTTATGATGCATCATATGATTGTTAAAATTTACAAAATCTGTGCATGAATTCCTATGAATATTCCCATTACCCTAATGAGTCTTATGTGCCTGATTATACCCAATGTTATCAGCCTGAAGTGAATAATTATTTTCAACCCGAAACATCGGAGCGCCAGGAACTTCTTAACATGATGAAAGAGTATATTGTTAAACAACATGAAGATTTAAATGAATGAGCTTATGATTATCAAAACATGGCGAAATCTATTGAATTACTTGTTGTGCAACAATCTACTAACCAACAGGTTATACTTGATGATTCTGATAATGGTGTTGAGAATAATTATACTTCGGAGGAGAAATGCATTGATTTGACTCATGATAATTTGGTAGAAGGTAAAGGTGTAATTGGTGAAGTGGGTAGTTTGTGTCTCTATGTTGACGAATCTATAGTTGAGAGTGAATTGTCTGACACTTTTTCGATAAAATTTTCGTTTGCATATGGGTCTAAAGTTGAGAGTGAGATAATGCATGAGTCTTTGTCGGTTTTATCTGATACTGTTTTTGAGTCTCATGTTCCCTTCTCTAAAAAACTTGATCTTATTCCTTCTTAATTCCCCTTTATTATATCCTCCATCGTTCCTTCTTTCTCCCCTTTTGAATGGCTCTCATGATAATGTAAATGATGTACAATTAGTTTCTTTTCCTTCTTTTGAGTCATGTAAAAAGACTAACAATTTTCCTTTTTCTTCTTCTTGTAAATATAATTTTTCCTTTGATTTTTCTTTTTGTAGTTTTAGTAATTTTTTAATACTAATTTTTTTCTTTTTTCCTTTTCACTCTTATATAATATCCTCTGAGATGTTTACAGGAACATATGATAAGCTTCTTAGAGCATTGAACTATTATGAGTGATATACTAGTCTTAAACGGTCATGCAAGACCTTAAATCAGCGCTTATCGGGAGGCAACCCGACTTTGTTCAATTTTTTTTTGTTTGACTAACTTTGCTAATGTGTGATGAAGTCTTTTACTAGGTACAAGCATAGCCAATTTTTTTGGCTAAGTTCACTGCCTCGTTACAACTATCGATTGTGGTGGAGGTGTCGATGCTTTTTGACACTCCCTTTGATTACCCACCCCTTTTGTAAGTTGTACCTCTCCCTCATTTAATTTCTCTTTGTTCACATTGAGGACAATGTGTCATTCAGCTTGGGGGAGGATGTTTGTCATCATTACTTAGCGCATGTTAGTTGCATTTAGAGTAGCTTTTTCATTGCTTTCATAGGATGTTGCACGGTTTGTACTGCTCACTAGGAGTGGGAATTTACGTGTAACCAAAAACATTGTATTGCTTTCGTAGTTGCATTGGCATATTTCATCTCATATTATATTTCATGTCATTTTAGTTGCATCTATGGGACTATTGCTAGCACTTATTGAGAACCTTGCTGATATTTTACTACAATTCCTAAGCATAATTCATCTTGTTCACGATTCTTCATAGCACGATTGTTTCGCAATTGATTATTTGTGATAAGATTGATTGATCTCTCTCTAGCTCGATTTAACTTTATTGTGCAGACACCTTAAACTAAGTGAGCTTACAGGCCTATAAACCGACGTATACGTGTCGGTTATGTTCTTTCATGTGTGATTAGTTCCTTAGTTGTCGCATTGATCTTGATTTTGACTTGGTACTCTTTGATATTTGATAGTGCATACATTTTGATATGATTGAGGTATTCTATTTAATGATCTTAGCTCCAGAGTTATTCTTGTTTTCATATTATCCTTCCTCTAGCCCCGCTGAGCCTTTCTGACTATGATTGCTACCTACATTACAAGCCATTGGCCTCATTTGATATTTGTCCTAAGCCTAGCTTGGGGGAGCAAGTATTAGTTTTGGTTTGGTTTGTATTGAATTGAAGTGCTCTAGTTGTGGTTTAGATGGATGGAAAAATATGTTTAGTGAGCTTGGAAATTGAAATGAAAGTTCAAAAAAAGAAACACAAAAGAAAAAGTAAAAAATGAAATGAAAAAGAAGTGAAAAAAAAAGTTGTGAATAAAGTGAAATAAAAAGGGTTATGATTGAATTTCTTGAGTGAAAAGTGTTGTTGATTATATTTGGAGATTGTTGGTTGTTGCACGGAGTTATTGTGACCTTTCTTGGTCATATTTTCAGTTATATGATGCTCCCCCTTCTTGGTTTTTCCACCACAATTCCTAAATTATTTTCTATACCATTAACCTTAACCCCATTACAACCCTTAAAAGTCCTCTTGATCATTGTGCATTGTATTGTTGAGTATTAAGTGAGTCAAAAAGTCAAAGTTAAAGAGTTTATATTTCATCTGAGTCGACTTATTTTAGGTTGAGTGTCATCATTTATCCTTTAAACACATGAGAGATTTGAGCACACATGACTATAGTGAGGTCTGTCAGGTTTGGTTAAATCCAACTTGGGAGAGATGGTATGTGGTATGATTGGAGAGTCGATTGCGATACATGACATGCTATGCGGCTTTGTTCGAGCTTGTTTTGATGCTTGGTTTGTGTAGTGGTTTTATCTCTTGTGTTTTCAGTTGAGTGTTTAGCCCTGTTGTAGTCCTATACTGTAGGTCGTCTTTCTTTTCCAATGTTTATGTCTTATTGCTTGGGGACAAGCAATGGTTTAGCTTGGGGGAGTGTGATATGTCATATTTATATATAGTTTTTGGGTGCATTTAGGTTGCATTTTAGAGCATTTAGATTCATATTTAGGTTTATTATTGCATCATATTCTTAAGTTATGTTATTCTACTCCTATTCGGTATGTTTTCTTGTTTTTGATGAATTTCAGGTAATGAGAACGTATTTGGAGTATATTTAGCTAAGCTTGAGGATTATGAGCACTTGTAAAGAAGCTACGATGCATAAGGATCGTATGGATATGTCATAGTACGAGTTTGGGCGAAAACGAAGCGGAAAATCATTAGAAGAAATGAGAAAAAAGAGTCATGTCTACTATTTTGATCATAACTTTTTATGTGCTTGTTAGAATCAAGAAATTCCAGTTGGGTTGAAAACTAGACTTGAAGGGCTTTCCAACGATAGGTCACACGTCCCAAACAGACTTCTGGTTTGAGAGATACAACCTTTGCAAGTTGACGCAAAATAGCAGTTTTCCCGCCCGGTCGACCGTGCGAGAAAAAATCTTCATCAGAGCACAAGACTTGTTCGCCCGGTCAACCGGGCGAAAGAGGCGCCAAAACTGCTTACGCGCCCGACCGGGCGGGATCTCCCCTTTTGTCGTAATTTCATATCACCGTCGCCCGACCTGGCGGTTTGGCCCGGTCGACCTAGCGGTTTTTCGGGAAGGTTTATTTTTGACTTTTTTAGCCGTTTTTGTAAAAACTATAAATAGGCTTTTAGTATTTTCGATTAGACATCTTATCTTTCTGCGTTTTTAGTTTAGTTTTCTTCTTTTCTTTCTCTTTAGTTTAAACCCTAGTTTTTCATGTTCTTCTTTAATTCATTAGTTTTATTATTTCATTCTCTCTCTTTCATTGATTTCTTTTAATTATGTTTTCTTTTCTCTTTCTAGATGTAGTTTTTATTCTTTATTTCATGATTGAGTAATTTTATTTCTAGGGTTTGGGAATCCATGTTTATATGCTATAATTCTTGATGGATGTTTATTAATGGTTTCATTAGTCATTGTTATTTCTAATTGATTAGTGTTTATATTATTAATCTTGCAATCTGATCAATTGTCTGATTAAATATTGCTAATATCGAGTCATAGATCGAGAGATAGTACTCAAAGATCTGGATTGTCTCTTTTGGCAAGAGAGTTTTGGACAACAGGATCTCCTTCTTTTGGCAGTTGAAAGATGTCATAAACATCATCTTCAGTTATATTGCATCCCCTAGTTGCATCAACTGTAAACCGATGGGTCGCTCCCATTATATTGCTTTGTACAAGCCGGTCCACCATCCCTTGATAATATGCATTCATGTTCAGCATAAGCAATCCTCCAAATCCCATAAATTCCACATGCACTCTTTGATCTGTAGTGAGTTGCTCATTCAACTTGAACAGTCCACTAGGGGAACAATATGTTGAAATCATAACTTCTTTAGCCCTATAAAAGAATTTGGAACAATAACAAAAATCACAACCATAGTGATCATCAGACAAATTAAACTGGTCACTAATTGAGATAAGATGGATACAAAATGACCAATATTGACAACATAATGACTTAATGTAGTGATAACCCTATTTCTGTTTTGCAACTGATTTTTTCTAATAGGTTGATTTTTTCTAAACCTGGACACAAAAACATAATTTAAACATAAAATTAGAATGAGCCATAAGAACCATAGAAATATAATTTAGTGCCATAAGTGGTGACTAATAGAATTAAACTAGTTTGATATAAAATGTCAACTAATACTGTATTATAAAACATGAATGAAATATTTGTGCAAAGGGACAATAAACATGAATGACATAATTTAAAAATGAATGAAATGTCAACCTGGATTTACGGATTTTTTTTGGAGAACCATCTTGGTCAATCTCTTGCGCAGGTTGTTTTCCTTTTTTCTTTGCTTTTGCACGAGCCGATTGTGGTGTATGAACTTTTTCAAAGATTGTTAGCGAGGTTGTTTCTTTCTTTCGCCTCCCTTTTCTTCATGTGACTCTGTTGAACCCTTTGGATAAATTCTTATCTCGGGCTCTGGAGGAGCTTGCTCTCGAGTTTCCCTCTCATCCTTTAGAGAAGTGTCCCTCTCATTCTCTGGAGGAGTCTGCATTGCCCTTGTTATGATTCTTCTTTGAGGTGACTGTGGTGAATCCTTTGGAGTACTTTGTTTTCCCCGTTTCATTCTTTTTCCTTGAGGTGACTCTTTTGGATATTTTTCTTCCTTTATTAGAGGTTGTTTGCGTCTTTTCCCTCCCTTTCCTTGAGGTTGTTATGTTGGATTTCCTTCATCTGGCCCCTTGTTTGGCTCACCTTCAGCTTGTTCTTCTTCAGTTACGGGAGGAGATGTTCTTGCCTCACTTTTCTTTGGTATTTTAGGTGGTTGGCGTCTTTTTTCCTTTGCTGCAGCTTTCCTATCATTAGCTGCCTTTTTCTTCATCTCAGCTAGAGTTTCTGCCACAATCTTGTATGGTTTTACTTTTTTTGTGTCTTCATTTTGTGTATCTGTAAAAAGTGGTGATAATTTAAATTAGTCACTAAATTACATAAACTGGTTACAAATATAAATTTAATGGTTACTAAATGAAACAAAGTATAATTTACAAGATACACTAGACATCAATGTACCAAACTCTTGAAGTTATGTAAACAGAAGCAAAAGTCAAGCCTACCTGTTACTTTTTTTCTAGAACCTTTTGTTTTAGAATCATCTGGATATAATACGTAAACTATTCAGCTATTCATAAATTCCCAAAGGTAAAATACTAACATTAATAAACAAACCCACAAATCCCAGCAAATCTCCAAAATGGCTCGAAAACTATTCAGCTATTCATAAATTCCCAAAGGTAAAAGCTGCTATAAAGATCACTCTGCATCGCTGAATCGTTCAACTGGAATGAGGCAATACAACTACCAACAACGAATTCTTACACTCCTAAGACTTTGTTCACCAAACCACATCCTCCACTGAGAAGTTGTAACACCCCGTCCTTCTACTACTAAGGTACTAACAATATCTAATCAAGAAATACTAAAAAGACGTTAGCGGAAATAACGCCGGGACGGTTATGCTACTCTAAAACAATAATTAAAGATAATTCTTCAAACCAAGTTTCATAGCTTCAAAAGAAAATTAATATCCAAGAAAGCATGTTCTAAATTAAAAGAAATATCCCAATTACTTCATAACATCAATCCAAAAACTATGAGACATGCAAGTCTCCCGATAAAACTGAGATAAAAACTAAATGTCCTTGAAAGCTATCCAAAAGTAAGTCTCCCTATGGTCTACATAGAATTCATCCACCAAAAATAAAACCAGGAGCTTCTTCTCACTACTAACCCTCACTCTGCTAGCCCAAGCAGTCACAAGCCTAGCAATCATTTCCATCTGCAAGGATATATATTAAATAATTCCACAGTCAGTGGGGAGTAACTAGCAGTTCTCCCAGAACAATAGCAATCAAAGCACGATTCAGAAGTAGATTATTAAGAAAGGAAAATTATGCAATCATTACATCAATAGCATGCACATAAAGATCATAAAGCTCATAGGTAAAACAAGTGATCATCAAAAATAAGTAAACAAGATATAATGAGTGAAACAATTCTAGAATATATAAATAATAATAAATCAAAACTACAACAAGTTATTGAGTCAGAAACCGAACGCCAGTGATTCGCAAATCACTTCCTAAGGTTTGTCAGATCGCAATCTCCAGGTCAGTCTATGGGCTTACGTTGCCCACTGCATGTGTCTAAGAATGGCCAAACTCCCGATGCAGGGTAGAACACGCAGATTTCCCTGACCTCTCGGACGACAACAATTATCCCAGGTGTACCCCTAGTTCGCAAACCAGGTGGTTGGCATGTTCTTCACCGGGGACTACATCTATCCCACCGGATATTCTTATCTCAAAATACAATCATGCATATAATCCAAGTATCATTCATCTAAAAATATTCATCAAAAGGGATGCCACCCTACCTTATACCCACATTTCATCAAACAGTTCTTCATAATTCCTCAAAATAAATAACTACGAATTTTCAACAAATGTCTCTCACAATAACACTTGAACATCTCAAAACATCATCAATGATATAAAACTAATTTTTACAGCACCAAAAATTCGATCAAAGATATATCACCAAATAACTCTAAAACTTATTCATTAAAAGAGTAGTAACAATTAATCATTTTCTTTCATAAATCAAACATAAACATATGGTTATCCAATGACACATACTGCATACTACTGAAAATCATCAACCCATAATATAATAAATTATGAATTATTTCTGATTAACAAGCCCTCAAATAATTTAAAAGTGTATCCTTAATTTCACAACAAAAACACAATAATAATTATTAAACTAATAATTTCGAGCATTAAAATCACACAAAAATTATCATACGACCCTAATGGCTCTACTGACATGGTAAAATTTTTATTTATAATTTTAGGACTCCAAAAGTATTTTTAACAGTTAATATACAGATTACACAATAAAGCCAAAATAATAATTAAAAATATAAATTAACGCCCAAAAATTACCAAAAAATTTATATTACATGCATAAAAACACGAAAATACATAATATACAAAGAAATTAATTTTTCGGCCTCCAGAAACAATTTTTATAATTCATATACTGACAGAAACGAAATTGCAAAAACAGACATATCAATTAAATAAACCCGAACACCGTAGGAAAAAATTATTCTAAGGAATGGAATACATACTACGCATATAACATGATCTAATAAAAATAATTTCAGCAATTTTAACATCCGTTTATTAATTATTATGCAATTTAGCCAAAAACGCAAAAAACACCAATTAAATCAAATAAATACCAAAAACAATACGAAAATTATTTTCCTCTACACAGTATTCACATAGCATGCATCAAGTATGTCCATGTCAAATTTCGTCAATAATTTCACTCAAAAAGTATTTTAAATAATTCCTAGCGCAATAAACTAATACCGAATAATACCCTAATCACTATGGTTCTAAGACAACTACTAGTTACCTGGATCGTCGGAGACGAGCTGAATATTTCTGGAAAATCCCAATATAGGCGTGTACTCCTCTCCTTCTTCAATTCCCAAGCACCAAGTATAAGAAAAAGGCAACAAGAACAATTCACGAACAATTAACAATGAGTATAAAATAAAAAAATTTGAGAGATTGAGGAAGATGAGGATGGCCAAAAATCTTAGAGTATGGCAGCAAGGAGTTCTGATTTTCTAATCAGAATTTGAAGTGATAAAGGGTGGTTTAAAGAGGTTTAATTAGGAAGAATGATTAGGGAGGTTATGGGAGTTACAAAGCATCAAAGAGTCACAAGGAAAAATAAAAAGAAAAAAAAGAAGAGGAGGCTCTCCTTCTCCTTCACTTGGCCGGCTGTCCAAGCCCACAAACCAAACAAAAACTTTCAGCCCAATTCAACAAGGATCCATGCTTCAAAAGCCCGCCACGCGATAAATCGATTAATTCCTAAATCGCGCCTAAACTTTGAAAATACTTAATAATGAAAATAATTCTAATAAATTATATTATAAATATAAATATAATAAACACATTAACACGCCATAAAAATTAAAATAATAATTCGGCTCCCAAAATTATAAAATAAAAATAATTAATTTAGAGAAAATAATAATTTTAGAGAAAACTTTTGCGAAAAACTAGGAGCAAAATTATGGGTTGTTACAGAAGTACTAGTGAAGTGCTTCACTGCATAGTCCCCATTAACCTCTCAACCCCGCACCATTGCTACATTCTCAGACTCCACTATGTTATCAAAACTGTATATCTAGCCTACTTCACAATTTTCAGCACAAACACACGCCTTGCACTCAGCTACAAGAGAAGACTAAGATGCGAAAAACATTGAAATTAACGACCAATCTGTTTGAATTCAACAATAACCACCAATGACCTCACACAACAAGTATATCAATTCAACAATCAAGCAATAAAATAAATGGTGTATAATCAACAATAATGTTCATTACCTATGAATACAACACAACAAGATAAACGAATGTTGAAAAACACAAAATGCATCAAGAAATAGTGCTTACTCAGGGAAACTATCAATCAAAAGCTCGATCGAATCATCCAAAGGCACTAAATGACATAAATTGGTTACTTATACAAGTTTATTGGTCACTAAATTCAATGATGTAGAAAATGAATGTTCAATTGTAATTAGTTCAATTATAGGACCTAAACATTATGCAGATCTACACGATTCACATCAAAAAATCATCAGATCACTGGAAAGAAGATTCACAACGCTAAACCTAAATTCAACAATGAAAAACAAACATCTAATATCTAAAATTTGAAATCTGAAATCAAAATGCAAAATGCAAATGCATGAGTTCACAGAATCACTAAAATACTGAAATTAAGATCAATTAAGGACGAAATTACACAAAAATTAAAGCAAGCAAAATCTTACAGAAAATTAAGCTATAAATTGGAGTGTTTATACTGAAATTCAGGAGATTAGGTCAATTGAGTGCTCTAAATTCTAGAGAGAATTAAGTAAAATCTTATTTAGAAAATAAGTTCAATTGAGTGCTCTAAATAACACATGCATAACCTAATACTGAATTTTACACTGAAATTTAGTAGAATCATTCTAAATACCTTCTTCTGTTGGCGCTTTTGGCGATTTTTTCTTTCGTCTTGCCATATTTCGCTATTGAACACCAATTTTGTGTGAAAGTGTGACGACACCAGATTAATTGTATGAAAAAGCCTAAAAAAATCGCTGATCAAAAAAATTCATTAAAATAGTAGAAATTTACATTTAAACGAACCAGAAATTGAAGAAATTTTTTTTCGAAATCACATACCTAAGTTGATGTTGTATGAAAATTGATCGTTTTCCTTCGATTTTTGATTTTTTTCGGTTGAAAATTGGAAGAATTTCAGTGTTTGTTCGAGCGAGAGAAGTGAGGAAACTGTCAGGTGAAAAGCATTTATTTCATCGCGTTTTCAAATGAAGGAGCGCATTTGTTTTTTGGGTTTCGGTTTTTGGGTTTTGGGTTTGTGGGGGTGGGTAGTGGTGTTTTGGGCCGTTTTGGGCTCCGTCTAATTTTAGGCTAACTTTAGGCCGTCTCTTGCAAGATGAGCTGCTCATGTTTTATATAAACTAATAATATATACTTTATATTATTCTGCCAAAATTATTAAAAAAAATAAACATCATATACTATATATTATCATGTTCTTTACATGTACAACATCAAAAAGAACATCACATATCAAAATTGTTAATTAGAACAAATATTAAAAAAGAACACGTACAAATGCCTAATAACACTCTTCTTCTTGAACACAAATAGCTTGAAATAGTGATATCAACGACATTAATAATAATAGCAACGACATTAATAATAGTTACCAATATTAAATATTAATAAGTACAACAACGATAATAATAATAATAATCCTTTTGAACAAATGTACTAGTAAATAGTAGCAGTATTAATAGTAATAGTAATCGTATAAAGTAATACTAATAATAATAATAGTAATAATAATAATAATAATAATAATAATAATAATAATAATAATAATAATAACAACAACAACAACAACAATAATAATAATAACAATAATAATAATAATAATAATAACAATAATAATAATAATAATAATAATAATAATAATAATAATAATAATAATAATAGCGTTAGTAATACTAATAATCATAATAATCATCATAATAATCATGATACCAATAACAATAATGACAATAATAATAATAATAACAATAATAATAAGTTTTTAAATATAAGCATGATCTGAACTTATCTGATCTGATCTGAACTGATCTGATCTGATATGATCTGAACTGATCTGATCTAAAATAAGCAAAAATAAGGTGAACTGAACATAGCCTAAGTCAGAAAAATAAAGAAAATCTCATGAATGCCTAAAATTTAAGAAATGTGTAGATTTTTTTTGAAGAGAATAAGAAGAACGGAAAAGTTTCGAATTTCTTTTTAAAAAGTAAAAAAAATAGATAAATTCAAGAAAATAATCTAACTAGAATATATTCTTAGTTTCTTTTTTATTTATGATCTTGTTGTAGAAAGACTAGTAAAAATCAAAAGAGGAAAACTTGATACCAAATAACCCTAGCTATATAATCTCAACTGTCGCTTAACTCCTAATAGTTTCAACTTTAGATATGTCTTACTAAAGTAGCCATGCATAACATAGAACTTGTTAAATATGTAAAAAAAATATAAGGAGATGGCGATGGAAAAAAGGGAGAGAAAAAGAAATTGGAAAGCAAAATTCTTAAAGAATTTTTTTTCCCTCATAAGAGATCATAAGTCACAAGATTCTCCAGAAAAATACTTCTAAAGTTGGTACTTGGTATTATCCCAAATCAATCAATAGTTTGACTTGCATACAAGGGAGGACATAGTTAAACCGTTATTGACAATAATTCTATAAAATGGTTGTATGAGCGTAAGGGGGCCAGCCCACCCTGACCTGTTTATCTCGTTGGCCGAACCGGAAATGAGAAAAAAAAAACTCTTGAATATAATATACACCTATAAAAAGAATTGATAGTGCACGATTAGGTATCATATATTATAATCAATTTTTATTTGATATAGTCTGTTTTTGAATGATGTAATCACCTTTTAAATAGTCAATTTTTGTATGATACAATTAGTTTTTTATATAGTTAGTTTTCTCTATTAGAGTTAGTTTTTGTATGATATAGTCAGTTTGGGTTTAAAATAAATTATTGTGAACTCGATCAATGCAAGACTTGCTAATAAACCTATATGTATAATATAAATTGCAAGCAAAGATGGTACAATTCACGTTGATGTATGCTTCAGGATTATGTTGGCTCAAGTGGTGAGCTTTCTCATCTTCCCTAGTGAAGTATAGGGTCCAATTGCTACCCTAAGCATTTGATTGAGATTTAAGGAGGGGCTTGGGGTCGTATGGGTGTATTGGGCCTCTAAGTGGGGGCCCTGTGTAAGTACAGCCTAGAAGATTTCTTCTTACCTATTAAAAAAAATTATTAATGTACGCTCCAATTTCATTTGGGTTTTACGTTTAAAATAAAAAATTCATTTAGGTTTATGTTTGGATTTTTATGCCTCTTTGCTCGAATTTCAATTGGCGTGATTTAGATCTCTGGACTCTAAAGCCATTGTCGGCCCATTATAAAGTGAAATTACAGGTGCGTTGAGGCCCGTTTCTAATTAAATGCTCTACATAACAAAATGACGCGAACATTTTTATTGGGAATAATTATCTCGATTGGCATACATTGCATTTACAAAAATCTAGCACTAATCTATACAAATATATTAAAAGGCGTTCCTATTAAAAGAACGGTGCCACGTGGCACTCTTCTCAAGCTTCTAATACATATGCTTATGATCTCATTTAAAAATATTTAACAATGTGTAGTTGTTAGGAATCGAACACATGACCTTTGAAATGGAATATGAGAGTTTAACCATCAATCCACTACAATTTCAATGTTTAATGTTTCAAAGTAAAACATAATAAAGTCTTATAATTATATTAAACTATTAAGATATATACAAGCTTTTTTTAATATCTAACACTTTTATTAAGGTATACCTCAATTCTGTTGAAATTGTTATTTTTATCCCCAATTCCTTGGGTTATTTCTAATAACAACTTATCATGACATGACATTCATTTTTCAATTTCGCACTAGACAAAAAATTAAGAAAAGCAAATGAAATCAACTATGATTTTTATGAATAATACTATATTTGATAATTGTATCTGACCCGGGGCATCGTCCGGGCCAAAATACTAGTTTTTTTATTAAATGAGAAAATAGTTTGTCTAGCATTACCGAAAGTCGAAATAGTGAAACCACGTTGATGACATTGGTCAATGAAGAAAACAAAGCTTATAAAACTAAAGGCCTGTTCTCCACGACTTATTTTCATTTCAGTTCAGTTCCAATTAGTTCAGTTCAATTCAGTTTAGTACAGTTCCTAAATTATTATCATTACTATTAGTTATAATTTAATTCAGCTCAGTTCAGTTCAGTTCAGTTGCAATCAGTTCAGTTGCAATCAGTTCAGTTGCAATTAGTTCAGTTCAGTTGCAATCAGTTCAGTTCAATTCAGTTCAGTTCAATTCAATTCAGTTCAGTTGTTTTATGTCGAATAGAACAGGCTCTAAGGGACTGTTCTCTCCAGCTTATTTTCAGATTAGTTTAGTTCAGTTCGGTTGCAATCAGTTCAGTTCAGTTCAATTCCAATTAGTTTGGTTCAGTTCCTAATTTATTATCATTAGTTATTATTAGTTATAATTTAATTCAGTTCAATTCAGTTCAGTTCAGTTCCTAATTTATTATCATTAGTTATTATTAGTTATAATTTAATTCAGTTAAGTTAAGTTCAGTTCAGTTGCAATCAGGTCAGTTCAGTTGTTTTATGCCGAAGAGAACATGCCCTAAAGAGTATAAAAACTCTTGGGATGTAACTGTTACATTATAATTTATGGTATGATAATTTAAAAATCACTGCTTATTTTGTACAAAAAACTCAAATGATATGAAATAAAAATGACAAAATGACATCAAATCTATGTCATTATTTGTGTAATCCTTGTCGTTTTTGTTGGAGTTTATGTAATTATGTATGTCTGAGATTTTATTACACAACAAGTTATGATGTAACATGTTATATCCAATACGCACTCATATGGTATAGACTAAATCTAGTCATAACTCATAATATTTTTCACCTTATACCCCCGATAAATTTTTTTATTGACCGTATACTTTCGATGTTTTCAAAATTTATCATATATCCCTCGATTTCTTGATAATTCACCATGTACCCTTTAATGACTAATGACCGTCAATTTTTTTAGTCATTAACCCCTAATTTCGTTACCAAACCATAATAAAAAAACTAGCTACCGGAGCATCGCATCTTCTCAATTGAAGTTGTGATGGCGGAGCAAAGACGAAGTAGCAGCAGTTGTATGACGGAAAAATTGACAGGAACTGTCCCAACGATGGGCGTTCCGCCATTTTCAGTCCCAACTAAAGATTATTTCTGAGTAGTCCCAACTTTGGGATATGTTTTACAAAAATGGTCCCAGTTGACTGGTGACCCATTTTACCGGTTAATCTTTGTTTTAACTTTTTTTTTTACCTGATTTACTCCCTTCTCCCTCCCCTTTCTCTCTCCTTACTACCTTCTCCCAGTTGCAGGGTCCCTCCTTCCTCCCCTGCCACCCCCTCCTCCTCGCCCTTCCCCTTCCCCTACCACCTCTCCATTTTCAGTCTTTTCCTCCCTCAAAATCTCGCCGGAAAGCATCGGCAAAGGAAGCCCCAAAGTTCCACTACAACTCTCTCTCCTCTGCTTTATTTCGATACCAAAACACCAACACCACCTCCTTCGAACCACCGCAAGCACCACCCTTCACCTGCCGCCGTAAATCCACGACCACCGGTGCATCAATGCGCGCCACTCTCTCGTGTCCCAGCCGCAGCCCCACTCTCACACACACACACTCTCTCTCTACTCTCTATCTCCCTCGCTGCATCTTCTCTCACCTCGACCCGGTTGCGCTGCGACCCAGACCACCGCCCTGTGTCCCTGATACGCCACCTCGCCTCCCATCATCATCTAAATTTGCCACCTCTAATCGATCGTAATTGATGATGAAACTGCTGAATAGAAGGGCAAAAAAATAAATTAAAAGGAAGCTCAATTTCAGGAGAGGAAAAGCAAAGGCAAAGGAAAAAGAGGAAGATTGATATGAAGAGAAATCTGATATGAGTATTGCTTGACTTTCTCCAAATTTCTATAGCATGTAATGAAGTTGGTGAAAAGAGAAATCTGGCATGAGGTAAATTGGAGGGCCAAAGAAAACAGAAATACAGGCATATTTGTGGAGGAGGGAAATAGATGATGAGGGAATTTTTTTTATTTAAATTTGATAATTATTGAATAAAAAAGCTTCAAAATAGAACAAGAAAATTGAAGAAGAATTACTCGTGTACCAACATTGAGACACCATTAATGCGAATGAAAGAAGAAGTGAAAGGAAGGAGGGTGGATAAGAGAGAAAGAAAGTGTTGGGGAGGGGTTGTCGTAGGGGTGGCAGGTTTGGGTGGGGGTGGGGATGGGGGTGGGGGGGGGGGGTGGTGGTGGTAAGGGGTCGGAGTTTTGAGGGTGGGGGATGGGAGGGGTGGATGCCTAGTATAGGAGAGAGAAAATAAAATTTGGGGGGAAAAAATTAAAATAAATTCGTTTTACCTGTTGTAGCAGGTCATTAACCTGCTGGGACCAAATTTGGCAAAAATGATACATAGTTGGGACTGCTCAGAAATAATCTTTAGTTGGGACTGAAAATGACGGAACGCCCATAGTTGGAACTGTTCTTGTCAATTTTTCACATCTTCTCACTCCTCCACTTTAATCTAATTCAATTGGAGTTGGTTTTTGGCGCAAAATTGAAGTAGCAACACAAAACTTAGGTCCACAAATTCAAAGTCAAGAAGCATAATTATAATAATTATATGAGCTATGTGTTAAACTGATGTATATGTATAAAAAACTGATAGTTTATGCCAATAAATTGATACAAATTCTCATATATGGCCGGCCACACAAATTCTCATATGTATAAGAAATTGATATATGCCAATAAATTGACACAATTTTAGGGTTTTCCAAGCAAAATATGCGTTCAAC
The DNA here is from genome assembly GCA_947648045.1 of Beta corolliflora. NCBI lineage: Eukaryota > Viridiplantae > Streptophyta > Magnoliopsida > Caryophyllales > Amaranthaceae > Beta > Beta corolliflora. The sequence goes on along the minus strand of CANSZD010002680.1, from coordinate 259,741 downwards.
TTCAACCCAGCTCGACTGACTCCATCAAATTAGAAAAACAAAGATGGTGAGTTGCTTCAAATTCGCCGCTAAAGCTGATCCTAATGTTGAATTTCTTAGACAAAATGAATTAAACGATTCCCAAATTCGAATTGTTGTTTCTACTTTACCCCTTGTTCTGTTCTCTAAAGTTGACAAAACCCGTGTACCTAAACTTGAGTTGTTTCTCAAATTCGACTTTTCGAATCCTTTTGCATTGCTCGGTTGTCAATTTGTTCGGGTAATTGAAGTTTTGAAGGATGTTATTCTAATGATGATGTAATTTCGTTTATGACGAAATTAAATTGGACCACAGTTAACAGTATATTTTGCTGGATCATATGAGCAACCCCATTTTGTTTATAAGAGTAACCCCATTTTTTACAGTAACCTTGTTTAATTCTATGAGTAACCTATATTAATCATATGAGTAACCTCATTTATTCACACAAGTAACCCCGATTTATTAATACAAGTAACCTCATTAGGTCATAAGGGGTAACCCCATTTATTCATACCAGTAAGGTAGTAACCCCATTAAATCATATGAGTAACCCCATTTTGTTCACATAAGTAACCCCATTTTGTTTTATAAGAGTAACTTATTCTATAATTACGCGTAACCTTAAAATATTATATGAGTAACACCATTTATTTTTTAACACTAACCTCGTATAGTTTTTTGGAGTAACCTTGTTTAATCCTATGAGTAACCCATTTTAATCATATGAGTAACCTACTTTAATCTTATGAGTAATCTCATTTATTTATACCAGTAATCGCATTTATTCATACCAGTACGTAACCTAAATTGTTTATAAAAGTAACCCCCAATTTATCAATACGAGTAAAACCTTATCTATTCATACGATTAACTCCATTGTTCACAAAGTTATTTATCAATACGAGTAACCTCATTTATTCATACGAGTAATCACATTTGTTCATAAGAGTGACCTCATTTAATCATACGAGTAACCCCAACTGTTCACAAACTAATCCCATTTATTCATATGAGTAACTCCATATCTTCATATGAGTAATCCCATTTAATCATATGACAACCCTATTTCATATACGAGTAACCCCAATTATTGTTCACAAAAGTAGACTCATTTCTTCATACAAGTAAGCTGACTTAATCATACGAGTAACCCCAATAGTTCGCAAAAGTAACCCCATTTCTTCATATAAGTAGTCTCACTTAATCACATGACAACCCTATTTAATCATATGAGTAACCCCAATTATTCACAAAAGTAACCTCATTTATTCATACGAGTAACCTCATTCGTTCACATGAGTAACCTTGTTTAATCATACGACAACCCTATTTAATCATACGAGTAACCCCGATTTTTCACAAATGTAACCCCATTTCTTCATATGAGTAACCTCATTCGTTTATAAGAGTAAACTGATTAGTATTCCCTTTTGTTATAAAAGTAACCACATTTATTATAGGAGCGACTCCCTCTTATTATTAAAAGTAACCACATATTCATACAAGTAACTTCATTACAAGAGTAACTCCATTTGTTCATAAATATTTGTGCACAAGTGTTAACTTCAAAAGGCGATGTCTCACAACTCACCTAATATATTTGTAAAATTCAAGTTGGGGATGAAAATTTGGCTCGATAGCTTTCCAGCGCCTGGTCAAAAGTCCGATTCCAATGAGAAACGAGTGAGATATGACCTTTTGAAAATGAGCTGATTGGCTGAAAATGACGTGCGTGCGGCCGCACCTTTATTTATAGGTGTGGCCAGCCACACGCAAGACGCTTTGATAAATTGATAAGTTTACTCCCATAGCTTATCTCATAAACTTCTAAGTTTACTCCCATAGCTTATCTCATAAACTTCTAAGTTTACACCCACATATTGATAAGTTTGTGCCCTAAGCTAATAGCTTGGTACCCTAAATTGATAAGTTTTGTGCCATAAACGGATAAATATACGACTTAAACTGGTATAAACATGCCTTAACTGATAAATATATAACTTAAGCTGATACAAACATGTCTTAAACTGGTTAAAATGTCATAAATTGAAGTTCGTCTCAGTCACGAAAATGACCAAGACGTGTCTCAACCAAAACGCTTTGTTTTAAACCCTATTTTGAACCGCTATGCTAGTTCCCACCTATTACTCATAGCGTATACGACAAAATATATTCTTTCGTCGGCAAAAAGCTTATACAAAAGAGAATGGAGGATTGATTAACTAACAACATTAGTTCACTATGTTTCCTCCCTTAGACCCACTATATTTATTAGCTAGAAGTTAATATGTTTCTAAAAAAGATATTTTCTTGATGGGAAGAAGTTAAGATTTTTGTAATGATATTTTTTTCTAGCTACTATATATCGGGATTATTTAGCATCTGTAATTTTGCAGCAGGATAATTTTTTACAATATGTCTAAAATAATTTTGTAGCCATTGTAATCTTTTAACCATTAGTTATTATATTTTATATTAAATTAAGAAAAAAATTATCACCATAAATCCCAAATTTGAAGTGTCTTTCCCTATTAATTTGCAATTGATTTATTTATAAATAATTTGAAATTTCAATTTCAAAGAGCAATCTTGCTCATTGAAGTGTACTCCCTGTGTATTTTTCTATATTTCCTACTTTAACTGTGCGCGTTTGCCAATGCAGTTCTTTGGTCTTAAATATCTTTTATTACATAATTATAAAAATCATAACGATTATACATCAATAAACATGACTAAATTTTTTCTTATATATGGAGAAAAATTTAGAAGATTCTCAATTGTGAATAATGTCAAGATTCTAAGTGAGAAAGATAAAAAAATACAGAGGGAATATTACAACGAAAGCAATAAAAAAACATGATAAAGAAATAATTAACACAAAGATTTAAATGGTTCACCAATAATATAATATTGGCTAATACATAGGTTAATTAGGGGAGAAACATATCTCCCTTGGATTTCAAGAAGAGAGAGTACAAAATAATGAAGTTAAATATGTAACAAGGAATTTACTTTTGTAGTACTCCGAAAAACAAACAAACAAACTAGCCCAAGATACAGGTCCAAATTCAAAGCATCCTAATAAGTTGTTTGAACATCAAAAGATCTTGAAATTTTATAAAATATAAAAAATATATATTTGAAAATCATAATTGAACGAACCATTCTTCCACTAATTGAATGAAAATTAGATATGTTTCCTCCATTTAGCGAAATATGTTTAAAAAAACCCCGAAAACTTGGATTATTCTAAATGGAATTCGATAATAATTAGGGTAGATAATGAAATCAATGGGCCTATCTTTGAGAGTTTAAAGAGTTACTATATTTTTGAGTTACTAAAGATTCTTCTTACTTCTAAATGAAGTTTGTAGTACAGTTAACAATAATTAAAAGAACCATCTTCCAATAATTGTACGAAAATGGGGAATTATCAAAGAGAAATATGTCAAAAAAATCCCGAAAACTTGGGATTATTCTAAATGAAGTTTGACAACTAGGTAATGAAATCAATGGACCTAGCTAGATTAACGAGTTACTATATTTTTTTTAAAAAAATAGTACGCTTTGTTACAAAAGATTCTTGTTACTTGGAAGTGAAGTTTGAAGTACCAGTTAACAATCAGATAGTTAGAAAACAAAAATTAGGGTGATAACATATACTCCCTTTGTTCTTTTAAGATTTTTCTATTTACAATTAAGAGAGATAGAGAGAGAGTGAGAAAGCGAGTCCATTTTTTTTAACTAACTAGCTAGGAGAGAATATCGTTGTGAAAGAGTATAGAATTATGTTGGTCCAACAATCAAATCTTTCTAGATATCAACCAATCAAAACATTTTAAAAGTTATGTTTGTTTTTCATTAATTCCCAATCCCCCCCTAAATTTTACGGGGTTGTGAGAAAGTTGTATTGCCACGTGGCTCAATAGTTGTACCCAATGTTATCAGGATCGGGATCCTACTTTGGATCGTAGGGGTTGGTAGGATCGAATCGGTGGGATCGGATCGTAGAATCGTAAGATCCTACAATTTGGTAAAATAAAGATAATTATGCTTGAAAATGGTGAGACTCTGATGTTAAAAATTTACATATATTAATAATGACTTATTTGATTAGCAAATGGTGATAATTTTTCAATGCTATAAGATTTGAAGTAAAATGCAACCAAAATATAATAGAAGAAATATAATACGTGAAAATACTTTATGATTTTTTTACGATAGGATCGGATCGTAGAGTCGTAGGATCGTATAATCGTATTAAGATCCTACCATGTGATTTTTTGTGGTTGGGTAGGATCGAAAGATCCTACAAAATTAAGATCCTACGTAGGATCGGGATCGGTGAGGTCCTTCCGGATCGTAGAGTCGTAGGATCGTAAGAGTCGGATCGGGATTTTAACAACATTGGTTGTACCAAAAAATTCTTGCTATTTGTACTAATACTTTTAGTGGAAAACCATGTTTTTCTTTGAGCGATCTTCAACAATAGGCATGATTACTTGTATGTGTAAAAAAAAGAGAGTTATGATGCATGTAATGTGTAGAAAGTGATGATCAACGCCTTTGTATTATTTCATTATATAGGTTCAACTTCTTGACAATAATAATTGTAGATATATCAAGTTGTTGGACATAAATTGTAATTTACTGAAAAAAGACATTTAGCATAGACAATGAAACTCCAATGTCATTATCTTAAAAAAAAGTTAAAGACAAGCAATACACAATATATAAGAACAAAGAGAGCTGATATGAGTCAATGGAGAAAATAATGGAATTGATAATCGTTATGATATGGAAAACCAATACCCTAAAATCACTACCATAAACAGTGATCATGTTGCAACATGATCGACTGCACATGTGCCTACCGCCAACAAGCACCTCAAGGATTAGTACAATGTTGATATTTTATGTGCACTCAAAAGAGATCGAATGAATGAGCGTATACCCAAAATAGAGAATGTAAAAAGAGCTGATAATTGGTGTTATGTGATTTTTTGGGTGATCATCAAAGTGAATGGAGGCTTGGTGTATAATTGAAAATAAAGATAACATAATCGGGTGAATTGTTTAGTAACGGTTACTTGATTGAAATAATCATTTATTGAATATAAAAGAAAAAGGTTTTTGCTTGGTCGCCACAATCCAATAGACAATATCCACACGTGTAGATCTTATCAGGCAAGGTGTGAAAAGGAGAGTAACTATACATATATAGAAGATATTTCTCGTAAGATATTTTCTTATACGACAAAGACACGTTCCTTTCCAAAGTCTATCCATATAACATCTAAACTTTGAGGCTTATTCCCAACAATATCTTAATTATATAGGCGCGTAGGTTGTTTATCTAGCTAAAATCCTTTTATCATGTTAACAAGAACTCACAAGAGTGATATATGTTTATGATAATGTTATCATATAATAAAAGATGCATGGAATAGTACGGATCGTCATCAAGTGGGATAGCTTAAGTAACGTGAAGTCTCTCTCTTTACAACCATACATAATATTCCTATTGCTTCAGCCAGAAATGGGATCCAAAATTGTGACCCAACGTATATTATACTCTGAGTCTTGTCAAAGCATATGATATAGTTCAAATTATATGATCTCTCAAGAAAACGACCCTAAAATTAGAAATATGCAGACGAATTATATGGTCCCATGCAGGTAGATGATATATTGATATACTAGCAACTGTATACGATGGTTGGAATATATGCAGCACGGGAAGATGGTCATTGTAAAGTCTCTCTCCTTCTTAAATTACCAATTTAGAGCATAAGATTGATGCATTACACTGCAGTCTACAAAATTATTGCTGTTCATACTTCATGAGATCATGCATGGACCCCCTCTACGAAATGTTGTTAGTGCATGCACATTAATTGTAGGGTTTAGCATAGAGTGAAATACTTGATGTAAAAAAAAAAAAAAAAAAGCTTGTTAGCAATATATATGTATGATGAAAGACAGATTGAGTGATTTGAATATTTTAAAACTCTACTAAATCAATTAGCATCTTTTATAGAAAAATTAAATATGAAAAAAATCCCCACCTCAAAAGAGCCTCTAGTAAAGATATCTCATGATGACTCGAGGTAATAAGGACTTTGGCTTACCACTAGTGTTGAATAGATGCAAAGTATTAATGATATAAATAAGATGTTAGGTAAATGGAAACAAATGTGTTGCCAAGTAGTTTGCCTATTTACTCATGTGGGAAAATGAATATTCACAAGCCCCACATGAAAATTAAGAGAGTTTTTACTTGATTTATTAGTGTGAGAACTCCAAGTAGTGTTTGAATTGCTCCCACTTTGAATTACGCTAGATCTAGTAGTTTTGCATGTTATTTAATTGCAATCTTTTTACGTACATCTTTTAGGCTTTTAGCATGTCCATGATTATATTTTGGCTTGTATGAGTTTTATATTTCTTATTTTACGTCAAGAGTATTCCTCTAGGACTAGAGGTTGGAATTAAGACCTCTAGATTACCGAGTACTGACCAAACTCGATTATAACACACGTAATTCCCTGGATTTTGCATGCTATAGTTTTCTTGGTAAATTTTTAAGGCTTAATGTTGTGCTTGGCCTTTTGCCAGATCTTTAATCGATCGCTATTTGGCATATTAGGTTTCCTTAAAATTTAGGTAAGTTCTTGATGTCATATATATATATATATATATATATATATATATATATATATATATATATATATATATATATATATATATATATATATATATATATATATATATATATATATATATATATATATATATATATATATATATATATATATATATATATATAGAAGTGAGTTCATATGAGAATGCATACTTACATGAGAAATGAGAATGGATTTTACGCGCTATAACTCTAATGAACAAGTGATGTAACTCTAATGAAAAAGTGATGTAACTCCAAAAAAATAATATTAGAAAAAAAAAATTCAAAAAAAAAAATTTTTTTTTTGGGCTCAAAGTTTTTTCGGGGGTATAACTCTAATGAACAAGTGTTGTAACTCTAATCCAATCATGTGGTTGAGATTCATTCTCATTTCTCATGTAAGGATCAGCTTTCTCATGTGATCTTGATATATATATATATGTATATGTATATATATATATATATGTATATATATATATATCATATAACTAATATATAAAGCAGAGTACAAAATAAAGTTAGATCGCAAGACCGCGACATTTGGCAAAAGCCATATCACGAGGCTGCGACATTTGACAAAACCCATATCACGAGGCCGCGACATTTGGCGTCCTCATTGGTGGACGCCATTTGTCGCGCTCATTAAGTGCCATATCATTTTTTTTATATATAAATAGAGTTCTTAATTGATTAAAATACAAATAGAGTTTAGGATAAGAATAAATAGAGTTGGGTTCACAATGAAAATCTAAAATATAGTAAATTGATTATAACTTTTAATATATAGTTCGTAAAATTATAATTTTTGTACCATTATAAAGTGTTTAAAAAGTACTTTAAAATAAGATCCATTTATACTATATTTAAAATTTTATATTAAAGTAACCTATAAAAGGAAACATTGACTATATACTAACGTATTAAAGTAACCTACTGCAATTGAAATTAGCGATTCAATTAACCTACTGCAATTGGAATTAGGGATTCAATTAGAATTAGGATTGTTATAAGATATTCAATTAGAATGTGGTCGCCATTTATATAAAGCAGAGTACAAAAGCCATCTCACGAGGTCGTGACATTTGGCGTTCTCATTGGACGACATTTGTCGCGCTCATTAATTGCCATGTCATATTTTTTTTGAATATAAATTGAGTTCTAAATTGATTACAATACAAATAGAATTTAGGATAAAAATAAATAGAGTAGCGTTCACAATGAAAAACTTAAATATACTAAATTGATTATAACTTTTAATATATAGTTCGTAAAATTATAATTTTTGTACCATTGGAAAGTGTTTAAAAAGTACTTTAAAATAAGATCCATTTATACTATATTTAAATTTTTTATATTAAAGTAACATATAAAAGGAAATATTGACTATACTAACGTATTAAAGTGACATACTGCAATTGGAATTAGCGATTCAATTAGAATTAGGGTTAAAGTATAAAAGTAACCTACTGCAATTGGAATTAGAGATTCGATTAGAATTAGGGTTGGTCGGGACATTTGGCGTCCTCATTGGACGTCATTTGTCGCGCTCATTAAGTGACATGTCATATTATTTTTTAAATATAAATAGAGTTCTAAATTGAATAAAATACAAATAGAATTGAGGATAAGAATAAATAGAGTTGGGTTCACAATAAAAAACTTAAATATAGTAAATTGATTACAACTTTTAATATATAGTTCGTAAAATTATAATTTTTGTACCATTGGAAAGTGTTTAAAAAGTATTTTAGAATAAGATCCATTTATAATATATTTAAAATTTTATATTAAAGTAACATATAATTTCTGCATGATAAAGTGAATGTTTGAATCATATAGTGAGAATCTGCATGATATAGTGAGTGTCGAAATGATATAGTGGATTGTTCAGAAATGATGAAGTTTCTGCATGATATAGTATGTTCCTGAATGATATAGTGAGTTTCTTCATGACATATAAATTAGAAACCAACGTCAAAGATAATGACAAAATCATATTATAATTTTTAGTTGTTCTATATCAGACAAAAATAACGGCAAAAAATAGGGGTGTTAATATTTAAAAACTCTACCTCTTCTTCACGAAAAAGCCCGGGCATTTGCCCGGGTCCCAATACTAGTAACTAATATATAAAGTAGAGTACAAAAGCCAGATCGCGAGTCCGCGACATTTGGCAAAAGCCATATCACGAGGCTGCGACATTTGGCAAAACCCAGGTCACGAGGTCGCGACATTTGGCGTCCTCATTGGTGGACGCCATTTGTCGCGCTCATTAAGTGACATGTCATATTTTTTTTAAATATAAATAGAGTTCTTAATTTATTAAAATACAAATAGAGTTTAGGATAAGAATAAATAGAGTTGGCTTCAAAATGAAAAACTAAAATATAGTAAATTAATTATAACTTTTATAATATAGTTCGTAAAATTATAATTTTTGTACCATTAGAAAGTGTTTAAAAAGTACTTTAAAATAAGATCCATTTATACTATACTTAAAATTTTATATTAAAGTAACCTATAAAAGGAAACATTGACTATATACTAACGTATTAAAGTAACCTACTGCAATTGGAATTAGCGATTCAATTAACCTACTGCAATTGGAATTAGGGATTCAATTAGAATTAGGATTGTTATAAGATATTCAATTAGAATGTGGTCGCCATTTATATAAAGCAGAGTACAAAAGCCAGCTCACGAGGTCGTGACATTTGGCGTTCTCATTGGACGCCATTTGTTGCGCTCATTAATTGTCATGTCATATTTTTTTTGAATATAAATAGAGTTCTAAATTGATTACAATACAAATAGAATTTAGGATAAAAATAAATAGAGTTGCGTTCACAATGAAAAACTTAAATATACTAAATTGATTATAACTTTTAATATATAGTTCGTAAAATTATAATTTTATACCATTGAAAAGTGTTTAAAAAGTAATTTAAAATAAGATCCATATATACTATATTTAAAATTTTATATTAAAGTAACATATAAAAGGAAATATTGACTATACCAACGTATTAAAGTGACCTACTGCAATTAGAATTAGTGATTCAATTAGAATTAGGGTTAACGTATTAAAGTGACCTACTGCAATTAGAATTAGTGATTCAATTAGAATTAGGGTTAAAGTATAAAAGTAACCTACTGCAATTGGAATTAGGGATTCAATTAGAATTAGGGTTGGTCGCGACATTTGGCGTCCTCATTGTACACCATTTGTCGCGCTCATTAAGTGCCATGTCACATTATTTTTTAAATATAAATAGAGTTCTAAATTGATTAAAATACAAATAGAGTTTAGGATAAGAATAATTAGAGTTGGGTTCACAATGAAAAACTTAAATATAGTAAATTGATTACAACTTTTAATATATAGTTCGTAAAATTATAATTTTTGTACCATTGGAAAGTGTTTAAAAAGTATTTTAGAATAAGATCCATTTACAATATATTTAAAATTTTATATTAAAGTAACATATAATTTCTGCATGATAGAGTGAATGTCTGAATCATATAGTGAGAATCTGCATGATATAGTGAGTGTCGAAATGATATAGTGGATTGTTCAGAAATGATGTAGTTTCTGCATGATATAGTATGTTTCTGTATGATATAGTGAGTTTCTTCATGACATATAAATTAGAAACCAACGTCAAAGATAATGACAAAATCATATTATAACTTTTAGTTGTTCTATCTTAGACAAAAATAACGGCCAAAAATAGGGGTGTAAATATTTAAAAACTCTACCTCTTCTTCACGAAAAAGCCCGGGCATTTACCCGGGTCCCAATACTAGTATATATATATGTATATATATATATATATATATAAGTTGCGGAAGCCTGTCTAATGGAGGTGAACCTATCATGTTTTTAATTATTGATCATGGAGGAGATGCTTTGTAACCAGTATATCTACTCATCAGAATTTGCGTTGGATCTTCACTATTTGAGTAAGTTGCTGAAGCTCGCTTGAAAAGTTTTGAGTACAAGAGAAGTTCCTCCTATCCATTAGAAAAAAGAAGGGCAAAAGAAAAAGGGTGTATCATTGTTGGTCAGTGCCAAAAAAGTAAGGAAAAATTAATAGGAACAGTCCCAACTATGGGCGTTCCGCCATTTTAAGTCTCAACTAAGGATTATTTTTGACCGGTCCCAACTATGCATCTTTTTTGCTGAAATTGGTCCCACGTGACTGATTACCTGTTTGACATGTTAATTTTTTTTTTAATTTCTTAAGTCAGTTTCTTCTTCCTTTTTCTGTCTCTAATCTCCTTCCTCCCATGCCATCCCTCCCCCTGCCACCTAGGGGTGTTCAAAATATCCGATCCGGGGGCGATCCGATCCGTGATCCGGTCGATTCGATCCGATTTTTCGGATATCCGATCCGCTTTTTTAGTTTTCGAATATTTCGGATCAGATATCCGAAAATTTTCGGATCAGATACGGATCGGATTTTTAAAGTTTCGGATATCCGAAAATATCAGAAATATGGGAATTTTTCGGATTTTTTCGGATATCCGATCCGAAAATATCCGTTTTTTAGGTCGGATATCCGAAATATCCGGTGATCCGATCCGATCCGAAACATATTTTAAGAACTTTTCCTTTGAAAATTTTAATTTTTTTTAGTTTTCGGATATCCGATGATCCGATCCGAAATTTCGGATATCCGATCCGAAATTTTCCGGATCGGATTCAGATCGCATTTTTCCCGATCCGAAATTTCGGATCGGATCGGATATCCGAAATGAACACCCCTACTGCCACCCCTCCCCTCCCACCCACATCCCCTGCCACTCCTCCTCTCCCACCCACCTCCCCGCTAACCCCTCCCCTGCCAACCCTCCCCTCCCATCCCCCCTTCCACCCACCTCCCCGGCCTAACCCACGAAATCCCATCCCCCTCCCCGCCATCCCTCCCCATCCCACCCCCTCCCCTACCACCCGAAATCCCCTCCCCTGCCACCCCTCCCCATCCCACCCCCCTCCCCAGCGTCAATCTCACGCAAGTTCTTTGATTTTCTCTCAAAAATTTTGTGGAAATTCCTTTCCTTCGATTTTTTCGGAGCTTTAATGGGGTATTTACTCATTCACGCTGCCTTAATTGTGAAATTCGAACCATTTGGGGAAGAAAATTTGACCCCCACGTTTTCGAACAAGAATCGACTTCCTCCTTCCTTTTTTAACTTTGCGGCACCCAATTTTTCGGACCCTTCTTGTGATTGGAGAATTGTGTGGTGGTGTTGTACGAGTGGCGGGGGTGTTTTGTGATTGGTTGGTGGTGCGGTGGTGTTTCGTGATTGGTTGCTGGTGCTGGTGAAGGGGGACGTTTGGCTTCTGGAGATGTGGAATTTAGGCGGGAAATGGTGGAGGAGGGGATCTGGGTGGTGGTTTCGTGGAGAGAGAAAGTGTTGGTGGTGCTGGGTGGTGGGTGATGTGTTGGGTGGTGGGGTGATGTTGAATAGGTGGTGGTGAAAAAGAAAAAGAAAAAAAAAACGCATTTTACCTGTTGTAGCAGGTCATTGACCTGCTGGGACCAATTTCGGCAAAAATGATGTATAATTGGGACCGCTCAGAAATAATCCTTAGTTGGGACTGAAAATGGCGGAACGCCCATAGTTGGGACTGTTCCTATCAATTTATGCAAAGGCTAAAATTCGGTATAAGATATTCTAATAGGAAAGAAGAGGGAAAACCGTGTTTTATCACCAACTGATCAATGCTGAAAAAGTTAGTTAAAGTCGGAATTCGGTATAAGGTAGTAGCTTTTGAAACAATGATAATACAAGCTAAGGTAGTTTATATATGGCAATGTTTTTATTTTTTTTTGTTATCGTAAAAAGTGATTTTTGATAAGGTAGTTTGCAGGGGCGGAGCCAGCAGGGGGGACATGGGGACAGATGTCCCCCCACTTTTAAAAAATAATTTTACGGTTTTTAAAAAAAAAAAAAAAAAAAAAGGAAGGACGCTGGAGTATGCCAGAACGCGTGAAACTTAAGTCTGAAACGAAGAGAGAGAATTTGAGGAACCAAGGAAGGAGAGAAAGTTTAAAATCCTAACTCCCTGCCACGAGCCGCCGCCCGCCGGAGCCGACGAGTCGTCCGGACAAACCACGAAGCCTGTGAGGAACGAACTACGAAGGAAGGAGAAGGAACCCAGTACCCAGCCAAACGAAGGAAGGAGAGAAAGTGAGAAAGTGAGAAAGTTTTGGTGCTACAGCTCTGGTTTATCTTGCCGCCGTCGTTGGCTACCTTGATGTCTATGTATTTTCTCTCTCCTATTCTGATTTCCAAGTTCAATTAATTTTGCACCTTTTTAATTTGTTTTTTTATGAATCCAGGGTTGAATATGTTGGTTAGTTCGTGAATTCGATTATTTTTGAGATAGCTCGTACTTGTACTTCGCCTCGGTATTAAATTGAAATTCATTCAGGTAGTGTTTGGCATTTCATTTCAAATGCTTCATTTCAAATACCAACATTAAATTCCAAATTCACTGTTTGGGAAAACCTACGAATTTCAAGGTAACCATTTCAAATTGACTCTATTTTTCAGCCAAGTATTAGGAAGTTCTGGTTTTGGATTTTTTGGGAGAGGATATGTCTTACATGAGTGTTGGCTCCCAATAAATGAAAATTCTTGGTGAATTAGGAGTATCTCCAAGAACCTGCTTTTTGAAAAAATTAATGTTCGAGTTATTGATTCTGGTTGATGGAATAGGAGTGGTAGCTTTAGTAATCTCTACTTGGGAGTACCATTTGAAACTGGTTGTCATGAATCGACAACTCCATCCTACCTATCCATAATCCCTACCTTTTAAAAAAAAGCCTGACAAGGGATCTTTATTTAGAATGAAGAGTTTCAAATTTGTGGATAGTTAAGAAAGATAAGCATCAGGGCATGTAAGTTGCAGCTATTTCCAGACATTTTTAGAAGAGTTAATGTGTTTTCTTGCCTCTTGGATTTTCTTTAGGCACATAAGTGGAAGGCTGTTCATAGCACTACATGGGATGAATGAATCTTAATTTAAGAGTATTGTTCAGAGAATGAGGCCTAATATCTATTGGCAACAACTTGAATAATATCACTTTCGAAGATAATGATGATTATACTCTTTTTCTTTTGAGATAAAAAATGATGTTTACACTTTTATTACTTGGAATTTTGGATGTAGAACATTAAATATTAAACAATTTGTGTTGTAGTGTTTTTTTTCCAAATACCCGACGTTCGAATTTTGTCCCCCCACTTTGAGAATCCTGGCTCCGCCACTGGTAGTTTGTGCTCCTTTTTTTAAAAAAATTATAGTTTTTACTAATAGGCAATCAAAAATAGTAATGTCCCTTTGAGATAAGGAGCTCCTAATTACTATTTGTAACTTCTCCAAAAATAAATCAAAGTTGTTAATAATCAAATTTGGGAATTAATAAACTTGAAAATCAAAATGTTGTAATTAAAAAGGCCATTAGAAAAATCTTGTAATTAAAAAAGTTGAAGTATATAAAATATCATGAAAAAAATCAAAATAAGAGATCCAAAAGGTTCTTATAAAAAGAATCTTCTTAAATCACAATTATTTCCTCCGGTCTTTATTAGTTTACCCCTTTCTTTTGCACAGAGTTTTAGGAGAAACAATATTGTGGGACTAGAAAGAAAGAGAAACTATTATTTTATATTAAAGTTGAATGTATGTGTGATGGAAAGTTAGTGATCCCATTTCAAAAATAGAAACAAAAGAAATGGGTAAACTAATAAGGGACATCACAAAAAAGAATACGGGTAAACTAATAAAAACCGAAGGGAGTATAATTTAAATTTGCTATAAATTTCATTAATTTATAATATTATATCGTAATATACCTTGACAGATGTATGTATAACACATCAAGTCATCAACAACTTAACAAAAAAATATATATTAATGGTGTTAGGGTGATGACATAAAGTAGAACTAGTTTATAGACCTTAGGTACCTAAAGTGGAAATATTCAAACATGAGGTATTCAAAGTAGCTAGAGATACCCAAATTTAAAGTACCCAAAGTGAACTTTGTCGAACTTTAGGTACCCAAAATGAAAAAAAAAATCAAATATAAGCTTGACCTAAAAAATCAAGTGTGCAACAGTGCAAGTATTTGAGGATGTGGCATATTACTTCGTCCATCTCCTTTTACTTGCAACATATGCTTTCTCATTTCATGAGCTTTTCTTTGTAATTTTATACTACGTAAATAATGATGTTAATGTTCAATTTTAGTGTTGAAAATTGTAGAAAAGTAAATTTGAGTAAGTATAAATAAACATAATTTTCATCTCTTCATTTTTAAAAGGCATATATAATTTTCGAGGTCGAAAATGTTATTACAATAGTATTTTGAAGATAAATCTAATGATATAAATTTATACTCTTTTATTCCAGAAAAGAAATTGATGCATAATATGATGAAAGAACATCAAAAAATATGTCGATCACATTATTAGAGATATTTGATCAAAGTAAATTTCCCAAAAATATATATAAATACCTTATATTTTAGAGAGGGGGGAGCTAGTAGCCTAGTATACAACTAACACAAGGTCTCATAGACTCATAGTGACAACAAGTAGATGAAAAATGACAATAACCATTTTGTCCACAACGATTTTACAAAGGAAACGATATAATCCAAGGTAAGAAAATGGCATGCAAGCATCAGCGTTATGATAAGTACAATTGCATGCCATGTCATGCCAATCTATGCTTGCATGGCAGTATAGTACTAAGCATATCATTGGACTATTGAGTATTTTTTCCTTGTCACCCTCCAACTGACAGCAATTACCTTCACGCGCTTCTCTAAGCTTCGTGTATAAAAGTTTTACTAGTAGTTATTAATCATATATAGACACAACTTTATCCTAGATTTCCTTCCACCCGTGTTAGACTAGTACTACTTTTGACATCAAAAGTGCTATTTGCTGACGTCAAAATCTTTAAAAAAGAAAAAAAGGTACATAAAAAAAGTTGTATTTGCATAACATGAAACTGTTAGAATGTACTAAAAAGGTCAATAGCTAGTTGTAATTGTTAGTATTTAAATTTTGGAATCAACCTATTGACATTTTTGTAAATAACCAAATAGTCCCTTTTTTCTTTTGTATAGCACTCAGTGTGCACTTGAAAACATCGAAAATGTGCTCCTTATTGCCATTTACACAACATCTATGCGCATGTAAAAGAGTGCGTATTCACATTCCTGTATTTATAATTTCCAACAACACTATCAAGTTTATTACAAACGATAATTTGCAACTGCTTATCTATTATGATTGTAAATTGCTTATTTTCGAAAATGTGACATCAACTATTTGATTTATTCTTGCTTATTAATATGAAAAAATTTACTCAACAAAGATAATCCTTTTCTATAATATAAATTCGTTGAATTTTAATGGAAGATTATGTTGTGCAACTATGCATGCTCTACCTTGCTATTTAAAGTATGTGCTTGAGTGCTTCCTTTAAGCATTTACCATCAAAATGAAATAAAGATGAATGAAACGTTACAATAACTTAAACAATTACTATTTAATTTGGAGTATGTAAAATCGTTTTTCCAAGTTATTTCATTAAAGATTTGTGTTATATTCTTTTCACATAAAATATACCTACACGAACTTTTTTTTATTAGTTAGAAGTAATAAAAGTACTTTAGATTTTGATTAGCTCTTATATTCATGAGTAAACTTATCATAGGAGAGATAAGTTGTTTTTCTCAAGGTATAGTAAAACCAACATAACCTAATTGATTTTCAAGAGATAGTGGAGGTTGTCTTGTAGTATCACCCTTTAATCCTTTATGACCAAAGAACTAATTAATTAATAGCTATTGCTATGATATTTATTTGTACATCATAAATATACCCATCACAGAAAAATGTAACTCTTATGTTTTCTTTACCTTATTTAACTCAAAAATTCATTATTTATTTTTTATTAGAGTCAAATCAGACTAGCTAGATCAAACCAAAATAAACATAAGATAAGACCAAATCATGCCTATTTATTTTCATTTACTTTTTTTTATAAGGTAAGATGAAGTCTCTTATAAGTAGGGGGGAAAATTGGGAGATTTCTCCTTGCATGGGGTGAGACTCGATCACTACTACAAATGTGGGCAAAGTGACCACTAATAAGAGACCACCGTTATCCAATAGATGGTTATTTAATAAAAAGAACCTTACTTCTTAAAAACGTGGTCTCTTTAATAAGAGAAAATAGACCACTTTGAGGTAAAGGTGGTTTCATTGATTTTCCTAGTTTAAAATTAAAGTTTTATATAACCCTAAACCCTCATTGACTGATCATACTCATCATAGCCATTTTTTTCCTTTCTCCCTTCTTTTACTTCTCTGTACTCTTTCTCCCTTCTCTCTTCTTCCTTCTCCATCTGAGTCGTTCGTCGACGGCTCGAAAGTGCTCTTAAGCTTCGCCATCTGTGTCTCCCTTCTTTGTGCTCCTAAAATTCATGGGTTGTCAGTCGTGATGAGTACTTTCGTCGTGTGTTTCTTCTGATTCATGTGCTCGTTGCCAGCCAAGTTTACTCATCATCATCATCATACACACGCATGCTACTTCAATTTCAGCAAATTTAAGAAATTTTCAAGGTAATCGCGGTGCTTTAATTTGATTTTATTTGTTAATTTAACCAATTGATTGACTTTTTATCACCATTTTCTGGTTAGATTTTTGAGAAATTGATTTGTTAGGGTTTTGGATCTATGAAAATCAGAAAAGCAGATGGAGAATCATAAGAGGCAAAAACTGATAACAATACCGACAAGGCCAATTAGGGCTTTTTTTAAGAAAGTTTTTGTATTTACTGGATTTTTGATTTTTTTGGTTTGCTAAATGTTGTTATTGCATTTGTTGATGAACAATTTATTAATCACATTTTTGTCTACAATTTTATATGGGTTATTGTTGTCCTGGAAATTTCAGTGGCATTTGTCATCGATTTATTTAGTTTGCTAGATGTTATTGTATTTGTGAATGAACAAAGTAGTTTGCTAAATGTTGTTATGACCCCTTTTCCTTCACTTTGATTTCGCCACCCATGTTCTGGTTAATATGTATGTATTTCAGAGTTGTGAAGACTGTTGCTTCAAAAAAGAAGCCTGTAAGTTTTCTCTTTCTCATACACTCTATTAGATATTTAGATGTTAGTTTTGTGTTATTTATTTTGGTCAATTGATTTATGTCGTGTTATAGAATAATTGCCAGAAGAAAATAATATATTGTTGTATGGATTGATGGGATTATAGAATTTTGTAAATGTAAGATGATCTAGGTATTGATACATAGATGATGTATTAGTCTCATCTTGATGTTTCAGATTGGTATTTGTAGTGTAGCTTATTGTTCAGTTGAATAGTTTGGTGTACAGATTGGTGTTCTATGGTTAAGGATTAGAATGTTGAATGTCGTAAGAGAAGAGTAGCATTGTTTGTAATGTAATGGTCAAACACTAAAATGTTGTGCTAGTTTTTGTCGTTACAATTTATCTGAAGGAAACTTGGGAATCTGAAAAAATATAGGTGTAAGTTGTTTAGAAGTGTATCATGAAGCTTTGGAGTTTAGTGTAGCATCGTTAGAAATGTCTGTATGCATATTGATTTTGTGATGTTTTTTTATAGGAGAAGGCTACAAACCCTTTGTTGAGATGAGACCCAATCAATTTGGAATTGGTTGTGCTCTTCTACAAAAGAAGGATCTCACCAGATTCATCAATGGTGTCGTGTGGTTCAAATTCATAGGAAGAGAAGGATTTTGAAGCAGCGTGTGAAGGTTCCTCCAGCTATCAATCAGTACACCAATGCACTTGACAAGAACCTTGTTTTTAGCTTAATTTAGATTTTTAGTACTGCTTGTGCTTGGGGAGCTTAGATTATTATGTAGCTTTTTCCCATTTTTTCTTTATTTTGACAATTTTTATGTAGTTGCTACATTGTACTTGTATAGCTTTGAGCTAGCAAATTTCTCTTAATTTCAATGTCATAACAGATTTGTAAGAAATGTGGCACTTCTTTGAATGTTCTTTTTGTTTAGTTTTTATCAATAATTACGCAAGTAAAGGATGCTGAGAATAAGAGGGAATATATGTAAATTTTTGGGGAAAAAAAAGCCAACGTAAACCACTATTATAATTATGTTGAGTAAAGAGACCACCTAATAAATATAAGTGGCCTCTTTAATGGACCTAAAGAGACCACTTATCTGCCTAAGTGGCCTCTTGGTAGAATCAAAGATACCACGTGATTCAATTAAGTGGTTTCTTTTCCTTCTTGCATATCTCTTCTATCCAGCACCTAAGTGACCATTAATTTTTTATAGTGGTCTCTTTTTATTATTTAAAAAACCACCTCTAAAAAGTGGTCTTTTATAAAAAGAGACCAGTGAGCTAGAGACCACCTCTCAAGTGGTCTCTAAGGGGATTTTTAGGTGGTCTCTTTGAATATTTTTGTAGTAGTGGATCCCAGGATCTTTGGGCTGGAATCGGAGGTGATGCCAACACCACTAGGCTATCACCTGCTGCTCATTTATTTTCATTTACTTGTTACGAATTACATTTAATATTATATCAGTAGAAGTTACAAAAATCGCACTTTTAAAATATACACGTCGAATCGAATCCGATAAGATTACACGTGAATCTTAAATTAACTAGGTTCAAATCAAATTGATGATTTCTTTTTTTTTATAAAATAGTACTCCAAGGACTTACGGGGTTTAGATTCAGAGAGGTGGATTTGACACCCAAATCAACATGCAAAATGGAGAAAACGAAATCCAGGAGTGGTGACATCACAAAAGCATGCAGAAGAGAGAGAATTTAAGTACTTCAAACAATAAGCCATCAGCCATCAGCCATGCACACTGAAATTGAATTTTATCTCCCCACTATTACAGTCTACTGCTGTGAGGTAGGGCTGAGCTCAGTACTGCAATAAGAAAGAAGTTGTCAGATTTCATTTGTGAAGATTTGGATAAAAAGACGAATTTAGATGACGTGAAAGAGATTTACCGTGAAGCGTGCTTTGAAGAATTTGGAAGGCGTGTGATGTTTACCTTTGCATTTACTACTATATTTCTATCTATCTATAATCTATCCCATTTCTTCCTCTTGTCCATGTGAAAGAAGCCCAATCTTAACTTTTTGCATTTTTTTAATTCAATTCACCTTATTCATGTTAGAATGACTCACACTTTAATTCAATGCATGAACAACTAACCTACTATTAGTATGAAGTATTACATTGAATTGAATTCTTTTTCTTTGGATAGGTACAAGTAAGATGTTACTATGTTAATAATTGATGAATACAGCTCGATAAAATTTTGATATGGAAGATGTTTAGTTTTCATTGGGGGAAGTAAGCTAGTATTAATCTAGGCACAAGTTGTCCATGAGTATATAGGGTGACACTTTCATAGGAGCTCACACATCGAATCATCCATTGTCCAACTACACATAACGACACATCCACACTCACAAAGGTCATATCAGTCAGTCGGGGGATCCAAAGATAACATGGTACTCCGTCTCAGTCTCAGCACGGCTTTATGTTAGCATCCTCAATTAAGTGCCTATATTGCAATAACGCATGAACCAGGAGAGAATTAGTGCAAAGGCGCAATACAAAGTGGCGAACCTTTGGACTTGCATTGATGCTCCAAATATCAACCCAAGATTGGTGGAAATTATCAAGATTACAACCTTTACCAAGCAT
This sequence comes from Beta corolliflora, assembly GCA_947648045.1. Taxonomy (NCBI): domain Eukaryota; kingdom Viridiplantae; phylum Streptophyta; class Magnoliopsida; order Caryophyllales; family Amaranthaceae; genus Beta; species Beta corolliflora. Next base: position 239,255 of record CANSZD010002680.1, on the reverse strand, counting down.
GTAAGCGGTTTTCAAGGAGTAAAAACTTGGAGGATGTTTAGTTAATCGCGTTTATATGTTTGGTGTTTTTATGTGTTCAATGAGTCAACTTAATATGTATGGTAAATGACATATTTCATATCAATAAAATTAGCTTTTATATCAAAAGTAAAATACTGGTTTTACTATCTTTGTTTAGGCTTTTGCTTTTATTTAGCATTAAACAGCCAATATAAATAGCTAATTTACCCTAACACATTTATAAAACTATCAACAATCTTAATACCAACATAAACAACTAATAATAATACACAAAGCTGGTCAACCAACCATATAAGATAGCCAAAAACTAACAACCCAGTGTCAAACGCCACTCAACTTAGACTCGAATAATATCTGAAACTACATGATTTGAATTGAAAACACGTAAATTTTGACTTGACCTAAAAAAATATTGACTCAAAAAGATTTATCTTCCATAAGAAGCTAATTGACGTGGACCAAAAGTAAGCTGACTTAAATTAACCTTACCAGCCCGGGTTTAATTGACTACTTACACCAGTTTCAAGCGAGAAGTATAAAATAATTAGATAAAAATAAAGCATTCTTACCTTGACTTTGAATCACATCGGATCGGTATAGAATTAGATTGTAGGATCACGATCTACGAAATTAAAAAAATGTTATATAATTATGCTAGATTAGCTGATTAATATGGTACACCTACCCCAAGACTTCTTTTAATTTTTCTCATTGCTCATCTTGGTTTACTATTCTCATTGTACATTTGGATGGACGATGGATGTTATACTTAAATTATGCTAAAAATATTGATAACTAATATGTTAATCAATAATTTTCAATATCATTTTATGAAATTATTTAACTTATCTTCATCTTTATAACATGCATACCCTAAGCAGTACATAGTCATAATTTAAATTCAAAATCCAAAAGTACTTGAGAACATTGCATATGTAAAGATGAGATCAACATGAGATACTGATTTAAAAAATTCAACAAAATTTTCATCATTTGCTAATCAAATACTCTCTTTTGTGTTTTTAGTTTGCCTATTTTGACTATGCGCGTTTGTCAATACACTTCTTTGACCTTTAATATCATTCATTACATATTAGTAAATATAATAACGATTTAACAAAGTACTCACTGAGACGAATCAAATAAAACCGCACATGACCATATTTTTTCTTATATATTGAGAAAAATTTAGAAGATTCTCTCTAATTGTAAATAGTGTCCAGATTCTAAATGAGAAAACTAAAAAATGACAGAGGAAGTACTTCAATAATCACGAACTTTATCAACGTTTTAAAATATCCGTATTACCAACTAATTGAATATTAAACATATATAGGTTATAAAATAAAAGGTCAAGATTTTTTTTGCCTAATTTAGATGTTTAATTTTTAGTCTAGCATTTTATCTCAATAGATTATAATAGAATAGTACGGTCGTGATCAAGAGACTTTGATCGAGGTAAGACCGAATGAGAGGGCTTGAAGACAGTGGCGGATCCAGGATTTTTATATTGGGTAGGCCAAAAGTTTTTACTTCAAAAAATTATATTATATAAGTATAATTTTGTAAGTCACTAATAATGTTAAATAGTATCATAAATACGTATAGCAAAGTAAGATAATACTCCATCTATTTTTTATGTTCTACTCATTCTCTTTTTACATTTGTCTTTCTTTGTTTCAATGCTTGCATTTTTATTCAGGTTTAGGCCTAATTAGTCCCTTTTTTACCCTACTAAAAGGGCCCATATAAAATTAATTTATATTACCCTTCTTAATTCCATCAGTTTGATCCCATAAGATGAGGAGCCCATATAAGCTTAAAGAATAATTTAAAGCAATTGTATGGATGAAAATGTAGCAAATATGAAGATAGAGCCAAAAATTTGTTAGAATCATATGGATGAAAATGTAGCAAATATGAAAAAAGAACCAAAAATTGATTATTTCTAGTGTTATGTAAGAAATGAGTATAAATTACAATGATTTTTAAAATAATATAATTACTTTGGAAAACTTGTTATTAGACCAATTGGGAGTAGGGCCCTAGGGGTACTTTCAATTTAGAAAAAGATAAAGCAAAATGATTCAGCAAGATAAACAAAAAAGCTACTACAGTACTTAGTATATTTGTTTGACAAAGGATTCGAAACGCCAACCCACACGCACAACAATGAAGTTTTAATCACCGCCGCCAAACCAACTTGGCTAGCAACTCCTCAATGTTTAGAAGCGCAGCATGTAATTTTTATCCTAGATGATGGGGCGGGCCAAGGCCCGGGTAGGCCCCCCCTTGGATCCGCCCCTGCTTGAAGATCTTCATTACAGCCTTACAGATAGTGGTTGAATTATTTTCGTTGAATGACTTGAATCGCCTTATTTCTTCTGTCTTTTCCATTTCTTTCATGTACAATTGGGAACGTTTTATTAACGCAAATTTCTTACCCTACTTTTGACTTTTACTTCTTTGCTTTTTATCTCAATAATAATAAGTCACTATAAAAGGGGTGGTAATTAGCCACCTTTGCATTCATTAGTTTTAGAAAAGGATGTAATATAGGCTATAGCCGTAGAGATCCCAGTTCATAAAATGGCTAAAGTTTTATTCAATAGTGCTTTTGTCGTATATTTTTTGTTTGTTTCTGAAAGCATGCTTCTATAGTTTTGTGTACCTTTAGGTTTTGGTGCACATGATTTTTTCATACTTTTCCAGCTTAATAGGACAATTAATCTTCAAAAAATCACAATAAATTCAAATCATATATATAACCCTTGTCCCTTATGGCTATGAATAGAAACATAGACTAACCCTCAAATTACAGCAAATGACGTTAAATTTAATGGAGAGATACACATTAGTCCAAGATTGCAAAATCTTATTGTATTTAGTTGGTAGATTATCTATACTACTATGACAGCTATAATAAATTGTAAATTTATTTAAAAATAAATTGATGAGCGAAAATTGACCAAATTAAAAAGCACCCTTATTCAGTAAAGATTTGAATTCTCCAAACCATCCTAACAAATTAAAAAATCACTTAATTAAGATCACTCATATACTTCCTCTGTTTCAAAATAGTTGCACCATTTACTTTTTCACATTTACCGAGACACTTTTTTGAACGTTATCTCTAATTGCATATAAGTAAAAATTATAAAAAGTTTATAATCCTCATATTGAGACGAATTTAACAAGATCATATTTGACTATTTTTGTTCTTATATAATGGTGAGAAAATGTTTATTAAAGTTAGTTGATGAATAGTGACTAAATGCCAAATGGTGCAACTATTTTGAAACGGAGGAAATATCTTTTTATATAATCCTCAATGTGTTTCCTTTAACATTATTAACTACACAAGTAACATCCACCATATATATTGAGAAATAACCTATCAAAATTTCCAAAAGAATCTAAATGGAGCTTTACGTGGTGTATAGCATAAGTTCAACTATATGGTTAATTGAGTAGAACGACAAGGTTAACCGAATTAACCGCCAATTAAAAGTAGCAGATTGCAAACGTAAGCTGCTCGTGGCCTCGTGGGAGTACCAAATTGGGATATTTGATCTGATTTTTGCAGCTTTTAGTAATGGGATAAAACACCAAGAATAGTAATGAAAATGTTCTTTATACAAATTTCTTTATAAAATAGATAAAGGGAGGTAAAAAGAGAAATAGGCTCTGAGGCAAACTTTAAAAGAGGCAATACCTCATCAGTCATCATCTTTCTGAACTCTCCATATTAAAAAGGCAAAAAAAGTAATCACCTTCTTCGGTGTTGAGGACAGGTCTAGGAGAGGGGTGTCAATGTAATTTATCGAGTCAACTCTTTACAAGATTGTGTTAAAGTTCGTGTCACAGCGTGTGTAGAAGCTCTTGTTGGGAGACTCACCCACCATAAGTAGGTGTGCAACCCGGGTCTATCTAGATGTAGTCGGAGCTAAACTCTGGTGAACCGGGTGTACTTTGCATTGATGAAAAGAATTATAATTTCTAATAGTACAATAATCCTGGTAATGATATGGCGTTATCTATATATTTAGATCAACGAGAGACTTCTTTTATCCTAAAGAAAAAGATATGGGAGTGTAACACGATATTGGAGGTTGGTAAACTATGACTTAGGTAGAAAAATTATATAGTTATATAAAATTAAGGTTAAATATTGCTTCAAAAAAAAATTTAAGGTTAAATAGATAATCGTTAGCAAACAAAAAAGTTTAGAATATATAGTGGGGCCAATTGGTCAAGCAGAATTGCATAAATAATCTCCATCTCTCCTATTTGCTTCCTAAGAATTTGCTAATAGTCTTTTTCTTACAATGACCCTCGTGATGAGGTGTCACCATAGCAGCTTGATTCATGAGAAATATGTCTTTCATTCTTTTCAAACTTTGGAAAATCACATTTATCATTCTATGTTGTGAGTAGATGTGGTCATTAAACGGGCCTAATCAGACCCAACCCTGAACTGACTTGCAAGAAAACCGGACCGACCCGGTCTGTCGGATGATTGGGACTCGAACCGGCCAGGAACCGCACAAACATAAGGGTTCTCGTGGCCCAATTGATGGGGGAAGAAACCGTCCGACCTTAGCCCTGAACCGGGTCGTAAACCGCGCTCAGCCCTGAATCGATCCGTAAACTGTACTCAACCCTGAATCGAACCGTTAAACTAGTTCTAAATATGCATAAAAGTTCTTCATCCTCGGCCTAGTTATCAATAACGCTAGCGTATATGGAAGGTACTGAAAATTATTTATTCTAAATACTAGTGCATATGCAATTAAAACTTTAAAATCAAAACACTTGGGAAAAACTGAACCGGTGGACCGAACTCGAACCCAGGACCAAGCATGACCCTAGCCATGACTCGGGCGAACCGGCTGGCGAACCGGTCTAGGTTTGAGAGAATCCAACACTTAACCCGAACGGGACCGGACGGGGTCAACTAACTAGTCGGGTTCGGGTTCATATTGAGGTGAACCGGCTCGGCCTACAAACCGGCCCAAGCACGGCCCGTGACCATTTCTAGTTGTGAGAATGTAACATGAATACATGATATGTCTAGGATGGTATTTGCAATTCAAAATCAATTTTAACACTTGACTTCAAGGTTGGTAGTTGACCGAGCCGAGCCATATTATGATTGATGCCATGGCAAGGCTGAAAGTACGACACAAGCCAACATAACCAATACGATACTATGCATACTTTGTCATGGATTGTCATCGACCTTTTATGAATGGTTGCAATATAGTAAAACAAAATGCACAAACTTTACGTAGCTAAATGATTAGATATTTCCTCTTGTTTTAAAATAGTTGCACCATTTGCCGAGATATTTTTTTTAATGTTAATTAATATCTCTAATTGTGTCTAACTATAAATTATAAAAATTTGATATTTGAAATCCTCGTATTGAGGCACGAATTTAACAAGATCCTACTTGACTATATTTTTTCTTATATAATGATGAGAAAATCTTTGCCAAAGTTGGTTGATGAATAGTGACCAAATGCCAAATGGTGCAACTATTTTTAAAAACGGAGGAAGTATCAGTTTAAAATAGTGTAACAACACAATTGACACGTGGGCTGACCCTTTAAACTAAGAGGCACAACATGAGGTGATTGTATTGGCCCATGAGTTATATTTCGCCTGCCTTCGACACAATATGAAATACGGTCTACTTTCATCCTTGTTTCACACACGGAGATGATGATAAAGTGAAACTAGATCATACTACATATAAATATTCATAAACTAAAAGCGTCCCGAATGTTGTTGGGGTGAACCGGTATCCCTCAATCACGTACGCCGGTTTGATGTCCCGCAAGACGGAACACGTAAACTAACCTCGGGGTTGATCCGAGGAACGCCCCTCCGATGCCTAAGTCAGTAAAGGGTAATGACCGATATATCTCGAGTAGAGTGTATTAATATATGTGGACGTACCTTATATCTCGAGTAGATGGTATTTATAGGAGCCGGCAGTGTCTAAAGAAGGGTAGGACACTGCTCCCATTGGTTGAATACAATTATATCCTCTTTTGATACTTATCTTTAGGCCCGTAGGCGCGTGGAGTAAGTACTGGATCAGACCTAGGCCCATTTAATGACGGCCCAAGTGGTGAATACCGGTAAGGTATTCGAATGAAGCCGACATATCACGGATGTCGGTTATGTTAGCTTGACTCATTCCCGGTCAATGATACTTCCTTGGATGAGTTGACCATGTCGGTCAATAGCGGTTCGATCGGACCGGTATGAAACTTAGATAGCCCCCATACAAAAACATACACGTGTCTATTACGTATCCTGATTTAAAGCCATTAATAGCTCAATTAGTCCACCATCCTATATGCTCCAACTACAATAGGCCATCGGACTAGTTTTCCAATCAAAGTTTTACCCAACTTACATATTGTCTTCTTGTGGAGCTCCAAAGTCCAAGTGCACTAGTAATTCTCCAGAAGAAAAAATACCAAAAATATGACTGATTTCCTATGGCGATCACCCATTAGAAAAAAAAAATCACCTAACCTAGAATGGTAGCCACAAATGATATTCAGAAGGGTATCATTTGATCCACGACATATAATAGGAATAGAGTGCAGTGTTCCAATAATTATTAACTTTGCTGGCCCCTTCATAAACTGTAGTCCAACACTTAAGTCTAAATTAAAGAGGACCTCATCAGTAGGCGCATCCCCTAAACTAAAGATAGGTAGAGCATGCAGTGTTTAGCTACTGCCAGTTCATTCAATGACCTTAATTAAAGCTTGACTTTGACGCAAACATCCCTAGACCATGCATGCATGATGCTATGCTATGCTATGCACCAGTTTACTAGTACTGATATGGTTGATATTTCCATGAAATTCAATACAAAAGCTCCCAAACTAGACTATGAATAGTTCAAAAAGTGTCCTTTATGTATACTCATACACGCTCACATATACGTACGCATAATTTTAAGGATATTATGAACGTCCATTACTTCCAATTTAAATTATTGTTATTTTCTACACTATATAGTGTGTATTAAAAATCTACGTGTGTACGACGTGTACAGTATTTTCAACTTTTTTTAAGATCTCCGCAATACATATATGGTTTTATTAGCATCTCAATGATGCCCAACTGTTATTTCTCCCTTTTTTCACTGGTCATACTTGGGAACTACAAAGTGGCATTAATGCCATATAAGGAAGAGGTAGTAGTAACTAGAGATGGTACTTTTTTTTGACAGGGTAAGAAAGTAATACTTGAATTGCTGCTTTAAGTACTTTTATGAGCTAGTTTGACGTCATGTACTAGTGCAATTCCAATTGACAAAATGCCTAAAGATGAGAAGGAGCCAGATCGAAAGAAAAATGTGCAATCTCGGTTAACAAAAATTATATTACACGGCTGAGCAAAACAAACCCTACCACTAAACCAAAGATGTACACCCAGGCTTCGCAAAATTGATGAATATACAAAACGACCAATTAAGATGGACTAACCCAAAAAAAAAATTCAAACTATACTTAACTCAAATTTAACACACATGTTAATCACCCTCTCACTTTTTGACTTGTTCTAATTGCCCTCATTTCTAATTTCTATGATGACTTATTATTTTCTACTTGGAAATTTTATTTACTGATTATTAGTAGCTAGTCTAAGGATATAAATTGTCATTATGGTCCTTGATTGGCCTCCTCCATTGATCAGCAATGTCTTTGGCGACTTTAACTGCGTCTGATGCGGTGCCCAACAAACCTCTTTTGGTGAATCCAACCGTATACAATCCTTTCCCTCCTTTCCATCCGTTTGGAAATGGTACTTTTGGCATCCCATCATCACTAAAAAACTCACAATTCTGCAATTTTATCATTAAAACAACATTAATATATAGTACATATATATATGTCAACATATAGAGCAAGTAATTTAACTACTAAATAGCCCTTAGGGTGTAACTTTCTTCTAGTATGAGATTTCGCAAAATTATATCTAAACTCAAGGGTAATATGGTCATTTTCCATTGAAACTCAAATTCTAAATTATATGGTTATGACTTGTGAGGTGGTAGTATATACACAATTACTTCAAGTAATTTTTTCAAAAGGAAGTTGTATATAACACAATTTCATATAATGTCTAAGAAACTAATTAATTTTCCTTAAATGATCATTTTATCGTCGAGATTAGGATAATAATTTCTAAGAACAATCAATAAAAAAGTTCGACCCCATTTTATCGACGGCTCATATTATAGTACGTAGATACATTTTGGACTCGCTAATAAGGCAAATAATAACAAAAGGGCAAAAAGAACAGTCTCAAATTCCCCTTTTTCCAAAAAAAATTCACCCTTTGGGATGAGAAAGAGATCCTCAGTTGAAAGGTACACATCATGGGAATCCCTCCAAGAATTTTATAAAAAAAAATTCAATTCCTTTTGTTTTTAATATCTTTTTTGTAAAATTCTCCTTGTGGGTGGGAGAAGGAGAAAATTGTCTAAAGTGTATAACACAAAGATGCAGTGTCTGAATTTTCACTTTGTTCTAAGGAAAGAGAGAAGAAAACGTTTTGTAGGGTACTACTACTGTCACCAGTTGTGTAAGAAAGAAAGCGATAGAAGAGAATGAGAATAAGGATAAATTTGCAATAGTATAAAGGATAAATTTGCAATAGTATAAAGGATAAATTTATGGAACTATCTTTTATAACAAAAAATTTTCAAAAAACTACCTTATAAAACTCACGTGAGTCATGATCTTTGATTTATATTGGATTATTTTAGCGTTGAAATATAATTTTTTGTTAGTTTAATGAACTCACGTGACCATCATGTGATGGTCAAAGGAGGGGTTAACGGTCAAAATTAACGGATGTCGCCAATTAGTGGTCGTTTGAAACGGATTTTGTTTTATAAGGTAGTTGTTTGAAAAAAAAAATTATAAGGTAATTTTTTGAATTTTTTTTGTTATAAAAGGTAGTTCCATGAAATTTATCCTAGTATAAAAAAAATACTCCATATTGTACATGTAACATGGAGCAGCAGAAAGAATACTACCAAACAAACATATATTATAGAGGGAATTTTGAATTTAAAAAATAAAATAATAAATAATACTTTTCTATCGTTCAAAATAAATGAAACACTTCTTTCAAAAAGCTCTCATATATATATATATAAAAACGTTTCTTTTATTTCAGAATGGAAGAAAGATTATGTTTTGAAGAGAATTTTACCTTGAGCCAATATGGCACATTGCTCTTATATCCAGTTGCTAAAATTATAGAATCAAATTCTTTCTCTTGACCGTCTATGAATTTGGCACCATTCTTTGTAATTTCCTTCACACCTTCTGTCACCTATATATACAATTAGAAAGAAAGTTAAATAATTATTCAGCGTGAAATGAGATCTATTCATGGAAACTTGGAAACTAGGGATATTAATTTAGAGTATGTAAATGAAGTAGATCATCTATATACCATCTTGGATGGCCCAAGATCTGAACTTTATTAGCCCTCAATTACTTCAGGTGCTTGATTTTATTGGAATTTTATGCTTTAATATGTTAACTTCACACAATCTTATGCATAATTCTTTCAAGGGTCCAGTTTTTATAATTAAGACATGGCCCAATAAGTTTCCAACATACCTGAAAACTACTTATGTGTCATCATTTCTATCGGCACCATTACTACCCATTTGCATTCCAAAATAATAAGACAATAAAATTCGATTTAAGGATCTAGCTAGTTTTTATAATTATCATAAGGCGGGCCCAATATATTCCAAACAGACTCGAAAATTACTACCCGTTTGTTATTATTCGTATCAATAACATAATAAGACAATAATATTTGATTGAACCAAACTCAATAATTTGAATAATGATTTACAATATGTACATGAACTTTACTATGTGAAAATCATAATTCTTAAGTAGTCCTATTTTCTACAAATAATAGTACTTTGTAGGGATTTAGACATTAACTATATGTGAAAACACAAGTCATATGTGTGGCATCTTATTTTGTATTGGAAGGAATATTGAACAACAAATATTATACAATTGAAGTAGTTAAGAAAGTGCATGATAATGACATGTTTAGTTACCTTAATTTTCCCTGATTTGATTAATGAAAGTGCCCCGCAATCAAGCACGGGGGTCTTCCCAGTGGCATTCTTGAGCTCAATTGGGCCGGCCTTGGGCCGTCGAAGGCCCAACCTATCGGTGTTACCCAAAGTAAGATTAGCCACTAATAGAAGAACTTGGTCCACTAATCTTAAAGGGAACCATTTTAGCAAAGCCATGGCAACCCCAAATGTGGAGAAGCCAAACATCTCCCTTGGCAAAACATGCACCTGCAACATATTTGCACCAACAAAAGTTAGTACAAAAATTATTTTCTTAATGAAGAATAATTCTTTGGCATAAGCAAGAATATACCCAATTCATAAAACATTATAATATAAAATGGGTTGTAATTATAACATACCAATGTGACTTTTATGTTATTTCAATATACTATTTTGTTTCGCTAATAAAGCCTTTTTGAATTATTTTGATTATTTTATAAGTAAAAATATAGTGACGCGCGATCACGTTGATTCGTCCCGCCGTTAGATTCATAATATCAAATTTTTATAATTTTTACTTAACGAAATAAGAGATATTAAGAGCTAAATAACGCTTTAAAACGCAAGCTTAAATGTAAGAAATAAAAAAAGCGAGGAAAGACTATTCTTATTATTAACTAATATTCCAATAAATATAACTTTTGCAAAAAGAAACAAAAATGAGGTATATCCTGTTGAAAGAAAATGATTAAACACTGCAAATTCTTAAGAGATGTGCTCAATTTGTTAACAGGAGCATCAAAATGTGACAAATAGATGCAATTCCATGGACCATATACTAAAGATAAGGTTTTTTTATTTTATTTTTCTCCATTTTCTTTCTTGGCAAAATTAAGCACTTTGAAGAAATTAAATAATCAATTCAGGAACTGAAAAAGTAACAGCTGACTTTTGCAATAGATACTCTAATAGTACAAGTTGAAAACCAAATTCCCTTATTACTTTCTAACTAAAATAATATCATAAAGTTGGACTTCCCTTATAATAAATAATGCAATTAAACACAAAAAAAAAATCTCAAAAAAAAAAAACATTCATTGCTAACTCATACAAGTCAACCAGTCAAAACCCAGAAAACCCAAAAAAAAATAATTAGGAAGAGAGAGAAAGTTAGGGTTTTAGAGAGAGAAAGTGAGCTTACAGAGTTTCTAACCACCATGTAAGGCATAGCATTGTATCTACAAAGGTCCAAACAAACTTCCATTCCAGAATTTCCACACCCAATTACTAAAACCCTTTGATTTCTAAATTCATTCCCAGATTTATACAAACTTGTATGAATTAATTTCCCTTGAAATTTCTCAACTCCTTGAATTTCTGGTATCAAAGGCTCTGCATTTTCCCCTGTTGCAACAATTACCCACTTAGAAACATACTCAAAAAATTCATCCCCTTTAATTTTCAACCTCCAACTCATAATTTCTTCATCAAATTCTGCACTTTCAACTTCTTGGTTGAATTTAGGGGATAAATTGAAATGGGTAGCATAAGATTCCATGTAAGAAATGAACTGTTTCTTTGATGGGTATTTTGGAAAATCTTCAGGAAACTCCATTAATGGAAGCTCACAAAATTTCTTAGGAAGATGAAGTTTTAAACGATCATATGTTTTTTGTTGCCATAAAGATGCAATGCAATCTGATCTTTCAAGAATTAAAGAAGAAATTCCATGTTTTTTTAAGCAAGCTGATATTGCTAAACCTGAGGGTCCTGCCCCAACTATTATGGGTCCCTCAAAAGCCACCATTTTTCTTGCTTTTTCTTCCTTGCAAAAAAAACCCATCTTTTGTTTTTTTATAATTCTAGTAAAAATGTGAGTAATTTCACTGTTTTTCTTTTGCTCTGTTTTCTTTTGCTCTGTTTTTCCTTGAAAACAGAGGAAGAAGGCGTGAAGATTAAGGCAAAGGATTTTTGAAGGGTGTTTTTGTTGTTTCTCTCTCTAGATTTGATGAGTTTCTGTAAGAGAGAAGTGGAAGTGAAGGTTTCTTGAGGAGTGAGTAGTGAGATATTGGAGGTATAAGTACAATTTATATAATATATATATGGAACCCTTGGATGTTTAAAATAAAATATTTTGAATTTTTTCCTTCAATAATGCTAAAATGGGTATTAATTCCCGAAATGCGCCTAAGTTCAAATTAATTTTGGATACCGTCCACGTAGGACGACGCCCGTAATTTTGTTTTTTCAAAGAAAACCGCTACTTCAAGTAGCGGTTAACTCAAGTTATTTGAAAACGGTATATGAGGTAAAAAACCGCTACTCGGGATAGCGGTTTACTAGGCAAAACCGCTACTTGAAGTAGCGGTTTATTATGAAACAATGAAACAAAAAAAAAAATGAAGGGGAAAGCCACGCAGCCTGGCCGCGTGGCACGCAGCCTAGGCTGCGCTCCGCGCAGAGAAGTCTAGCGTGCCACGCAGTATCTCGCGGAGCGCAAATTCTAGCTAAGCGTGCCACGCAAATGGGCTGCGTGGCTTTCCCCCTTCATTTTTTTTTGTTTCATTGTTTCATAATAAATCGCTACTTCAAGTAGCGGCTTATATGCATGCGCTTATAACTCTGTCTTGGGACATCATATAACCGCTATTTGAAGTAGCGGTCAACTTTACATTATTGGTATTAACCGCTACTTGGAGTAGCGGTTTTGTTAAAAAACAAAATTCTGGCGTGCCGTCCTACGTGGACGGTATCCATGGAATTAATTTGAACTTGGGCACATTTCAGGAATTAATACCCATTTTAGCATTATTGAAGGAAAAAATTCAAAATATTTTAGTTTCTTGTAGTTGCATATTTCCATTTTTTTTTGAGAAAGTGATGCTCACGCTCTGTTTGATTTTAAATTTGTTTTATTTTAAGGGAAGCTAGGTATGTTTAGTTATTATCATCATTATTGCATTATAGGGTTGTTATTGGGAAGCCAAAGAGATCTTATTGCACTACAGTTCTTTTTCCATAGACATGTATGGTCACTTGGTCATGGCTTTACCAAAAATATAAAGGAAAAAAAGTAGATAGCTATGTTGTGAATCAGATTGCTTAATAAGGTATGTTATGGCCTTGTGGGCTTTTTTTTTTCTATATGTTGTGATCTATTGTAGAGACAGCATAGTGTATAAAATAAAGGTAATTAAGGTAGTTGTACGTGTATCTCAATTGTATTGGGCATTTGGGCGTGTCACGTGTGTATGATGGACACGTTTATACTTAACCTAGAGATGATATATAGTATGCGATGGCTGGTAAGCCTACCTATTGTGCATCAACCTTTATTTTGCGATGTACCACCTATATATATTGTGTCTTGTCGTTCTAGACCAAAATTTGCGTGAGGGTGTGACCTGAATCACGTGTAACTCGGCTCAAGTGATAATAAGGTGGTTAGACTAATATTGTGTTTATCGGTAGACTGGAGTGGAGTCTCAACATAAGTCTTTTTTTTTTTGAAAGAGAATTTTCATTAATTGAAGGCGAAACGACATCTACAATAGGCATTAAAGAAAAATAAGATACAATTAAACAAGGCTAAATTAAATTCGTCTTCGAAGAAACTACAATGAACCAGATCGAGCAATACAGCACAGTCCCCTTGTATTTGCTGAATCAAGCAGCTATTGATGAAGAAGTCTATCATTTTGATATAGTTTGGGAAGAATATTCTTGATCGAGTCATGTTGAACGCATTCGAGATTCCAATACCTTCATGTTGAGTCTCGAACTTCAACCAATGAGAATAATTTCTCATACCTAAAAACAAAAAAACCATACTCACAACTCCCATAGGGGAGAAGGAGATTTCCAAAACAGAACTAAAAACCCCATAACAAGATTTGGAAAAAACTCATAAACTGAAAATAAAAGGGGAAAATGGGCTTACCATGGATGAAATCATCCATGGCAGCCCCTAACTGATGAAGAAGGGGTTGGGGAGGCTAGGGTTTGAGAGAGAAAGAGAGAGGGGTAGGGGAGGCTGGTTAACTATTATTAACATAAGTCTTTATTCATACTCTTGTGTTAATGTGTTAAAAGACTCCAAAGAAGTCGGCGATGGATTTTGGAATCCAAAACTCCACTCAAGATCGACTCTATTGTTGTTGAAGATCATGTGGGCATGCAACCACTTTTATCCCCGACTAAATCAAATCATGCCACATCATCACAGTCTATCATACTTAATTATACTCCCTCCGTCCCATAATATAGTGCTCACATTCCTTTTTTGGTGTCCCAAAATGTTGTGCCTATTTTCTTTTTTTGTCAATTTATTTGGACTAAATCATCCTTAAGTTCTACACAAACTTTCCAAAATACCCCTACTTTTTCTCTCAAAATATGTGACCCCATTTATTGCTTTACGCCATTCCAAGGAACATTTATTACCTTTTGATTTTATTTAAAGGAAAAAGAAAATAAATAACTAGTTTCAATACAAAAGTATCAAAAAAGCACTTCAATAAATATATTTTTTTGGAAATCCTACCACTCATTCCATTTTCCTTAATTCATGTGAAAAATAAGAAGTAAGCACTATATTATGGGACGGAGGGAGTATTATTTTAGGAGTTTATGTGAGTCTAAGTCTCTAAGATGAATTTGGGGATAATGTGTAAAAATAGGTAGAGTTTTGTTTAAGTCTGAATAATAAAAAAGTAGGTAAAAGTTAGTGGAAAGTTGATATGGTACAGTTTGAAATTTGAAGTTGAGTATAAGGGATAAACTCATCTGATCTAATTCTTAATTCTTGTAAGAAATAAAGGTGCATGCATGTCAATTCATTTTTTCCCGAACTTGTTAGTGAGTGTCTGTCAAAAGTTAATATTTTTCTTTTTCCAAACCTATCACCACTTTTCTTTCTTTTTCTCTTTACAAATTTATTACCGTGTATTTTCCTAAAAATTAAGGTTTTTTATTAGTTGAAATAATCTCATTCTCATTTTTAATTATTTATTAAGAATCGACACAATTATGCATGCGTATAATGTAACTATTAAATACACTCTCTGTATTTTTTTAGTTTGCTCATTTGTTATTTTGACACTATTCACAATTAGAGGGAATCTTCTAATTTATTTTTCAATATACAAGAAAAAATATAGTCATATCACGGGTCTTGTTTGATCCGTTTCAAAGAGTATTGTATTAATATTCAATCGTTATAATTTTACTAATATGTAATGAAAGATGTTTAACGTCAAAAAAGTGCATTGTCAAACGCACACAGTCAAAACAAGCAAAGTAGAAAGTATTTTCACATAAAGGCTCTGTTTGGCAATACTAACTGAAAATAAACTGAAACAGATAAGTTAACTGAAATTGATAAGATAAATCTGAAATTGATATGGTGCTGCAACTGATAAGGTAGCTGATTAGCTTAATTGTTTGGCAAAATTGGTTGTTTAAGTTGATATATTATTTTAGTATAATTAGTTGTTATCAATATTTTAAAACGTTTTTCCAAAATTTCAGTTACCTGATTTTGAAAAGGTAAAAATTTTAACTTATCATTCAAGTTATCTTAACCACTTGAAATTTTTTATTTTAAGTATTCGCTAAACGTTACTAATCATTTTAGCACCTAAAATAGGTTAATACCTTATCATTTAAGGTAACTAAAATGCTTTTTCAAACATAGCCAAAAACTTGATGAGTTTAGGAGGAAATTCGTAGTGAATTTTCAACATAAAACATCTAGTATTAAAGTTGTCCTTAAAAGTTCTAATGTTGCATTCAATCGAGAAAGGAAGACTTGTTCATTAATCCACGTATTACGTTACATGCCATGCAACTTTTTTTCTTCCATAGGAATATATGCCATGCAACTTTGTTACCAAGGAATAAAGAAATGGAAGAAGCTATGATGGCAATGCACCTCATCTAAGACTTAAGAGGGAAAGGGTCGCAGCACAACCTTCTACTTATAGTTACATACTTTAGATACTACTCACTTGTAATAGTTCCTAAAATCATGCCACCAGGCGGTCAAAATAAGGATGATAAAAAAAGTTCATGCCTCTAATCGTCATTGACAAGCTCCAATTACCAAAAGAATTCCTATCATATAGAAAAATGTCTTTTCATGAGAAATATACTAATTCCTATAATAAGAGTTTAGGTGCTATAGTAGCTAATTCGTGACATCTATACCTAGTATTAAAACTACAAAGTCCAAGGTCCCTTCTTTCATATATTCTCTTACCTTTTCAATTCTTTTAATAAATAAAATTGAAAAGGAAAGCAGAATTCCATTCATGTGGAAACTCAAAAAAATGGATTTTGCATCTTTAGGTTTTCCCCTTTTCTTTTTGAATTCTATATATGTTCAATTGGTTAGATCTTTCGGCTTTCAACATTCTCCTCAACAAAAGAAAAAGGTTAGAAAATTTTGAATAATCTATTAAGACATAAATGTTTATTTGATAAAACGTCTTAAAAGTTGGCTTTTACTTTGTATATATAAAACCTCACGCTTGATCGAACAACTTGCACATTAAGAAAGTTGTTGCATGCGGTTTGTGAATATGTGCTTTGTGTTGTCTCATGTCAATGTCTTTATTTTTCTCCAATTTTTCATACTCATACGATTTTAGAATTTAACATTTATACTAAAATCAGAAGCTATATTATAAAACCTATGAGTCCCTTCATAAAAAAAATAAAAAAGTCGTGCATGGGATTCAAAATAAACTATGGCTATGTTCACATTAACTTATTAAAATAAGTTTCAGTGAAAAATAAGTTTAGTTCAGCAAAAATAAGTTAAATTCAGTGAGAATAAGCTAAAGTTCAGAAAAGATAAGTTCAGTAAAAATAAGTTCTCCAGCAAATTAAAAATAATTTAAACTCAGCAAGAATAAGTTAAGTTTAGAAAAAATCTACTTTAAGTTTCAGCAAAAATAAGTTTAGTAAAAATAAATTCAAGAAAAATAAATTCTGTAAAAATAAATTCTGTAAAAATAAGTTCAACAAAAATAAATTCAGTAAAAGTAAGTTCAGCAAAAATAAGTTAGATTCATAATCAAAAATAAGTTGAAGAAAACAAATACTTCCTCCGTTCCATTTTAAATGAAACACTTACTATTTTAGGCCTTTCAAAATAAGTGAAACGTTACCTTATTTGGTATTCACTTCTCTCTATCTCTCTCCTCATCACATGGGTCCCTTCTTTTTTTTCTCTCTATCTCTCTCCTATTCTAAATCCCCGTGCCAAGGCCCTACGTTTCATTTAAAATGGAACGGAGGAAGTATATGATTTGATGTTTTTATTCAAATCATCATAAATTGTTTTGGTAAGAAAACAAATCTATACTAGTATATTAAAAGGCGTTCCTAAGCAAGGAACGATGCCACTTGGCGCCTTCGCTTGGAGTATTTTATGCTATGTAATCCATATACACTAAAAAAATAGAAAATGCATTATGTAAGATTCGATCCTGAAATCACAAACATATATACTAATGTCATAACCACTAAACCAAGTGATACTTGATGTTATTATTTCAAAGTAAAATATTAATAAATGAAAAATATAATTACCCGGTGCGTAGCCGGGCCTAAAAACTAATCTATACTAATATATTAAAAGACGTTCCCAAACAAGGGACGGTGCCACGTGGCACTCTCCCTAGGGACATTTTACTCCATGTAATCCACATACAATAAAAAAACTAGAAATTGCATCGTATAGGGTTTGATCCCTTGACTTCAAGTTTATATACTAAGTCTTAACCACTAGACTAGTGATATTTAGTGTTATCATTTCAAAGTATAATATTAATAAATGAAATTTTCTTTACCCGGGCATAGCGCGGGCCTAATAGCTAGTTCTATATTATTAGGACTTTAGGAGTAAAAGTAATGACCAATATATTGAAGTTTAAAGTCAGCACTCAGCACCCTTAAAAAAAGAAAGAATAATGATGTCAAGCTATAAATGTTGATATCTACTAGTACTTATATAACAAATGTAAACGCAAATTATTTTAGATAGATAGTTTAACCCTCTGCTTCATTCAGGCATTCCCCATTACTTAAGAAAAGTATGTACTTTTCAATTACATAAAATTTATCTGCAACTTGGTGAATACCCAACCAGCATGAACTCAATTTTCTAATAAAAATTATATCCGGAATATAAAATTGAGATCAAGATAAAACTAAGTTCTTTTATTTATTCAATCGGTTCTATATGAACTATGAAGTGAATTTATAATTTGATGATGACTTCAACGTTCCAATTGAGTTGACTAGTTTTCGACTGCCAGTATATTATATAGAACTTAATGGGCATAGCATCATTCCAATAGTTGACATTATCGCAAATAAGCTTATACATATTGATATAAAAATATAATGTGCTTCAGCATTAAGGTAATTTGGAAATGCAAAGGTCAATTAGGCTTAAATTGTGTGAGAATTAGAGCGTGCTGATTGTAACAACCTTTTTTTTCCCAACTTACTTTTTATAATAGTTCTGGTCATTTTTCTTTGTTTGCCTACAAGTTACAACTAGCAGGCAGCAGCTAGTATGGGAACTAAACTGAAAGAGATTAAAATTTAAAAGGAATGGTGCATGAGTAGATCAAAGGGAGAAAATTGCTGATTGATAGAGTAGTGTAAGATATATATATAGAGGAGGAAAATCACATATATTAAATATAGGACTTAATTAGAGAACCTTGTAGTGGTAAATCATATTATAAGAGTACTATACCGTAAATTGTTATATTAGAGTAGGGATGACAATAAGTAGGGTTCGGATAGAATCTAACAACATGCACCCATATTCTATTAAGTCGATCGAATCATATCCTACCCATACTTATAGGATCTACACTATTTGAATCTAGTAGTAAGCTAAGCAATGATCAAACGATCATAGGAGAACAGAACCAATTAAACAAAAGAACAGTAAAAATGACATAAGGGATTTTTCATGGAAACTCGAGAACCAATCAACCCATCTGCATTAGAAATACATACATGGTTTGAATTGGAAAAAGAGGGACAATACTTTTTTTTTCTTCTCGGATGATTATGCTAAGGTGGTTGATACAAGTAATATCAGTATTACTATATGGCAGGAAATTGAGATTAAAGTTACGAAAGTAAGAGCAAATGCAAAATTGGTTATTGTGATGTACATGGGTGGGTTCAAATCAAATGTCACTGGGTTCATGTTACATTTTTTTGTTAATTTTTTCTTCTTAATACCAATCTTTGGTTACAACCAGGTAGGTTTCAGTTGCAATTCCCTTTCATTAACCATAACATTAGAAAAGTACGTACATCCTTTCAACTCTACAAAAATAATATAATACATACATCTTAGAATTGATGACAACCTTAAGAAGGTTTAAACTCATTTTAACAACTAATATAATAATATCTCTTCTACAAACTCAATATAATATTGAGATCTAAAATAAAACTAAGAGTCCTTGTTTTAGGTCTACTTAAGGTTAAATTAATTTGATAAAGACTGCAGTACGTGGGGTGAACTGACTTCTTTGCGTTCAGTATATATTAACAAACTCACAATAGCATGATAACTATTAACTATACATGCATATTGACATTTATCTATATTCCAATAGTTGACATTCCACCCATTTTTTATGCATGTCTACTTTGTATTTTGTTTTCTAGAGAAGAATGTTGAAGTAAAAGTGGCAGCATGATGATGAACCAAGACAAGGACAGCAACATGCAATAATCACTAAATTCTTATTACTATAACATCTTCTTCTATATGTTATCATAAATAATACAATTTGTTTTAATTTCATGCATTTTACTTGCCTCCTTACAACCAACTGGCATGAGGAATCTCCAACAAAAAAACTACATACATGATACACCACTTATCATCTTTCTCAGGTCCACGTGGCAGTATGGGAATATGCTACGTGGCATGGTCCTTGCAAATTTTATTGTTTATTATGCATATTTTATAGTTATAAGTACAATATTTTAGTTCATGCTAAGAGTACGGTCAAACACATATATTATAAGGACAAACAAAGAAAAAACTTTAAAATATTACTACTAGATGGGATTAGAGATTGAGGTAGTTAATGATGAGATTCTAATTAGTTAACCAACTTCATGCAGGAACACCACTCAAAATCAAAAAAGTTGGAAGATAATATACATTACATGTGGAATGTAACATAAGTGGGAGTCCACCTTTTGTTTTTTGGGTGCAAGGGAGTCCACTTTTGTTGTATTTAGTATTTACTAATTGCCATTATAGCATTTAGCTATAGTAGTAAATATGTGTTGAAAAGTTTTGCCATGCAACTCACTTTTATTATGGTAGATTATGTACTTTGTACCTAGGGTTTGGTATGTTTGAACTGAGTGCTAAAATTTTGACTTGAAAAAAGGCTCTTGGCTCCTTCAAATGAGTTCCGCAATAAAGTGGAAAAGTCAATCATTAGCAAATTGTAAGTAGAAGAAATGTCATGATTTAATGATGAGAAATTCATTTAGAACCCTAATATTTATCATCTTTCTTTATTGTAATGTTCAACGATCTATCTTCTAATAAACAAGTGTCACAAATTTTTAGACTTGTAGTTTGCAACAATTTTCATTTTTAGGTGTTTTTATTAAGAATCTACGTCCTCATACACATTCACTTTAATATATTTCTATCCAACAACTTGGATAACTTAATTAGTTAACTGTCTTCTAGTATCCATAATGACTAATGATGGACAGAGGCCCTAGGCGTGATTCATGATGACATGAAGAGCCAATCCTATTACTTGCTTCTTCTTTTTTTTTTTTTTTTTTGCCTTATAAGATGGAGTTTTTCATCGAGTTATTGGCTTAAGTTTCAACCTATATAATCCTTCGTTATAAATAGCGAGAAGCAAGTCGTGCTTTCAAGTATTACTCTATTCACTTCATGAAAGATATAAGGCATTACGGATTATCAATGTTGGACTTTGACGGGTAACAATTTTTTTTCCAAGCTGAAAAGTATGTATATATATATCTATGATCGTCTGATAAAGTACTCCAATATATACACCATACTATCTTCTAAAAAAAAATATATACACCATACTAGATTTTGAATCCCGTACAATGTACGAATAATTTTTTATGTAGCAAATTTATATTCATACTTCCTCTGTTTTTTTAGTTGCAACAATTTTCATTTTTAGGTGTTTTCATTTAGATGCAACATTTCCTTTCTTGGTAAAGGTTTTGGAGTAATTTGACCATTCGATCTATCCTCACTTTACCTACCTCAATAAGCAAAAAGCATGGACATGTAAACAAAATCCA
The DNA here is from genome assembly GCA_947648045.1 of Beta corolliflora. NCBI lineage: Eukaryota > Viridiplantae > Streptophyta > Magnoliopsida > Caryophyllales > Amaranthaceae > Beta > Beta corolliflora. Next base: position 217,777 of record CANSZD010002680.1, on the reverse strand, counting down.
AATCCAGATAGTAAATGATTTAGCCTCATTAAGAGTTTGTAAAAAGTAGAACAAGAGTACAACAACACCACCCATTTATTATGACGAAACTCAAAAGCTCTAAGATTTAAAAGTTAGTACACACATAAAAGCCTTATATTTTTTACAATCTTCTCAAAGACCTCGTATTTTCCCATTGAGTTTTCCTAAATACCCCTTTTATAACTTATAATAGTTGTTAGAGCTTTGGAACACCTCTATTTTAATACCAGTTAAGTCACTTAAATGGAATCCCAACCTTTTCTTAGCTTCTTTTTCCAAACCTTGGAGCATCTATCACAACTTCTGCCTCCAAACCCCTCCTCCAATGGAATCCTTTGTTTTCATCGCTTGGACATCCCCGGTTATCCTTTTCAATGATAGGGAGAAGATTATGCTTGCCATCGAAGGATGTGGAAGATTTACACTTTCCTTAAAAAACTTACATTATATAATCTAAATTTCTTAACTAAAAATTGAGGTAATTCATACCCCGATTACACTCCCATTACCGCTAAATACTAAAATGAAATCAATTCTAAATTTTGTTTGAATGTTTATACACAAATACCATTTTGTTGTCTTTGTTGGATTATGCTCCAAATTTAGTCAAATAGTTTTCCTAATAGTTAGGACTAGTTGCTAATAATTAGTTAGTGGGCTAATAAGTAGTGGTCTACATAATGGTCTATTTAGTGAGATAGCAAGTAGCTAGTGGGCTACGTAGTGGGCATGTTCCTAATTTATCTCTTTAGTGGCTCATAGTTAAGATGTTATTATTAGTGCTTTGTATGCCTATTTAAAGGTCGCTTTGTTTATTTATTTATGTGTGAAAAATATATAAAAATATAGGTTAGATCCTTAGAGGCACAAAAAAAGAGAGAGAGAACGGAGAGATGAAAGCAACGGATCCTCATTGATAGGAAAGACAAAAAAAGAATGAGTTTTCAAAATTGGTGAGAAAGTGCACCATATAGGAGTAGTTAGAGAGAAGTGCTCTAGCATGGTTAATGGAGAGATGTGCTCCATTGAATGAAGGTTGGTGACAAGTGCATCAACAAAGGTAAGATTGGTGAGCAGATCCGTCCCTGACATTTTGGAGGCCCTGGGGCAAACTAAGAAATATGGGCCCTTCCTAACGTCAACTAAAATTCTCGGCATATATTGATTTAAATATATTAATGGTCAAAGTTATATTAGAAATTTGAAAATGGTTTTTTTAGCTAATGAAATCTGGATTTATTTTAGCTTACGTTTTTTTTACAAGATACCTACTAGATTGATGGTTATATTACTATGACATATCTTCCTAAATTAAGTCAATCTTGCTTCTTATATTTATCACGTCATCCTCATCAACGCGTTGTCGGTCGGAGTCCGGGTTTTGGATTACGGAATTGCTTATGATCTTTGACCTTTTGGATTACTTTATTATTTCTTTGGGTTTGAATTGTGTAAAAAGAAAACCCCCTTCCTTTTTTAACAGTTCCGCTTTGATATCCATGTTTTACCAATGCACTACTTTATTAAGATGTAATATTTTTAACTATCTTACTTTATCGATTCATACAATTTTTGTAAAATAGAATATTATAAATTAATATATATTGAGATAAATCTAATAACATTTCATATTAACCTTTGTTCTTATATACTTTTATTACCTTTATAGTCGAAGTGGGGCAAATAAATAATTGAACAATTATTCAAAATAGGAGGGGATAGGAAATAGCAATATGGACAAAGTTAATACTCTATATGAAAAGGGGAAATAAACCCACTTACTAAAAATTAGGTAGCTATTAAAATCATTGAAAACAAAAGAACCAAAAAATAAAAAATGAAAAACTAGAAAAATGAAAACCGCTTTAGGTGAGATTTGAACCACGGATGTAGAGGCCGAGAGATACAATGTTTCAATCAGTAAATCGTTGACCCAACACTCTCCTCCTTAAGTGTAAAGAGTGCGATATATTTTACAGTCAATGGCAGATTACAAACATCAATTGGACCTTTTCTCCCCGAGCCACGGGCGGGCGCCCTCTTGCCTAGGCTCGGGGACGGGCCTGTTGGTGAGAAGTGTATTAACAAAAGTCAAAGTCTAGTGTTGAGAAGTGCATCACAAAATTAGCAAGTTCCATGGCAAGATGGATGATGAAGATGTTGAAGATCAAGAAGAAAATTTGAAGCAAGGGGGTGTGTTGGATTATGCTCTAAAATTAGTCAAATAGTGTTCCTAATAGTTAGGACTAGCCATTAATAATTAGATAGTGGGCTAACAAGTACTCCCTCTATCTTTTTATATCTTTCTCACTTGGAATCTTGGCACTATTCATACTTAGAGAGAATCTTCTCAATTTTTTTCAATTGATAAGAAAATATATAGTCATGTGGGGTCTTGTTTGATTCGTTTCAATTAGTACCTTAATAATATTCAATCGTTATTATTTTTACTGATATACTCCCTTCGTTCTTTATTAGTTTACCCGTTTTGATTTTTCACATTTATCGATGTAAAAAACTTTGAGTAATAATATCTCTAATTATGTATTTGTAAAAATTATAAAAAATTGATATTCCGAAACTACATATTGAGACGAATCAAACGATATCCCACATGATTATATTTTTCATTACATATAAAGCACAAATGATGGTCAAAGTAATAAAGATGAATAGTGTTATAAGTCAAAGTGAGTAAACTAATAAAGGACGGATGGAGTATAATGAAAGATATTTAAGTTCAAAGAGGTGCACTGGGAGACACGCACAAGAAAGTGAGAATGATAAAAAAACGGAGGGAGTAGTGGTCTACATGATGGTCTATTTAGTGAGATAGCAGTAGTGAGTACGTAGTGGGCGTTCCTAATTTATCTCTTTAGTGGCTCATAGTTAAGATATTTTTTTTTTGAAAGGAATAGTTAAGATGTTATTAGTAGTGCTTTGTATGCTTATTTAAAGGCTGCTTTGTTTATTTATTTGTGTAAAAAATGTATAAAAAATGTAGTGTTTTTAATTTCTCCAAGTTTCTCTTTTTTCTCCTCTAAAATTCTACGGTCTTAGGGTGATACATGATTCCAAATATTTTTAGATAGCTTTTTATTTCTGGTTCATAACATAGAATATGTCAGATTAGTTTATTTTGTTTAGGATTTTTGGTATCTTTCTTGGGATGAGCATTGCGCAACAGATAACATGTATAACAAATTTTGTTCAAAAAGTAGATTTTATATTAATAAAGTAGTATATTAAAATGAAAGTATATCATATTGAATCAACCATATCATTGTCTCCGGGTCTGTTTTCTTTGAACTTATTTTGCTAAACTTATTTTTGTTGAACTTATTGCTTAATTAACTCAACTTATTTTTTTTATTGAGCTTAACTTATTTTTTCATAATTTAAATTTTTTTTTCGCTTAATAATAATTTACTTTTTATGAACTTAACCTATTTTTGCTGAAACTTCTTTTATCGAGTTGAGGAGAACAAACACTTAATATATCATTTAATGTAATGATACTACATATATAATTAATACTAATAATACTACTTTGTTTAATGAATATACTACCATGTTCTAATCAGAGACTCATGTACAGTAGCATTATCACTATAGCAATGGTCCAACTGTCCAAGACAACATCATCAAAAACCCAAATCAAACACTATTTTGAGAGTTAGGCCCTGTTTGGTAAACTAGCGGTTGCAGTAGATGTTAGTACTGTTAGTAGATCGATAGTCTGTTGAGGTAGCTATTAGCTGGTCAACTAAGTAGTTGTTAGCGATTAGCGTTCGAAAGTAGTTGTTTAGAATATAAGTGTTTGGCAAAAGTAGTGTCCTGGATTGCAAAAAAAAAGGACATATATTTACTTATGGAATTAAATATAACAATTTGATTAATTAGTAATTTAATAATTTAACTCAATGATTATTTTTCAATGAGACTTACATATAAGAAGGATTATACAACTTTTACTACTCAAATAAACATATAAGTTTAGAACGTTGCAAAATGGTCATCATTTATAAAACATACTTCCTCCGTTTTCTTTTGAAATATATATGTAAACCAACGTCTTAATAATACTAATAATCATAGAAAAAGGGCATATATCTTGTTTATGATAGCTAGTTTAGCTAGCCCTTTTCTAAAAGAAAAAAAAATTGACAAAAATTTCCCAAGTAGTCCAACTAATAAGCAATTTACACAATACATTATTATTGATTTATTGATATATATAGTAGAAAAAAGAACAAAAAGATTATCAATTATCAAAAAAATAATAAAGATGATCAAAAGCATAATGCAATGCATGCTGCTAGCAAACGCTATTAGCTTATGTGTTTCAAACGTTACCTATTCTAACGTTTTATAAAAGCTACCCTAATCAGCTAATCTCTACCCGCTACTATAACCGCTACCTTGCCAAACACCGTTATTTTCCCTAAGTAGTGTTTTGACCTTATCCAACCTCTACCCGCTACCTAAAACACTATCGCATTTATAAATGAAAGTCTTCATTTCGAAGGACTCATATAACTCCCAACTTGTAGTCCCAAATATTGCTGTAGAAAAAGTTTTTCTTAATGCATTTTTAATATCATATCAGAGCGTCGTATAATTTACATAATGGATTAACTCAAAAAAAGACACTGCCTGAAAGTTTGCAGTTACCCCAAACAAAATAAACAAATAACCATAATAAAAGAAACCAAATAAAGATTATGGACTAGCAACCAAATCGCTGGGAACTTCTATATCAATCACAACCTCTTTGCACTCCACTGCCGGCGTACGTCGAAGGCGTTCCTCTACTGCCTGTGTACGCTGAAGGGCTATTTCTTCACATGCGAAACCACAAGCCATGACAGTACTGATTAAGAAGATTGAAGCTGCGACTATTAACCAAGTAAAGTTATCAGAGTGATTCCTGGTCCTGAAAGATAAGGCTGCGCCTACACCTGTACCAATAAACCCCAAAAAATAGATCAAGGATGACACCTTTAAGTAGTAGTTTGTCATCTTCGGAAACTATAACTGGAAAATCAAGATGATTGATTATGGTTGGTTGGTTTGTTTCTGTATCTTACAACGTATATATATGATGCTTTTTAGCTAGGTCAATAATGTTTGTTATGATCATGAAATTTGGTGATGTTATGGAGTAATTTATAGGAGATGTTAATGTTGGAACATTTATAGTGTAATGGGTTTTATAAGCTCATATGGTTCTATACTAGAAGAGGAGGAGGTCTAGTATGCTAAGATTAGAATGCGCAAAATCACGTGAATCAATCAAGCAAGTCGCGACCAGGACGTCGTCGCGGGTCGCGGGTCGCGACCAGGGCACTTTCGCGACTCGCGATCTGTATCGCGGTTCGCGACGTGTATTCTGCCTTGGGGCGTGAAATTTTGTGTGGACGGTTTATAACCGATGTGTTGTTTACGTTATCCTTTTAATGACGATTAAGGATTCTTAATCAGGGGATTAAAGGGTGTAGTAGCTCTAATCTATGAGGGAATATGAATATATGACCTTGGTCATTCTTATGGGTATATGAGGGAAAAAAAATCAGTTTTTCTAGATTCGAAGAGACTTACTTTGCTTGAGAGAAACCTTGCTATTTTCTCTCTAGTGTTCTTCACAAACTAAAAACTCAAAGTTCTTGTTGATTCACATAGAAGATCACCTTGTGAATTGTTTTCTCCATTGTATCTCATTAGTTATTTCGTGTTAACCCGGTGATCCTAGAGGGGCGAAATTAAACTAATAGGAAAGCGTAGCTTCCGTGCCTTGGAGTGGTATATCCGGTTTCCTTGTTTGATCACACTTCTAACGATCTATTAGTTTAACTTTCTTTCTTTTCGGATATGGCTCAATCACTCAAGGACATGACTATGAACTTCCAAAAGTTGGACAAGTTTGAGGGGGTGGGTTATCGAAGATGGCAAAAGAAGATGCACTTCTTGTTGACAACTTTGAATGTGGTGTATGTTCTTTCAACACCCATGCCACCATTCCCGAAAGATGGAGAGGAAGAGTCCGTGGAGACTACAAGGAAGAGAAAAAAGTGGGAGAATGATGACTACATTTATCCTCAACTCTCTTACCGATCCTTTGTTCGACCTTTACCAAAACGTGGAGAGTGCAAAGGAATTTTGGGATGCTCTTGAGGCCAAGTATATTTTGGAAGATGCTTCAAGTAAGAAATTTCTTGTTAGTAATTTTAATTCATTTAAAATGACTAATGATCGGCCTATTATAGAGCAATTTCATGAAGTTCATCATATTTTGAACTAAATTAGATCACATGGTATGGTGATGGATGAGGCTATTTCCGTAGCCTCAATCATTGATAAATTACCACATTCTTGGAAAGAAACTAAGCATTCCTTGAAACATAGGAAGGAAGATATGTCCATGGAGCAATTAGGAACCCATCTTCGTAATGAGGAAGGGATCCGGGCTCAAGATGGGGTTAAGGATACTACTCCTAGTATTCCTAAGTCTACCGTGAATATGGTAGAGGTTGGTGGGTCTAGTGGGACCAAGAAATCCAACAATAACAACTCTAAAACCAACTTTGCAAACAAGAAGAGGAAGACCCTCACTTGTTGGGTATGCAATGGACCTCATCTCAAGAGGGATTGTCCTTCTAAGAAGAAGAAGACAAAGAATAAACAACCTAGTGTTGTTCAAAACCAAGGTAAAGTTGCACATGAAAATGTAATTGAAGAAATGAATTTTGTGGCTATGATTTCTGAAATTATGTTTGTGCGGAGTTGATGATTCTTGGTGGATAGATTCGGGGGCCTCTAGACATGTGTGCAATAATAAGCACTTCTTCAAGTCTTTGGAAGAATTGGATGATGGTCCAATCTTGTATATGGGGAATGATTCTACGGTAAAGGCCAAGGGCATAGGCCAAGTAGAATTGTTGTTAACCTCGGGAAAGACTTTAACTCTCCGAGATGTTGTTTATGTACCTAGGAAGTTAGGAAGATTCTTGTGTCGGGGGGTCTTTTGAATAAATTTGGTTTTAAAGTTGTATTTGAATCGGATAAGTTTATTGTTTCCAAGGGTGGTATTTTTATTGGACAAAGATTTTATTGTAATGGGATGTTTAAATTTAGTATTAATAATGCAATTGATACTAGTTCTATTTACATGCTTGGTGTTTCTTCTCTATGGCACAATCGTTTATGTCATGTAAACTATCGTAGATTATATGACATGTCTAAGCTAGGTTTAATACCTTCTTTCCATTTAAAGTTAGAGAAGTGTAAGACATGCATGTTAAATAAGATTACAAAGAATCCTTATCCTAGTGTGACTAGACAATCGGTATTGCTAGAATTGGTGCATAGTGACTTGTGTGACTTTCATAGTTCACCTTCTTTGGGAAATAAAAAATATATTGTGACTTTTATTGATGATTATTCAAGGTTTTGTTACATATATTTATTATTTACTAAAGATGAAGCACTAGAAAAGTTTAATATTTTTAAGACCGAAGTGGAACTTCAACTTAATGAAAAAGTTAAAAGACTTTGGACGGATAGGGGTGGTGAATACTATAATCCTAGCTATTTTAGTTCCATTGGTGTAATTCATGAAACAACCGCCCCATACTCACCTCAAAGTGATGGTATAGCGGAAAGGAAAAATAGGGTTCTAAAAGAAATGGTTAACACCATGCCTTCTAATTCGGGTCTAAATGACGGTTTTTGGGGTGATGTAATTTTAACTGCATGTTATATATTAAATCGAGTTCCTAATAAGAGGAATAAGACTACCCCTTATGAACTTTGGTGTAACAAAAAGCCTAATCTCAATTACCTGAAGGTATGGGGTTGTAGGGCAATTGTCAAATTGACGGAACCTAAAAGGAAAACTTTAGGTGAAAAAGGAATCGATTGCATTTTTATAGGATATGCGGTACATAGCAAAGCCTATAGGTTTTATGTCATTGAGCCAAATGATGTTGTCTCTATCCATACTATGATAGAGTCAAGGGATGCAATATTTGATTAGACTAGATTCTCATCGATTCCAAGACCAAAGGATATGATACCTAGTACTAGTTCCAATGTTGTGGAGGACATTAACAATGATCATGATACTACAACATCAGAAATTAGGAAAAGTAAAAGAATTAGAAAAGAGAAATCTTTTGGACCGGATTTTCAACTATATTTAGTTGAAGGGTCAAGGGAGTCTATTGTGACTCAAATTTCATATTGTTACAATATGAAGGAGGATCCTAGGACCTTTGATGAGGCAATGAAGTCTCATGATTCTGCTTTCTGGAAAGAGGCAGTGAATGATGAAATGGATTCAATAATGGGAAATCATACTTGGATTTTAGCTAATTTACCTCCCGGATGCAAACCTTTAGGTTGTAAGTGGATTTTCGTAAGGAAAAGGAAGATCGATGGAACCATACTAAAACATAAGGTCCGGTTAGTGGTCCAAGGTTTTAGGCAAAGATATGGTATCGATTATTTTGACACTTATGCTCCGGTTGCTAGAATAGCTACCATTAGACTTTTGATAGCATTGGCTGCGATTCATGGTCTAGTAATTCACCAAATGGATGTCAAATCTGCCTTCCTTAATGGTGAATTGGAGGAGGAAGTGTACATGAATCAACCTGAAGGTTTTGTGGTCAAAGGTCAAGAGACTAAGGTTTGCAAATTAGTTCGATCTTTGTATGGTCTTAAAGAAGCACCTAAGCAATGGCATCAAAAATTTGATGAAGTCATTTTGTCTAGTGGGTTCAAAATAAATCAGTCCGATAAGTGTGTATATAGTAAATTTGATAATAACGGTAATGGAGTTATAATTTGCTTATATGTTGATGATATGCTTATCTTTGTGACTGATTTGGAACAAGTGGAAAAAACCAAAGTCTTTCTCTCTTCTAGCTTCTCCATGAAAGATTTGGGTGAAGCGGATGTTATTCTGGGTATTAGAATAATGAGAGGTAAATGGTCAATTTCTTTATCACAATCTCATTACATTGAGACAGGTAATTAAGAGGTTTAATGAATCGAACTCGACTCATTTTGCTACTCCGATGGATCCTAGTGTTCACTTGGTTCCGAGTAGTGGTACTCCTATTTCACAATTGAAGTATGCAAGCTTAATTGGAAGCTTGATGTATGCTATGACTAGCACTCGACCGGATATAGCTTTTGCTATTGGTAAACTCAGTAGGTATACTAGTAATCCTAGTATGTTGCATTGCTACTCGGATGCTAGTTGGATTTCCAATAAGGAAGATTATTCATCCACAAGTGGATGGGTGTTTCTTCTTGGAGGAGGTGCTATTTCATGGGCATCCAAAAAGCAAACATGTATAACGGATTCAACTATGGCATCGGAATTCATTGCATTGGCATCTTGTTGCCAAGAAGCGGAATGACTAAGGAATGTGTTGAGTGAGGTTGACTTGTGGGTCAAACCTATGTCACCTCTTGCTATTCATTGTGATAGTGCATCAACCATAGCTAAAGCTTATAGTGAAGTCTACAATGGCAAGTCAAGGCACATTGGAGTTAGACATAGCTATGTGCGTGAAATGATAAGGAATAGTTGTATAACTATTAATTTTGTTCGGTCTAGTTTGAACTTGGCGGATACGTTTACTAAACCGTTGTCAAGGGAACTAGTGAACAAAATGAACAAAGGGATGGGTCTTAAGCCTATTGATCAACCTTTAGCTAAGGATAACTCAATTTGACGTCTAATACAACGTTGGATCTCAAATTCAATGAGGATAGTATTTTTCTTAAAGGTTGGAAGCACTTGTGTTATTTACATCCCGAGGTTAGTGCTTGTTACTATAATGAAAAGAGGTTGAATTAAGTTTCTCAATAAGTCTTTGATAAGTGCTCAATTGTAGGAGCATGTGCGTAAAGATTTACCTATATAAGCTAGAGGTTTGGCCGCTTCACCAAGTCTAAGGCTTGACTTGGAATGCTTATGAATGGATATGGACACCAAGACGTCATAGGTGTCGAAGGTTAAGAACTAAGTTTATGCTTATGTGTATTAGTATCTTCAATGATTTGTGGTGGTTATATGATTCAAAGCTTTGTCTATCATTATGATCGAAATTGTTGTATAGTTACTTTTACTAAGTGGAGATTCAATAGTAAGATATTTCCATGATGCATGAGCATGTTTTGTTTGTGATTTATAGCAAGTTGGAAAACTTTTCAACATTACCCTATAAATGGGAGGAGGATTGTTGGAACATTTATAGTGTAATGGGTTTTATAAGCTCATATGGTTCTATACTAGAAGAGGAGGAGGTCTAGTATGCTAAGATTAGAATGCGCAAAATCACGTGAATCAATCAAGCAAATCAGAAGGATGGTCGCGGGTCGCGACATCCGTCGCGGGTCGCGACCAGGGCACTTTCGCGACTCGCGATCTGTATCACGGGTCGCGACGTGTATTCTGCCTTGGGGCGTGAAATTTTGCGTGGACGGTTTATAACCGTTGTGTTGTTTACATTATCCTTTTAATGACGATTAAGGATTCTTAATCAAGGGATTAAAGGGTGTAACAACTCAAATCTATGAGGGAATATGAATATATGACCTTGGTCATTCTTATGGGTATATGAGGGAAAAAAAAATCAGTTTTTCTAGATTCGAAGAGACTTGCTTTGCTTGAGAGAAACCTTGCTATTTTCTCTCTAGTGTTCTTCACAAACTAAAAACTCAAAGTTCTTGTTGATTCACATAGAAGATCACCTTGTGAATTGTTTTCTCCATTCTATCTCATTAGTTATTTCGTGTTAACCCGGTGATCCTAGAGGGGCGAAATTAAACTAATAGGAAAGCGTAGTTTCCGTGCCTTGGAGTGGTATATCCAGTTCCCTTGTTTGATCACACTTCTAACAGTTAATATATTATCGTGGATCATTTCTCTAATACAATTATGATTAGGATTCTTATATGAGTATGGCTTTGGTTTCTTAAATTACTAATATGATTAGGATTCGAATTTCGATGCCATGTCATTGATAATTGATATTATGCCCTCTAACTCACGCCCTTGCTCTACCAGAATCTTGTTTTTGGCTAAAATTAGATATTGTATACAGACTAATGTTAGATTAATTGTCCAAGTTATTTTACTGGAATATATTAGTTAATGCTTGATTCACCTTTTTGTACCAAAGTAATTAGTTATGCTGCGCCCGCTCAACTAATCTCTATTATATTATGGGAAATCTTGAGGACTTTGGTGTCCACTTGAATTTCCTTGAATACCCTTCATGTATTAGAGATTCTAAGATAATTAATGAGGGTAAAAAAGGCATAGAATTTTTTTGAAAAAATAATAATGTAAACATGTAACTGCTCGCTTTTTACCCCCTCAAAAAAAAAAACTGCCAGATTTAATTTAGTGAAGAACTGAAGGTAACTTTCAAATTTTCAAAACAAAAGAAACCTGTACAATATTACCGCAGTGTCGAGCACGCATCGCGTGCAAACAATACTAGTTTTTACTAAAATCAACTAATATGTTGAATGTCGAGCAATGTTTATGATGAAGCAGTCTCCTCTTCAATAGTTCTTTGCGCCTAGTGAATTAACTGATTCATCGAACGCATCTTATGATTTGCAACCTGCAATGTATTGGTAGCTAATCGTCAAACACGAAGCAAGAGAATGATTAAATCGTAACAAACAAATCTAGAAAAGAACATAGAACAAGGACTAGAACTCTACCACATTATGTAGTACAAGGAAAGTCTTTAAATCAAGAATCACTATATATGGAACTCAAATAACATGGCTCCATCGAGAGACTAATTTAAGCGTCCTTCATAAACCCCAACCTAGTCCTAACTACAAATATTTAACCTTAGTACCTTACAGCGAGGTGAGAAAAATAAACTTAACTTACTGCCGCATATGGTACAATTATATTGGACAATCATCGATTCACCTTAATATTCTCTCCTATCTCAAAACAAATAACTATGAAGTAAGGATAATTGAAATCCTTAGAATTACATTTTGTTTCATTTAGTTTGATTCATTCCATGCTCTCCTCATAATTTATTATGAATAACTTTATCCAGTTTATATGGAAATTCCCACAATGATGCTTCAAGTGTGAACAAAATATCTACCGAAATTTTATGGCTAATGAAGTTTCATTAGTCATTTTTCCCAGGCTCGTTAGTCGTTTTTTTCCAGGCCAAGAGTTGTGTGCTTCGATTTGTAGAATGCGACAGCAGATAACTACCAGATATTTGTGTCATATTATTCGAGAAATTTTACTTCATGGTTATTATTAAAACTTCACACACTTATGTTGAAATGTGATTCAACATTCAAGCATGTGGGAGAAGTGGTCAAACAAGTCAGTGTTAGTGGCTACTATTTAGCATTGGTTATTAATTTCTATTAAGCTTTTGCTTCCTTTAGATCATCCACTCACTTAGGCATGATGTTAGACGTGGGAAGTGGGAGTAGTTGTGTGTTTGTTTTTATTTTCTATTTATATGCATTGTAAGTTGGTTTTCAAGTAATTCAATAGATTGCAGTTTCTAGTTCCTCTTTGTGAGTTTTATCTTTGTCTTGTGCTCTAAATCCAACACTTGATATCAGCGCAGCTGTAATTTCGGGTTCATATCTAGGGAATTGTGAGGAAAGTGAGAGTTTAAACACAAGGGAAACACGGGTAAAAATGAGGTTTGATCATGATGGAATCCAATGGATCAAACAATAATAGCTCATCAATGTTGCCTATCTTTAAAGGCATCAATTATCAATTCTGGAGTTTGATAATGAAAACTCAATTTAAATCCCAAGAGTTGTGGGGATTAGTTGAATATGGCTTTGAAGATGATGATACTAAATAACCAGATCAGGCACTTCGAGAGAAAAGAAAGAAAGATTCCAAGGTCTTGTCTATGATATATCAAGCCTTGGATGATGAGATCTTTCCTAGGATAGCATCTGCATCCACATCTCATGAAGCATTGAGTACTCTAAAGCAAGAGTACTTAGGAGATAAAAAAGGTGATTACAGTTAGGCTGCAATCACTAAGAAGGGAGTTTGAGACTTTCCTCATGAAGGAGAAAGTAAGAATTTGTGCAAGAGCATCTTTCTCGAGTAATTGGAGTGAATCCGATGAGAGAATATGGAGAAGAGATGAGCAATGAGCACATTGTTGGCAAGATTATGAGAAGTCTTGCCAAGCAATTTGATCATGTTGTAGCTCCAATTGAGGAGTCTTAAAGGATATGGAAACATATACCTTTGAAGAGCTGATGGGATCATTGCAAGCCCGTGAAGAGAGATTGAATAGATCAGTTGAAAAGAAGGAAGAAAATGCCTTCTTTGTAAAGGATGAATCTCTTCATAGAGATAAATCAAGGCAATTCAATGGAAGAGGAAGGTCTAGTGGTAGAAGCAGAGGGAGATGGCAAGGAAACGAAGGAAGAGAGCAGAACTCTTACAAAAGCACCATCAAATGTTATTATTGTAAGAAGCCAGGCCACAAAGAGATTAATTGCTGGAAGAAAAATGAAGAAAAGGGAGAACATAAGGTGGAGCAAAAATCAAACTTTGTAGAACAAGAAGAAAAATTGTTCATAGCTGTCAAACCTACTGAAACCAAGGAAGAAACATCCTGGTACATTGACAGTGGATGTTCAAATCACATGTTAGGAACAAAAGCTATGTTCAGATAGTTAGATGATGAAAAGAAGAGCAAAGTCACACTTGGTGATGGAAAACAACTTAATGTTGAAGGAAAGGGGACAATAGCTCTCAAAACTGAACAAAGGAACATCAAATTGCTGCATGATGTTCAATATGTTCCCAACTTGGCTCACAATCTGCTAAGTGCGGGATAATTGGTGAACTGTGGATATTCAGTGCTCTTTGAAAATGAGTATTGTCTCATTAAAGACAAGAAATCTCAAGAATCTATTGTTAAGGTGCCCATGGGAAAGAATAGGATGTTTACACTAAATCTGTAACAGCCCTCCCTAAATAGCAGCTTAATTAGGACTAACTATAATTAATTAAGGAGCTAAGTCAGTTAATTAGAGATGTTGTTAGTGCGATTTCCAAACCACCATGCCCTTAGGAGGTTAGGAAATTTGAAAGTATCTAAGCATAGTTATGAAAACAAACTAAATTATTTAATTATTACATTATAGTCTAAGTATTTAGATATCTAAGTTCAAAATATAAGTTACAAAACATAGTTGATATTATACAACAAGCACAATGCATCGACAGTTCACATAACACGAACATTTCCAGACTAATTAAGTTAATCTTTAACCTTCAGATTACTCCTGCAAAACAATTGAATCTGCCCCCATCAGGACAAGTTCAAGAGAATAAAACAGTCAGCTTACGCTGGTACACAAGTCCCACCAGTTCCAAAGTAATAAGGTGGCCGAAAATAGATTTTCTTTAAATGTAACAACATAATCGATGTTTCAAATACTTTCTTTTTCTTTAATCACAAAGTTACTTTCACCCTTTGAATAATGAAAATACATAACAATAACATCATGAGTTTATCGAGTAATCTTCAATAAAACTTTCCATGATTAACGATTATACCCTTCTTAACAACCACAAAAACATTTTCCATACATATCTCGAAATATTTTTAACTCTGGGAAGGAACACGAATGGAGGGCATAGCCATATCTCCAGATTTTTGAGGGACGTCTCCCCACCTTTCTTATTTCCTGCTTGCAAGACTTCTAGGTCATGACCCTACATAACGGAGCAATACCCGCTTTAAATACTTAAAGAGCAAACCCGATCTACGAGTGTTGTTCATCACTGCTTACGCAACTACTTCCCTTCTAAAACCAAACTTTTAATACTTATAAGAAACTTATACTCCCTCCGTTTTTTTTAGATGTAACACATTGAACTTTTTACATTTATCGAGGCACAACTTTGACCGATAATATCTCTAATTGTATAAAAGTAAAAATCATAAAAAATATATATTTGGAAAGTATATACCGTGACGAATCAAGCAAGATCCCACATGACTACATTTTTTCTTATGTATAAATAACAATTAATGGTCAAAGTGTATTGGATGAATAGTGCCCAAAGTCAATATGTTACATCAAAAAAAAAACGGAGGGAATACTAAAATATACAAGAACCTTAGTCTCAAATACTTAATGGTATCAACTTTTAAAATCAACTTAACTTATCAAAACAAGTTTCGTAAAACAAGCTTGCTATGTCAAGTTCCATTGTTTTTGGAAAAGTGACTTAACAATCAGGTTTCGCAAGGATGTTGAGATTAGTTGAGGTGATTAAAGGTAGTGTTTATCATGACATGGCAGCATGTAAAGGTTTTGTAGAAAATCTCTTAATATATGGAAAGATTATCTCACACAAGTAAACATATGTCATTTTATGGTTTTCGGTTTTGTGTTAAAGAACATCGGTTTTTTTGCAAAAATTACTTGTAACTCTTGTGTTTAACTAAAGTTTTGGTTTACAACTTAATATATGAATAGGGCAATAGGTGTTCATCACTCAAAAGCATTTTAGGAACCAAAGGAACAAGGGTTTATTAGCTCGGAAAGCAATTAAGCGAAAAATCGAGTTTTAAGTGTGGTTTACTTCTCAAATGAGGTTGTACTTGGCATATGAAGGGAAATACGAAACAAAGGTTCATCAACAATCAAGATATGAACTTTCCAGAAGTATACCATGAAAGACCAGTAACATTTAAGGCATTTAATCAAGGTACAATCAAAGTAGTATCAAGGTTCGATCGGTTTTAGAGGAACTTGACATGCAACGATTTATATCTCAGAAATCATTACCAAAAATTCACTTGCAACACTTTGAATTCAACTACTTATAACTCATTAACAAATCAGTAGGTTACATTCCCAACAAAATACACATTCGAAGATCACATATTTTCCATAAAACAAGTGATACACAAGTAAACTAAGAAAGTAAGGATTCGAAGGGTGGTCCTTGTGTACCTTCATTCGATATTTGGGAATCAAATCTCCTTTAACCACTCTTATCACTTCTCCAGCAACTCCTTAGGACCTTAGAGAAAACATTCATAACCTAAAATTCAGCAATTAACTCAAAGAAATCAAGTTTCAATCTAGCAAACGTCATAAGTGCTGGAATTCAGCCACAACTCAACTTCCTTGGTTTTTCTTGATGCTATTGAAGTGAAACCTCAAAATTAACGCTTACCCAGTATGGAGAACAACTTGATAAGCCTAGGGAAGTAATTGCATGCAAGATTCAGAGCTAGAGTCCAAGAGAAACAAGCTACCAAAGCAGCCCCAGCACACGCCAGAATGGCGTGAAGGAGAGGAGATGATGATGTGTTTTTGTGGAATGAATCTGATGAAAATGAATGAGGGCCTTAGTCACATATATATGGAGAATGGGTAATGGCAAAATCGTGATTTTCGATTTAGCATTAGGGGCAGAATCATCATTTCCCTTGCTTATGAACAAACCAGAATTTTCATGGCTTTTAACTTGGATTCTCTCCTCAATTACTTCCTAATCCTTAATTATCAAGCTATATTGTATACCTTAATGGAAGTATCTTGACCTAATTAGTACTTAATCTCACTTCCCGAATAACAAAAACGATATCAATAACTATTACAAATCCCATAATTCCGAAACAATACTCAATGCTCCTAACGTAACTCATGAATAACTCAATTATCACATAGCTCATGTTATTAATTAGCTAATAACACATAATATCCACATTGGCAACAAAATTCACATAGCGGTCACCTTAGTTCGTAAATTTCAAAACGTAATAATTACAACTTAAATAATAATCATTAGCCTAATAATCTTGGATTATCGATTTTAACCCTAGCTTAAGAAGTCAGGCTATATTACAAAATCTGCAAGAAGGTGTAAGCGGAACCTTGGTAGCAAATGGTGATGAAAATACTAAAATTTGGCATTTGAGGTATGGCCATCTAAACATAAAAAGTTTGAAGTTGCAGGCTGAAAAAGAAATGGTAATCGGATTACCACAAATGGGTGAACTTGAGTTGTGTGAAGGGTGCATTTATGGCAAGCAGTCCAGAGGGTTATTCCCAAGTGGAGATTCATGGAGAGCAAGTGAATGCTTAAGACTGTTACATGCTGATCTTTGTGGGCCAATTCAAACTCAGTCATTAGGAGGAAGTAAGTATTTTTTTTCTTGCTCACTGATAATTATAGTAGAATGAGCTGGGTATTCTTTCAGCAAAACAAGCCACAAGCTTTTGAAAACTTCAATAAATTCAAGATCATGATGGAGAAGTAGCATGAAAAGCATGCCAAAGTCTTGAGAACAGATAGAGGAGGGGAGTTCACCTCACAAGAATTCACTGAATTCTGTGAAGCAGAAGGAATCAGAAAAAGAACTAACTGCACCATACACTCCAGAGCAAAATGGAGTAGCATAGAGGAAGAACAGAACTGTAGTAGAAATGGCAAGAAGCATGTTGAAGGCAAAAGGCTTGCCAAATGAACTTTGGAGTGAAGCAGTAGCAGCCGCATTATACATCCTCAACATTTCTCCAACAAGAGCAGTCATGGGAAAAACACCATATGAAGTTTGGAGAGGAAAGAGACCACATGTAAGTCATTTAAAAACATTTGGATGTATTGCATACACTTTAGTCAATTTAGATCTAAACTAGATAAAAAATCTGTAAAATGCATTTTTATTGGATATTCTGCTCAATCCAAAGCATATAGGTTGTATAACCCTATTAGTGGTAAAGTGATCATTAGTAGGAATGTCATTTTTAATGAAGATGGAGTGTAGAACTGGAAGCATGAAGAAAGAAATGGTGAAAGTCAACCTGTTGTTATCTTTGATACATCAACAGCTGACCCAAATCCAGTTGCAGAAGAAGAAGTGCTATCTCCTCCAAACTCTCCTATAGCACCAAACAACCTGTAAGCAATGCTGAGAACTCTGCTAGTTCTATCATCCAATTCATCAAATGAATCTCCTCCAAGAAAAATAAGAACTATAGCAGAGATTTGTGAAAGATGTGATTTTGCCCTTGTAGTCACTGAACCTGCAACATTTGAAGAAACAGAAGCAAAAGGAGAATGGAAGGCATCAACGAAGGAAGAAATGATGGCTATTGAGAAGAATCACACCTAGCAGCTGGTGAATCTTCCAAAAGAGAATAATTTAATTGGGCTGAAGTGGGTTTTCAGAACTAAATATCACATAGATGGGAGTTTTCAAAAGCACAAGGCTCGACTTGTTGCCAAAGGATATGCACAACAAATAGGAGAAGATTTTGAAGAAACCTTCTCACCTGTTGCAAGATTTGAGCTAGACTGTAAGAGTTGTACTTGCATTAGCTGCACAATTAAAACTGCAAGTGTTTCAATTGGATGTCAAGTCTGCCTTTCTAAATGGAGACTTGAAAGAAGAAGTTTTTGTTGAGCAACCTAAAGGCTTCATCAAAGAAGGAGAAGAAGAGAAATTATACAAACTGTGTAAGGCAGTACTCTATGGATTGAAACTGGCACCTAGAGCTTGGTACAGCAAGATGGATGCCTTCTTCATCAACAATCACTTTGAAGGGATTGAAATGAACCTACACTCTACATCAAGAATCAAGCACAATATTTCATTGTGGTATGTCTTTATGTTGATGATATTATCTATTTCAGCTCTACACAATAATTGTTGAATGAATTTAAGCATTTATTGATGAATGAGTTTGAAATGACTGATCTGGGGACACTACATTAATTTTTCTTGGGTTGGAAGTGAATAAAGGAAAGAAGGTGTGCTTGTGTGTCAAAGGAAGTATGCAAGAGATATGCTCAAGAAGTTCAATATTGAAGAAACTGCAGTAACACCTATGAATACAAATGAGAAGCTTCAAAGAGAAGATGGAACAAGCAAGGCTGATGAGAAGCTGTTTAGAGGCATGCTGGAGGACTACTGTATCTTACACACACTAGGCCTGATATAGCTTACAGTATGAGTGTAGTGTTAAGATATATGCATAGTCCAACAAAACAACACCTTGGAGCTGCAAGAAGAATACTTAAATATGTAGCTGGAAGTGTGAACTATGTAATCTGGTATGAAAGTGTGGAAAATTTTAGCCTGTTAGGCTATACTGACAGTGACTGGGCAGGTTGCTTGGATGACAAAAAAAGCAACTCTAGCTCAGTATTTAGTTTTGGATCAGAAGCAGTCACATGGAGCTCAAACAAGCAAGACACAATAGCTCTATCCTCATCTGAGGCAAAGTATGTGGCAGCAGGGAGCAGCTGGAAGACAAGCAATGTGGCTGAGAAAATTACTTAAAGATCTGTGCAGTGAACAAGAAGGTGCAACTAGGCTGTGGTGTGATAACAAGTCAACAATTGCCATGACAAAGAATCATGCCTTTCATGCCAGAACCAAACACATAGAAATTCAACATCACACTACTACAGAATTCACGATTTGCGTCTGATTATTTGCATCGCACGAGAGAGCAATTGACGCAAATGATATATGTGCGTCGGATCCTACAAAAAATCCGACGCAAATAGTCTAGCATAATTATAAATAAGTCATCTGCGTCGGACCATAGCCCCATCCGACGCAGATGGCGTTTGGTATATAGCCCAAGTTCCCAGCCTTTAATTAGTCATCTGCGTCGGACCATAGGCTCATCCGACGCAGATGACTTGTATCCCGCCTAGAATTTTATTAATTAGTTATCTGCGTCGGACCATAGGCCCATCCGACGCAGATGACGTTTTGTATACAGCCCACAAGTTCCCACTTTAAGTACTTAGTCATCTGCGTCGGACCATGGACCCATCCGACGCAGATGACTTGTATCCCGCCCAGAATTAGTCATCTGCGTCGGACCATAGGCCCATCCGACGCAGATGACTCTTATTTATAGTTTTTGTTTTCGTATCCCGCCCATCAGTTGCCAATATTCACAAACACTCGCACTTCTCTCTCTCCATGCGAATTCCCCTGAAACACTCGCCGGCATCTCCTCGCTCCTCTTTCTCTCACTCTCTCTCTCTCTCTTGCACTCCTCTTTCTCTCACTCAATCACTCTCACTCACCCGTCGCCGCGCTCCCCTGTCGCACCGCGCTCCCCCGTCGCACCGCGCTCCCCCGCTGCTCGTCGTCGCTCGCTGTCGCGCCTGAGTTGCTTTCCGTCTCCCCGTCTCCGGCAATGTAAGTCTTTTTTTTTTTTATTTTTTTCAATTTTCTGTCTCAATTTATTTCTTTTTTTTTTTACCAATTTCTGTCTTTTTTTTTGGAATTTTTTCCTTATTTTTGCTAGATCTTAATCAAGGAGTTTGTGATTGTATTGGTAGAGTGATTGTAGTTTGTAGTTTAAGATTGGATTTTAATATTGAATTTAGGATATTTGTAGTTTAATTTGTAGTTTGTAGTTTAAGATTTTAAGATTATATCTAGGATGTTTGTAGTTTGTAGTGCTCATGAATTTATATAGTTTGTAGTGCTCTAAAATACTTCCTTTCTACTATATCATTATATTCACAAGTCATTCTTGTTTTTTACCATTGATCTTAATAATTCTACTTTAATCTTAATGTTGTTTCTTAATTTCTAATTTGTTAATGTCTTAATATTAGATAGTTGATGTTTATGAGTTATGACTTAATCACTATTTAATTTGTGGGTTGGTTAATGCCCTAATGCAGTTGCCACATTCCATCTTCTACTTGTCGGCTGGTGCTCCAAGCTCACCTCGTTGTGCTTGTCTTCACTGCTCCTTGAGAGCAGAGGTATATATATTATAGCTTTTGCTTTATGTTTATTTGTTTTATTTGTCCCTATAATGTTGAATTATGTGATTGAGAAAGTATATGTGAATTGTTTGGTTATGTGATTGGGAAAGCATATGTTAAATTATGACCAAACTTATATGGACATCCCTTAATGCGGTGGGGAGGGAAATCTAAGGAATGGATTGGTTTTTACTGTTTAATTGCAATGTGTGCATCATTGGCCTAGATACCCGTTCGAGGCTTACTCATTAGGAGTAAGTCTTGAATAGTCCCCGGTTTGGGACTGTCTTTGGGTTTCTTATCTCACTTAGGATGTGAATGAATGTTTGGTTTTCAATTCTAAGAAATATCTAGCTCATTTCCCTAAGCGTTCTCTGGGTACATATGTTGATAGTTTACCTACTATCTTCATCGTGTACTTGGAGAACTTGTAGGGAAGTCTTCCTAGGATTTTTCTTAGAATTGAAAACCAAATGTTCATTCACTAGTGAGATGAGAAACTCAAGGATGGGTTAGGTTGGAGTGATAAGGACCCAAATGTTCATGACTGCATTTGATAAGACACTTTGAATGATGTGATCGATTGTGTTCTTGTTTGGTGTCTCTATAGTGTATAAATATGGATCGAAACTGGATGTATGGTAATCGGATTTCGGCGACATTTCTACAAGGGGTTGATGAATTTATGAGAGTTGCGTTAGAACATCAATCGCAGAATGGGTCAAAGTTAGTCTTGTGTCCTTGTTGTGATTGCAATAACTCTAGGGGGTATCGTGATGTGAATCAAATTAAGGATCATTTGATTCGTCGTGGGTTTAAGAGTAACTATACGAGGTGGACATGGCATGGAGAGTTTTATGATCAGGGTATGAGCTCCACTAGCTTGTGTGATGATTTGCATGTTGATCACATTGATGATGAGGTTGAGGTTGATATTGAAAAAGGAGAGGATGATAATGAGAATGATAGGGTAGTTGATGAGAATGATAGGGTAGATGAGATGTTGCACAATTTGGAGGATGAAGGAACTGATCGTCCGCATATGTATAATAGTATTCTAAGTGCAGCGGACAAACCTATGTATCCGGGGTGTAAGAATTTCACTAAACTTTCTGGCATCCTCACATTGTTCAATATGAAATCGAAGTATAGTTGGATAGATAAAAGTCTCAGTGAGTTGTTCACTTTTTTACAAAAATTGCTACCTGAAGGGAATGAAATTCCTAACTCTACCTATGAGGCAAAGAAATTGTTGTGTCCATTAGGTATGGAATATGAGAAGATACATGCATGTCCAAATGATTGTGTGCTGTATCGAAATGAGTACAAGGATTTGGGTGAGTGTCCAAGGTGTGGAGAATCTCGGTAGAAGATAAAACAGGATGATGAGGGAGTGAGAAAGAAAGAAACTCCGGCGAAGGTTCTTTGGTATCTTCCAATCATTCCAAGATTTAGGCGTTTATTTTCGGATGAAAATAATGCTAAATTATTAAGGTGGCATGCGGACAAGAGGAAGAAAGATGGGATGCCTAGACATCCGGCCGATTCTCCGCAATGGAGAAATATTGACCGAAAGTTCGCAGGTTTTGGTAAAGAACCTCGAAATCTTAGGCTTGGACTTTGTACAGATGGGATGAACCCTTTTGGCACACTAGGTACTCAACATAGCACTTGGTCGGTTCTACTGACCATTTATATTCTGCCCCCCTGGTTATGCATGAAGCGTAAATTTACTCTGCTATCGCTTCTTATTGCGGGTCCTAAGCAACCCGGAAACGACATAGATGTGTATCTTGACCCACTTCTTCAAGATCTGAAATTGTTGTGGGATGAAGGTGTTTCGATGTTCGATGCGTATACGAAAACTGACTTCACATTACGTGCCATGATATTTTGCACGATTATTGATTTCCCGGCTTATGGGAATTTGTCAGGGTATACGGTTAAAGGAGCAAAGGCATGCCCTATTTGTGATGAGGATATGATTGATGAGCGGTTACATCATTGTGGGAAGAATGTATACCTGCATTACGTACATGGCTTCCTTTAGATCATCCATTTCGTAAGAAGAAAAAGTTGTTCAACGGAAAAGTGGAGATGAGAGAAGCCCCTGTACCCTTGCGTGGAAAAGAGGTTTCTAATCGGGTAAAGGATATTGAAACAGTGTTTGGCAAGCCCTTTAAAAGTGTCTCAAAGAACTTATACAAGAAAAGATCTAAGTTCTGGGACCTTCCATATTGGGAATGCTTAGAAGTCAGACATTGTCTTAATCTAATGCACATTGAGAAAAATGTTTGTGATGCCATTGTCGGAACATTGTTGAATATGCCCGGGAAGACAAAGGATGGAGTTAAAGCTAGGAAAGACATGGCAGAAATGGGAAGACCAAAACTAGCACCTCAGGAGAGGGGACAACGCTATTATCTGCCACCAGCTTGCTACACTTTGTCTAAGAAGGAGAAAACAAGTTTTTGTGAGTCTCTGCATAGGTTAAAGGTCCCTGCTGGATACTCGTCAAATTTTCGAAACCTTGTCTCACTGAAGGACTTGAAACTCGTTGGTTTGAAATCTCATGATTGTCATATCTTGATGCAGCATTTATTACCTGTTGCAATACGAGGAATTTTGCCTTCCCAAGTGAGATACACGATTACAAAGTTGTGTTTCTTCTTCACAACTATATCTAGTAAGGTGATTGATCCTAACACTCTAGATACGTTGCAAGCTGATGTAATAGAGACGATGTGTCGATTTGAAATGTACTTCCCACCATCGTTCTTTGACATCATGCCTCATTTGATAATTCATCTTGTCCGAGAAATTAAACTTTGTGGGCCCGTTTGTATGAGGTATATGTGGCCTTTCGAAAGGCATATGGGTACTCTCAAGGGAAAAGTGATGAATCCAGTCAGACCAGAAGCAAGTATTGTCCAAAGAACAGTTGCGGAGGAAGTATCTGAATATGTAAGTCAGTATTTAGCACGTGCACAAGCAATTGGATTACCAAAATCTAGACATGAAGGAAGGCTTGATGGTTGTGGTACCATTGGGAGAAAAAGATTGTGTCTTGATAGAGAGTTGAAAAGAAAAGCAGAATTTTTGGTGTTAGAAAATCTAAAACAAGTTCATCCTTACTTAGATGAGTACAAGAAGATGCTTAGTGTTCAGTATCCATTGAAGAATGAAGGTGAGTTGATGATTGAGCAGAATCGATCGTTCGTTGATTGGTTTAAAGAACGAGTTATGAACCAACTATCTGACCCAAAAAAATGATGTATCGGATACGTTGAGATGGTTGGCATATGGGTCAAAGATGCAAGTTCTTTCCTATGAAGGGTATGACATCAATGGTTATTCATTTTACACTAAACGGCAAGATGACAAATCTACAATTCAAAACAGTGGTGTTACGTTGGGGGCTTTGTCATCAGAGTATAAAAGTAGAAGGGATAGAACCATTGTTGAGACAATGAAGTCTTACTACGGGTTCATTGAAGAGATATTAGAACTTGACTATGTTGACTTCAAGATTCCGCTCTTCCAATGCAAGTGGTTTGATATTCGTCGTGGTGTAAAGAAGGATGAACATGACTTTTTTTCATTAGTCAATTTCAACCGGTTAGGGCATCATGAAGATTCTTTGATATTGGCATCACAAGCAAAACAAGTATTCTACATGGTTGACCCTGTCGATTCAAAATGGTCTGTTGTCATTGAAGGAAAAAGGAGAATACTTGGAATTGATGATGTACACGATGAAGAGGAATACGATAAGCAATTCATTGAAGTCATTGCTTCGTCAGTAGTCATTCCAAGTACATTAGGGGAAGATCTGGACCCGAATTACATTCGCCGAGACCATAATGAGGGATTTTACGTTGTCAAAGAAAAAACTGATTAATAGGTAACTAATGTAATATTATTGCAACTACTATTGTTTATAATCTTCAATTATATATTTTATGCTTCGTTAAAATAATTTTGTAGTATTTCATTGATGAATCTAACATGTCTTTATGCTTTATGGTTTCAGGTGTAGTGATGGAAGATCACATAATGCATGATGCATCCGATGATGATCGGCACCCACGTTCTGAGGCCGAGATAACTGATGGAGGTAGTAGGAAGAAAAGAGTGAGCAAGACTAGAGGTCCTACAAAAGGGATACGTTCCAAACTCGGGGTCCAAAGAGTACTTCAGTGGGATGATTGGATGCGTCCGATTGGGGATCATGTTGGTGCGTACAAGACACATTGCGGCGAAATCAGTAGAAGCAAAGTGTCTGTCTTGTACGATAGTTGGGATGATGTTCCACAAGGCCTAAAAAATAGTTTATGGGAAGATGCTAAAGTAAGTAAACCTATGTATTTTTAAAATCCATTCTTTTAATTTAATTTGAATCATATTTATTATACTAATCGTGAATTATTGGTTAATTTTATATATTGAAGAAAGAGTTTGTAGTACAAGAGGATGAGAGGAAGAAACGAGATGTGTTGACTACTTGTGATAAGCGGTGGAGAGATTTCAAGTCAAGATTAGTGAGTCGATGGATCACAAAAACGAGGCCGGGGCCTAACAATGATATGCAACCGTACGTGCTCTATCCTTTCATCACGGAAGAGATTTGGGACGAATTTGTGAAAAAGTGTAGCTCTAAGGAGTTTAAGGTATATAATATATACGTTACAATCACATAATAAGTTATAATCAATTTTTTTGTGTGAATATTAACTAATTACTTGTTTTCATATTAGGCTAAAAGTGAAAGAGCAAGAAAGTCTCAGGCTGCCAACATTCATCCTCATTTTTTGGGTCAAAAGTCATATGCGGAGATGATTCCCGTTTGGAAAGACAAAGGGTATATCCCTAAATCCTCTACAGCATCATCTGTTGACTCATCCACATCATTATATATTTCCTCCTTGCCGGATCGAACTTTGCCATGGCTTCTCGCGAGATCGAAAGAAGATAAGGAAGGAAATCTCTTCTTCCCTAATGAAGAAACACAAAAGATAAACGAGTCCATTGTAAGCATTCTTCAAATTTTATGATATTTTCTTGTCTAATTACTCGAATTCTACTAATCATATGAATTTTTTGAATTTGACGCATGCAGGATGATTGGAAAAGGAAAGAAAAGGAAGGAGAGTTTGTTCCAGGGTCGGATGGATGATGCTCTCATCACGTGCTCTACGAGAGGAAAGACCGTCCTGGGCGTGTGTTAACAGCTGGGCATAGCATTGGGATTACATCGGTTTGGGGAGATCCTGATCGGAGTAGTACTGCTCGAAAGTGCAGGGGCATGGATGATGAGGAGATGAAGGAGTTTGAGGCTAGAGTGAGCCAAAGAGTTAGAGAACAGACGATGGAGGAGATGAACTCGAAGATAGATGCAATACTTCAAGAAAAGTTAAAGGCTTTTGCGGCGCAATTTGGTCTTGAAGCACCAAATCAAACAAGTCCTCACACTCCGGTTGATCCTAGTAGCTCTCACTCGGGGGCAATGATCCATTTGCGAACTTGCGGGTATATAGTTATTTTATATCTTCTACGATTATGATATTATGTTTCTAAAACACTTAATTAATGACATTATGTTCTCAATGGATGTTAAGAGTCCGGTTCCATGTCGTTTGGCAATAGCGGATAACTCGGGACCGATCATTGTAGCCGAGGGTACCTGTACAACCACAATTGGAGTCATCATCACATCCTACGACCGTGAAAGTGAGTGTTGATGATTTTTATTCGGACTACGCGAAGCTCTAGTTCCACTACCTACTCCATACATCGTGAAACTCGGTCAAGCCGAGGGTTCATTCATAGAATGGCCGAAAGAGTTGGTATTTTTAGTCTCAGATAATCAGGTAACTTATGTTTAATATTTTGATTTATATACTAAGAAATGTAAATATATATACTAAGAAATTTTGATTTATATATGCTAAGTAATCTTAATTTTGTATACTAACTAATCTTGATTTATATATGAAATAATCTATTTACATATATAATATGAATTAAAAAGAAGTCGAATTGAATTAGGAACATATACCTAAAGAAGGTGCGATGAAGAAGAAGAAGAAGAAGAAGAAAAAAATAGTTGGTAGTGATCCTTGCGCCGATGAGTCCGCACATAGGCACGTAGATCCTTTTATTGACTTGACATTTGGATGATATGGATGATAATATCAAGGAGATGCACCAAATATTTTGCGACAAACCCTCGAGATGAGCCTTTTCAATTGCAAGTTCAGAAGGGTACCGTCTTCAACTTTGATAGAGATCATATGATCATTCTCTCACGACAAGATGTTTTTCAACTTCTCACGGGAACATGGATTAATGTATCCATTTTGCAAGTATTTATGATGTGAGATTTCTCAAACTCTAAACTAATTAACATTGCTATTTATTTTTATTGTTTCTCCTAACTATAAGTGTTTGGATCTTAGGTACTTGGCAGAGCAGTCTGAGGAGCATGGAGATAATAATATTGGTTTCGTGTGTCCAAGTATGATTTCAGTGACCATGATACGCAATCACTTAGATACCGTGATCAACTACATGGCAAGTTCAATGAAAGCGAATCAATATATGCGTTACAGCCTATGTCCGTATATTGAAAAGTATGTTAGTTAAACTAATCTTTACTTTGTTTTTATATTTATGAACTTGTGGTTATATATATAAAACATCACATTTTGCTTCATGCCTTAGGGATCATTGGATTCTTCTTGTCATTTGTCTATCTAAGAGAACGGTATATATATTTGATTCGATGAAGAAAGATAGATCCTTAGCTATCAAGATACCGTTGAATACGTAAGTTCATAGTTGTTATACATGTTAATAAGTTTACATGCATTTTATGATATTTTAAATAATTTATAAATGTTTATAGTAATTAATTGTTACAAAATCTCTATATTTAGTGCATATACAAAATACACGCGGCTTGAAGGATCAAATAAAGGAACTAAATTGTCTTGGACATATATGCGGGTAAAACTCTTATGGTTTTGTATTTGATACTTTATAATTCTATTTAGGATTATTTTTCCGATTCTAATATATATCTTAAATTTGGTGTAGTGTGCTCAACAATTGGGAGGAGTGGAATGCGGCTATTTCGTGATGAGATACATGTTTCTAATCATCCGCTTATACTATGAATCAGAGAATTTGCATGAGGTATATGTATGTTGTAAATTCATTATTTATACTTATAGAATTTTAAAGTATATTAACTAGTTTAATATATTTCTAGGCTTTTTCGTCAAGTCTTGAGCCATACTCCATATATGAGATCAACGATCTCAAAGAACTTTTTGCGGAATACTTTGTACGGGTCGTTAACGAAGCAGACTAAGTTTGATGGTTAGTGTATGTATTTGTAGGTTAGAATAATATTTTGTTACTTGAACCTTGTTGGTTGACTGATTGCAACATTGGTTGCTTGAACCTTGTTGGTTGATTGATTGCAACATTGGTTGCTTGATTGAGATGTCTTGAAACAGGTTTGGTTATATATATGCAAAAATTTCCCAACGATTTCTTGGGTTGTCCAAATTACAAAGGAGACTCTACCGAATTTTCTGCTCATTATTATTAACATAACGTTTGCTTAGTTTTGAAAATAAAAAAAATTAGTCGAAAACAAAAACAAAAAAAGTGAAAAAAAACTAAAAAATATAGCATCCGCGTCGCATGCGATGCCATATGCGACGCAAATGGTGCTTCATCCGCATCGCATATGGTACCTGGATGCGACGAGATGGGTGTGTGCGCTGCGCAGCCGCGGCCCGAGCGGCCTCATCTGCGTCGTATGCAGTGCCATATGCGACGCAGATGAAGCACCATTTACGTCGCATATGGCACTGCATGCGACGCAGATGAGGCTGCCTGGGCTGCTGTGGATGCATGGGAGGATGGGCATGTGCGTCGCATGCTTGTTGTGTCCGACGCAAATATTTGATTAATTGCGTCGTGTCTTATCCGACGTAGATGGCTGTCTTCCATCTGCGACGAGACCTGTGTCGTCGGACCAAGGTCCGACGCAAATGGAGGTCCTAGGTCCGACATAAATTGTCATTTCTCTACTAGTGTCACTTTATAAGGAAATTGGTACTTGAAGGAAAGGTTGAATTAAGTTTCTGTGGAATAAATTACCAACATGTTGATTTGTTCACTAAAGCATTATGTCAAGCAAAACATAGATTCTTCATGGAGAAGATTGGAATGAAAGAATTTGAATCAAGGGGAGGTGTTGAAATGTGATTCAACATTCAAGCATGTAGGAGAAGTGGTCAAACAAGTCAGTAAGTGGCTACTATTTAGCATAGGCTGTTAATTTATGTTAAGCTTTTAATTCCTTTAATTTAAATCATCCACTCACTTAGGCATGATGTTAGACGTGGGAAGTGGGAGTAGTTGTGTGTTTGTTTTTATTTCCTATTTATATGCATTGTAAGCTGGTTTTCAAGTAATTCAATAGATTGCAGTTTCTAGTTCCTCTTTCTGAGTTTTATCTAAGTTTTGTGCTCTAAATCCAACAACTTATACTCAGTGACATTTCTTAAGCATGGCATAAAACAATCAACCAACAGTTGCCAAAACACACGTACACATATCCTCGTCTACCACCGTTGGATATTTATGGCCTTGAGAAACCACTACCCTTACAATGGAGATTAAACAGAAAACATAATTAGCAAAGAAAAATCACAAATAAACTAACGTCAAAGTTATACAACTTACCTTAGCCAGTCAAATGTAAATCTGGATTCTTAAACATATATATAGAGAAGAATGTTTGCGCATATGTTCCAAACAAAGAATGCATCTATATAACATAGCACAGACAGAAGAGAGCAAGTATATACAAGAACAAATCTAATCTATATCAACAACTGTTATAAAAAAAAAGTTAATTCCTTTATTAATATGATGTACTTTGGAACAATGCTATAATTATAAGATTATCTACACTAACTTCACAAAGCATCAGCAGCAGGTGATTCCTTTTAACTTGATTACAATTACAAGGGTGGTAATGCAGACTGCATCTTGCCATCAGGGATGAGATAAGGGCGGAAGCACTTGAGGCGCCACTGTACGATTGTTCTCTCAGAATGAATATACAACAAATCATGCCAAAATTTCTCCACCCAAAAGAGAATTTGATGTTCAAGCTAGAAACACTGCAGTCAGATGGGCATCATGAACAATGCCAACCGTGATATTTATCCAACAGCACAAGTCATGGATTTAAGAAACTTGTTAGTTTTAGGAACCGAGATACAAAAGGCTGCTTCCTCTCATTCACCTGCAAAAGGATCACTTGTTAGTTTTAGGAAACCAAATTCGCCTGGGTCCCTTTTTCTTTCGTTGAGCTTCTAGCAGACCCTTTCTAACCCATTTATGATTTACGTACTTTATATTTTTCTCAACACACTTTTTCATGGCATTACAGTTATCCATAAGGTGTCCATGTTTTCCACAGAAGTAGGAAATCAAATATTCAGGTAAATCAACATATTTTCTTTTACGAAAGTCTCTTTCAAAATTTCAAACTTTGTGATGTACACTATATTTCTGGTCAATGTATCCTAGACCTTGTTTGTTCTGGTTATTGACTAGACTTGTTATTCCATTTAGGATTTCATTTCCAGAGTGGGCCTTGCATGCTTCTTTCAACTGCACTTTTAGAGACTCAATGATGATCTTTAAATTCTCGTTTTTGTCGTTTAATGTAATCAAGTCCCTTTGAGCCTTTTCGAAATCATTTTTCAAATCTAAATCTTGAGAAACCTGGAGATCAGCAATTTTAGACTCCTATCTTTCATTTTTCAACGCTGTAGTTAGCTCTTGATTTAGAGTTTTAATTTGATTTTCGAAATCTAAGTTTTTGCCCTTTAGCAAAGTGTATGGCACGGTGTTATTAACAAGCTCTTTTGCAAGCGACTTTTCATACCTTAAGGAGTTTAACTCATCATTTTTCTCTTCAACGACCTTTTCCAGATCTTCATTCCTTTTCATTAGATTCTTAAGGTTCTTCAACAAGTCCTTATATTCCAATTCCAACCTGACCTTTTGCTTGGATAGGTTTTTCAATTCTCTTTTCATGTTTGAAAAATCATCATTCATTTCTTGACAATCATCAATAACATTCCCAAGCAACGTGACAAGTTGGTTTTCAGAGAGAAGATGTATTGAGGGTTTTAGAGAAATGAGATTTACCTCACTATCTTCCTCCTCATCAAGTGAGGTCGAATTTTTAGCCATAAGACATAAGTGAGAGTCGTCCAGGCACTGTGTCTTCCTCTGAGTTATCTGTATAGCATTCAGACATAATTTTGCTTCTTGGGACTGTGCCTCTGAATGTTCTTCTTCAGAATCCGAATCTCCCCAAACAGCAGCAATCATTACTTTCTTGAACTCCTTCTTTGGTTGTTCCTTTTTTCATAAGGCTTCTCATCATCCCATAGGGGACATTCCTTTATCATGTGATTGTACTCACCACACTTGAAACAACCGGAATTAGTAGCACTTTTCTTAAAGTTAGAGGTAGTGCTCTTACCTTTGAAATTTCCATCTTTTCTAGGATTGTTGTTATTATTCTTTTTGAGGAATTTTTCAAATCTCCTAGTAAGAAGATCAATATCATCATTACTATCACTATCTTCACTTTCCAATTCAGTTCTTAAGGCTATACCCTTATTTTTGGTTCATTTGTCTTAGTATCTAAAACAAGCACTAGTAGAATAATTGCTTATTGCTGCGGTCTTTAAGTGGCCTATTGCGGTGGTTTTGACTGCGCAACAATTAAGGGCGCAACAATAGGTAATTTCCTATTGCTGCGGTTTTTGACCGCAGGAATAGGCCAACCTATTGCTACGGTTCCTAGCCAAAACCGCAACAATAGGTTTATTTTTTATTAAAAAAATACAACATATTGCTGCGGTTTTCGGCAAGAACCGCATTAATAGGTTAAGTGAATTTTTTCTTTTTTTTTTGGAAATTTAAATATTTTGTCATTCTCTCATGCAAGGACACTATTGCAGCACTAAAGTGCAATTACAACACAAAAGTAACTAAAACAAACCACCATATATTCAATAAAAATAATATTTTTCAAACCCTAATTACAAAATTATATAAAAAAAACGAGAACAGAGGTAATAAGGAAAAATAAAAAAACAAAAAATAAAAAATAGAGATATACAGAGATCTAAAAACGAAACAGATGTACAAAGAACTAATAAGGAAAATTAAAAATTAAAGGAAAAAGGGAAAATAACATTAGATCTTGAAACCAGGGGTGCGAAATCGTCTGGAATCAAACTTCGTTCCATCCAACAATGTTCCAGTATAATAAACTGTAATTATCCAAAATTCAATAAAAAAAAAGGAGCAACCATTTGAATGAAGAAAATCGAGATTTTCACTTATTTTTTATGAAATTGGAAATGAAATAATTTGAAACCTTCAACTTCGTCGCCATTGTCAGGAGTATCCCAGCCTTCACCTTATTTGAGAAGCTTCTTCTTCAAACCTTCTTTAGCGATCTCTTTTTCGTCGCCGACTTTCATAGGAGCTTCTTCGGCGAAGTCCATATCTTCCTCGTTCATCATATCTTCAGCCGTCGGCATGTCGAAGTCGCCTTCCATTTTCTTCTAGAATCTAGAGAGAGAGTGTGTGTGAAGAAAAGTTCAATCTTTTCTTAGTTTTGTTTTTGAGTGTGCAACAAGCTTTTGGGAAATCAGTATCTTTTATTTCTATCTTTCGACTCTTCCCTTAAAACCTAGGAAACTATACAATATATACTACAAGCTGTCCTATAGAAAGGGAACAACACACTACATCTACAGTAACTTAGTTGCATAAAAAACAAGACAGAACAAACAGACAAAATACAGCTAAGCCAGGCTGTATTTTGTTCACACATGAAAAAAACTAAAATAAAAGTACATTAGGAGAAAACTAATTCACTAAACTGCACACTAAACTACACTAATTACATTAGTATAGCTAGAAGTCTCTACAGTGTGAGATGAAAGTAGGAGAATATAGAGAGAGAAAGGGAGGGGTTTTGAAGAAGAGAAGGTGGTAGATAGGTGAGAGAGAAGAAGAGAAAGGGTTAGAAGAAGATTGGAGATGAGAGGGTTTGAAGAAGATGAGAGCTTAGAGAGGTGTGAAGAAGAAGATGAGAGTGTGCGAAGGTGAAGATGAAGCTGAGATGAAGAGGCGTGAGATCTTGAGAGTGAGAGGAGAGAGGGATACTTATCAGCTGTAATTCTAAACTGCACCTAGAGTTATATACTAAGAGTGAAAGAGTGAGTTAACCCTAGCAGCTCTAATACTTATCAATGACCTATTGCTGCGATTTTTTCTAAAAACCGCAGCAATAGATTAATAAAAAATAATATTTAATATATTGCTGCGGTTTTTTGCAAAACCGCAGTAATATGTTATTTTGAACATTTTTTTTTATCAGGCGGTTTATTGTTGCGTATAAGTAAAACAGCAGCAATACCACCGCAGCAATAAACAATTATTCTACTAGTGAAGTTCATGAGTCATTAATGATCCAATTAGTTAAGCTAGTGAGAGTTTTGTCAAATCTTTGGCTTCTTGGATAACAGTTATTTTAGGAAGCCAACGATTTGTTAAACTTCTTAAGACCTTTCTTACTAAATCTTCAGAAGTATAGGTTTTGCCTAGAGAACACAATTCATTAGTGATTAGTGTAAAACGGGTGAACATCTTTTTAATTGATTCTTTCTTATTCATAGTAAATAGTTCATATTGTTGTACAAGCAAATCAATTCGAGATTGTTTTACCTCATTCGTACCTTCGTGGGCCAATTCTAAGGTGTTCCATATCTCCATTGCCGTAGAGCAAGCAGAGATCTTTGAGTATTCATCAGGTCCAATTCCATATTGGAGAATACTCATGGCTTTGAAGTTCTTCTCTGCCTTTGCATAGTCGATTGAATCGTAATCGTCTTCATCTTTGTCAACCAACTTTCCTTGAGCATTTTTTGTTTGGATGAGGATTGGTCCTTTTCTTATGACGTTCCAGCATTCATAATCTGACCCTTGGATGTAGATTCTCATCCTAGCCTTCCTCCATCCGTAATCTTTTCGGTTGAAAATCGGACACTTCGAGTATCTTTCTCGAGAGTCATCTTGCATGCATGTTCATGACTTCTATTCTCTAGGGATGAACCTTTCGAGAATAGCTTGCTCTGATACCACTTGTTGGAGTACAAGGTGACACTCAAGAAGGGGGGTTGAATTCAGTGACAAAATTTAATCGATTTTCGCAAAAATAAAACTATAGTAGTGTGCCTCACATTGTGTTAAATACTTGCAAACTCGTTTTTAATGTTTTTGCTCAAATGAATTCGTATCAAAACTAAAAGTAAGGAAATCAAGTAACAAGATACAGGAATTTAACGTGGTTCAATCTCACCTATGAGATCTACATCCACACTACCTACTCTTTTATTATTTGAATCTTAAAATATCACTCTTTTGATACAATATGATTCCTCCACTACTGACTCTAATAGTGCTCCTCAACACCTAACTCTAAGTGTTGTTACTCTCTATAATAATAAAATTACAGAAAGATTAAGTCCTCACAAGTGTGCTTCTTATATAAGCAAATTGAGGAACGTTACAACCATGATTAAGTACATACTTTCAACTCGCTGGAACTGTGTATTATAAGGATACGTTTTCAGCTCTCAAAAACTTATCAATCTAAATCTGAAAACGTGTATCTTTCAACTGATTATTATCCCTTATATAGATTATATTTCTGAGCAAGAATTATTCTCAATGATATGACAATCTTCTAGAATAATTTTGTTCCTAAAATTAAGGGATTAAAATCTTTTTATTCTAAAAAACCGAAAATTATCTTTTATTTAAAAAAAACTGACTTTTTGCTCTTTTCAAAAAAAAAATTCATCCTTATCTTTTACCAACCAAAAATCAGATTTTAAAAAACAAATTTTCCCGAAAATCTTTATATTAAAATCGTTTACTAAAAATCAGTTTTTACAAAACAGATTTTTCCTAAAATCTTTATATAAAATTTTTTTATCAGTTTTTATAAAATAAGTTTAATTTCGAAAATATTTATATTAAAATCTTTTATTTTCAAAACTAATTTTCGAAATTCTTTTTATAAAAAACTCCCCTTTTTATTCTTTAAATATAAAAACATGAAGTTAACATACTTACCTATTTTCCTAACTCTAAGAAAATAGTTAATCATCCTAATTTCATATTTCTAGCTTAGTACAAAATTCCAATAAGTTGATTACATTGCATAAACATACATGACTAAGAACCTAACTAGACCTAAGCTTCCATTTCATCAAGTTCTTGAGCTTTCATGAACATCCAAGCTTGATAACTTTCTTAGATCACTGTTACATACATCACATGTTATAGCACAAAGTGTTTAAACTTAGAGTCACAAGTCACAACAAAACACACCTTTTGAGAGTTAGAATTTATAAATGGAAGTCTTCATTTCGAAAGACTCATATTACTCCCAACTTGTAGTCCCAAATATTGCCGTAGAAAAATTTTTCTTAATGCATTTTTAATATCATATAAGAGCGTTCTATAATTTACATAATGGATTAACTAAAAAAAAAACACTACCTGAAAGTTTGCAGTTACCCCCTAGGTAGCACCGATACGGATACGGGGACGGATACGGGTACGGGGACGGGGACGGAAAACGGCAAAATCAAAATTTCCGAAAACGGGTACGACTTGGATTCGGCAAAAAATAAAAACAAAAATAAATAAGTAAATAAATATAATGCATTTAATAAATAATACCGTCTTAAATTTTTTTCTACATATAATCTCCATATAATTTTTGCACAAAAAACATTAATATAAGGTAATAAGCTGCACCTTCTTAGAATATTAAAATATATAGGGGGTCAAAAAGTGAGAAGTTATTCTCCATATAAAGTTAGCTACATAACTTATTAAAAAAGAAAAAGTTAGCTGGATACCCGTAAGTTATAGCCCCTTCCCTAGATAAGTCAGACCATGAGAGAGAATAGAAGATTGCAGCACTACAAGTACAATTTTATTAGAAAAATAAATAAATACGTTGTACAGCTGTACTGTAATGACTCATGTTCTACAGTCTACAACCCCCTCAGTTTTACCGTAAAATTTTTACGTGCCTAGTTCTACTTTTCACCTTCTCCTTCAACTAAAAAAGTAAACCGGACAAGAAACCGAGGAAAGAAAAATTCGAGCATGACCGGACTCGACCGCCGAGCACTTGAACCGATCGGGCGACGACCGGCGAGACGATCGGCGAGAAGGAGGAGCAACCAAGGACTTCGAAGGAGTTTTCAGTTCAGGTGAGAGAGAATTTGAAATTCTCCAAAAACCCTTGGATCTGATTTTAACACATTAAAATTTCATAAATTGACTGGGTACGTTTCTCAACCTCCAAAAACGTACCCAGCCCGTACCCATTTGCATACCACCCGTACCCAATTCTTGGCGACGTACCCACCTTCTCAGATTCGTTTTGGGTACGAATCCCAGGCGAATCCGTCCCGTACCCGTACCGCACTGTACCCGGCACGGGAAACGGTGCTTGGGAGGCGAACCCGTGCTGGGAACAACCAAACAAAATAAACAAACAACCATAATAAATGACACCAAATAAAGATTATGGACTAGAATCCAAATCGCTGGGAACTTGTATATCAATCACAACCTCTTTGCACTCCACTGCCGGCGTACGTCGAAGGGGGTCCTCTACTGCCGGTGTACGTTTGCATTCGCATGCAAGTGTTAAACAACATAACACGACAGTAACGAATAAGAAGGCTGAAGCTGTGATTATTAACATATAAAATTTAACAGAGTGTTTCCTGGTCCTGAAGGATAAGGCTGCACCTACACCTGTGCCAATAAACCCCAAAAAATAGATTAAGAGAAACACCTTTAAGAAGCACTTTGTCATCTTCGGGAACTATAACAGGAAAATCAAGATGATTGAATATGGTTGGTCGGTTTGTTTCGGTATGTTACAACCAGGGGCGGGGCAAATATAATGGTGGCCCTATTCACTTTCTTAAAATTGGGCCTTTAATTCATAGTTCAAAACAAATATAATATTCTTAATTTTGACAAAAAAATTACTTTTATATTTTAAATAATGCCAAATTACATCATATTAGAAAAAAAAATTATCAACTTAAAAAGTATGGAATAGTTAAATAACAAAAATTTCTTATTTGTATTTTATTAGATGTTTTTCAAATACCATAAGCTGATTTTTTTCATTAACAAAATTTAAACTAAAATTATATAAAAAAGGCATAGTTCAGAATTTTGAGAAGTGGGTAGTGTTTAAACTTGAAAGGTATTTAAAAAGGTAGTAGTAATGTAGTATACTCTTATATGTAATGCAGCAATTAAATTTTAGAATTGGAAAAATGATAGTCATTAATGAGATGAAGTTTCTAGTAGAGAAGTTATTAATGCCGCAGCCCGCAAGCGTGTTGTTTCACACGCTAGCTGTCATGGACAGCTTTTCAATTTCCCAAAAAGCAAAAATTTAATGGGTTTAAGAGGATTCGATCTCCATACCTAGCATTCATTAGGTGAGTGGTCTTACCACTACTCCAAATATTTTCCTTCTGTCAATTATTCAATCAACAAACTAAAATATATTTGGGGCTCCTGTTTTTTTGGGGCCCTATGCGGTTGCCCATATTGCACGGGCCAAGAACCGCCCATGGTTACAACGTATATGATGCTTTTTAGCTAGGTTAATGTTTGTTATGATCATGAAATCTGGTCATGTTATGGAGTAATTTATAGGAGATGTTAATATATTATCGTAGATCATTTCTGTTAGGATAGATTTAGGATCTACATATATCGATCTAAAAGCGTTTACCTAGATATATATATCTATAAGTGTTTGTTTAGAGATAATATTTATTAATATTATATTTAGTTTAGGATATGTTTTCCTAGTTCTACCTAGATGTTCGCATTAATATTTGATGTTTTTTATTTGATGTGTTAGGAATATTACGGATAATAAAGATATGATGATATATCTTTATGATATATTATTATCTTATGGAAATATTATCTTAATAAAGTTATATAACCTACTTCAGCAAATCAAATGTAAATGTAGACTCATAAACATATAGGCAGAGAAAAATGTTTGCGCACATGTGCAAACAAAGAAAGCATCTATATAACAGAACACAGACAGAAGAGAGCAAGGATATGGTATACAAGAAGAAATCTAATCTATATCAACAACTGTTAGAAAACTAAGTTAATTCCTTTATTCTTCTGATGTTCAAGCCATTACTTCGGAACAATGCTATAAGCAGGGGCGGATCCAGGATCTCGAGTGAGGGGTAGCGTAATTTTACGGTTCTACCGAATACCCAAAAAAAAACCACAACTATTAAATTCAAAATGTTACAAAATCCAAATATGCCATAGAAGTACTTTAATAATATAAATGACAGTTTTTCACTATGAGTTCTCAAATTTTGGAATAGATCTACAAATGCATCAACTTTTACATCAGAAAACAAATTTTTCCCAAGATAAGTAACTAATAATTCACAAAAAATGTAGTTCACTAACAAGTAACAAATGACAATTCATAAAAATTATAGCTCACTAACAAATCACGAATGACAATTCACGCAAATTATAACTCACTAACGACGCACTTAAGGAGTAATTAACAATTCACACAGTTATAATACACTAACAATATACATTATCATAATACACTAACAATATACATTATCATAATACACTAACAATTCAATCACAATAAATTCACTAACAATTCAATCTCTTTCCAACAGCGTATTCAACAACAATATCAAGCAAGCTAGCATCATACAACAACAAATCTCCAAGAACCCAATGCGCTTCAGCAGACCCTCATAAATCAACCAGATCTAAAGCAATACTAAACTTACCCACAACAAATTAAACACAAATCCAAACAACAAAACATTAAATATAAAATCAACAAATTCAAATCCCCAATTCGCAAAATTCTACCCCATAAAAACCCACCTCCGTTTCAAAAATTACGCGAAATTAAGCTAATAAACTCAAAATTAAACCACAATAATCAAAATTAAGCAAGTAAATAACTCAACCGGTTAGACGATGACGAGGGTTTTGAAGAGCTTCAACGAGGAAAGGGTCCACCAAAGAAGCGTAATTGTTGACCAATTTCATCTCGCCATTTTCAAAACCCTCACTCTCTCTCTCTCCTAGCTCAATTATCAGCGTTACACACACAGTAGAAAATCGACTCATCCTTCGATTATTTTTTCCGATCTCTATAACTAACTTCAGCAGTCAGCACTACTGATTTTTTCTCAGGTATAAACCCTCTCTCTCTCTTCCATTGAATTTCTGCTGAAAATTTTCAATTTTAGCTGAAGATTTCACCAAATTTATGTCAGTATTAGGCAGAATTTTTTGAATTCTGTAATAAATTGATCTTACAACGAAAGGAGGGGGGAGAGAGAGAGGAGGCAAAGGGGCGAGAGAGGCGGAAAGAATTAGGGTTTGGCTGAACTCACTCACTCACTGCACGCTTTCCCTCTCAGTGTTTTTTTTTTTTTTTAATATAAAAAATCAATTTTTTTTAAAAAAAAACAGGGGTAGCACGTGCTACCCCTTGTTACCATGTGGCTCCGCCACTGGCTATAAGCCTATAAGAATATATACACTAACTTCACAAAGCATCAGCAGCAGGTGATTCCGTTTAACTTGATTACAGTTACAAGGGTGGTAATGCAGACTGCATCTTATCTTGCCATCAGGGATGACATAAGGGCAGAAGCACTTCAGGAGCCATTGTACGATTCCTCTCAGAACGAATATACAACAAATCATGCCAAAATTTCTCCACCCAAAAGAGAATGTGATGTTCAAGCTAGAAACGTTTGTGATATTTATCCGGCAGCACAAGTCATGGATTTAGAAACTCATCAGCCTACTCATCTGCCTCTGCGTTCAATAGAATACCGAATCACCGGGTTCCCGTTGGAAAGATAATCAATAGGAACATAGGTATCAGTAGCTGCCGTTTTTTCACAGATGTTTGATCAGAACTCAGAAGTCATTACCAGCTTCTCCTTGAATGTTTCAATTTGCTGCAAATGTGCCTACATAATAGTTACCAAAAACAAATATGATAACAGATTTCTAGAACTGAATGTCTTAGTAAAATAAAAAGCTTTTAAAAAATTGCTGAGAAGCTTAAGATTAATATGTCAATTCAACATGAAAGTATAGAATTCATTTTCCAGATCTTCAGAAAGAACATAAAATCAAGTTTTCAATGTATGTGGATCTTTTAGAGAAGATAAATCAATGTGTCAGTCTCTATTCACTTGAAATTCATATAAGCGAGTTTATCAGACCTTATCTGAGCTTATATGTAGTCATATCTCATATGAAGTTATTGTATTAAATAGGACTTAGTTAGCCACTATTACCAACTATTTTCTATTCAGTTGAAAATTCACTTCAGTGAGCTTATCTGACCTTATCCGAGCTTGTATGTAGTCATATGAAGTAATTGTACTCTAAACAAGACTTGGTTAGCCACTATTGCCAATTATTTGAACTTATTGGAATTTACTAAGCTTTTTGATACCTAGAAACAGCTTTTTGAAGGTGAAATGAATGTATGCTACACATCTAACACTAAATAATATTCCATAGCTAAAATGTAGTTAGGAAATCCATCAACTAGTCTTACTAAACCCATCTAGGTAACTGCAGTAAAGAAAATTCACAAATGCAGAAGTACAGTATACTGCTTGAGCCAAGTTAGAGATATTGCCAGAGAAATTAAACTGTACTAGTATATAGCTTTCAGGAATTTAATCTATTCTCCAAATTCAAGGTTATCAAACCAGATTACTACTGTCTTAAGATACTAAAATCAAATTTACAGTTCCAACTTCCAAGTGTTTAAATTTTGATCATTACTTATATTCTTTCTTTTTTTTGTAGGGAATACCATTTCCTTATATCATCACAATTCACAACCAAACTTTCCCTATTATCATTTTGCACAAATTATAGGCATACCATGAAGAAAAAAAAGAGGAAAGAATCTAACACAAACAATTTCATTAATAAGGAGTAAAAGATACAAGCTATTCTTTTACACCTAAAAAGACAAAAAAAATTACAACATAAAACTGAAAAAAACATAACAAAATTACAACATAATATTAAAAGAACATAAAAAAAAAATTACAACATAGAAATCCTCAAAGGATCTTAGGTTTACAAAAAAAAAAAGAACACAACTAAAAAACAATAAAATTGAACAATAAAAACTACTTATTGACAAGGACCCCCACATGCTCTTCATATTTGTTTTTCTTTGAACACCATTGAATCATATCAATGGCTGAAGAGCCCGGCCCCCAAGCGCCCAAATGGGGCTCGGCAAGAGGCCCACATGCAAATGGGCCAAATGGGGCCCCAAATTTTGAAAAAAAAAAATTGCTTCTCTCACTTTACTGTACTCTCTGTTCTCTCTCTCTCCTTTCCTTACTGAAATCAGTAAGAGGATCGGTACCACACTTCCCTGCCCTCCTCTCTCTCCTTACTTTTTCCCCCCAAAAATCTCTTAACTTTAATCTCTCTCCTTCCCTCTTTCTCTCTCTTCTTACTTTCCCCCCTAAAGGCCTAAACCTCTGAACTACTTTATCACCATTTCGTTGAAAATAAAAATATCATTGTTTTAATAGAGAGAATGAGTGCAAGAGAGGATTCGCAGGCCACAAAATCCGACCAGCGGACACCATTTTCCGACGAACGTTTTGTTGGAGTATGGACTTGAATCTGATTTCTTATCTCTTGGTCACAACGCATGTATGTGGGTAGGTTTTCCATCTTGTAATTTTAATCTTTTTTATTTTTGAAATACTATATTGTCACTTTCTACATATTGGGATCTTGTAAAATCTGATTAAAATTTTCAAAATTGTTATCTTTTTTTGTTGTTGATGTTGATTTTGATCTTGTTCGCAGTCAAATCTTGCAGGTGGATTTTTTTAGTGAATTCTTATGTGGGTTTTTGAATCTGGGTTTTTTTTTCTCAATTTGGATAATCTCGTTGAAGATTCTTAGTGATTTTTATCTTGGTTTTGTGTGTTTGAAGAATGTGGGTTCTTTTTAATCTCGTTGAAGAATGTGGGTTCAGAGCTCATCTGCTGATTTACCAGAAAGTTGAACCTTTTTGCTCTGATTGTAAATGCTGCATGTTCTGTGCACTGATTACTGGTTTGTCTGTTCTTTTTACCAGCAGGTCTATATTGGAAGACAAGTTAAGGAGCGAGGTGGATTTTTTTCTTCCTCCAAAATGAAGGAATGCTCAACAACCTGATATATATCGAGGTTATAAAAATCATGAATTTTGATTCGCAGAACGCACACACAAATTTGGTTATGGTTATTGCAAGGCATTGATAGTTGATTAGTACAATTTTGTTCTACTGTGTATACTGAGTACTGACTGCTTCAGCTGTTTTATTGACGAGGTATTGATATTTTGCTTCTCTCCCAGCTAATGTACTTGTTTCTCCTTCCCCCACCATCATTTTTTTAATTTATGACATTATACCAAATCATTATAGTTGCATTGCCTTATGGATGAGATTTTTTTTAATATGTTTTAGTGATTTATATCTGTTTTTACTTATTTAATTGTGCCTTTCAATATGTTTGAAACAACTTAGAAACCCATAAGATAGATTTAATAAGGGCCTATTTTTGGACATCAGCACAGGGCCTCACTATTGTTTGGGCCGGGGCTGTGGCTGAGCAAACTACACTTAGAGTAAACAAAGCCCAAAACATTATCCAACCAAGTTTTAGAATTTTTTCAGAATAACAAGATGCGCAAAAAACTATAGCATATAAACCCATTAAAATTCTGAAAAATCTGAGAATTTTTTGAACATAATTAAGGCGAGAGAGGGAGATATCAAAATCTTCCCAATCCCCCCAAAACTTTTCTCCACTTACTAAAATATGTAAAACTTGATAGAGTGGGAGAAGAATGGATAAATTTTGAATCAAGGACTTGTATTTGGCAGGATCTGAAAGCTTAAGAAACGAAAATGCTAATGCAACTAAAATGTTTAAACTAATACACTTAAAACTCGATACATTTTCTAAAATAGCGTTGATGAATTTGAGAAGAGTCATATTTTTTTTCCCAAAAAAGAAAATAAAGATTTTCTTAAAAGAAAACACAAGAACTTTCTTCAACACAAACAAACGAAATTGAACACAAGCTGAGTGAAAATAAGAGAAAGAAATGTGAAGGAATGGAGATGTTGTTCTTATCTTCTTATAGAGATGGAGTGTACGTTGGTTTATTAATGGTCTTCAGAAAATTCTGACTTTCTTGTTTTTTTCTTCTTCCATTTTTGTTAGCTTGAAAAGGGATGAGAAGCAGAGAGAAGAGAGAAAGGAGAGGAGCGTATTTCTGGTTTAACTCCAAATGAAATGGCACAGGACAGAGGTTAGAGGAGCAGTCTACAGAGTGCAAAACTGCAAATGTACCAGGGTGCACTTGTTTCCTCACGACACCGTTTTAGGTTCAAAAAAGTAAAACCAAGCTTTTATTGAGCCCTTACTAGTTAAAAAGCTAGATTTAAAAACAAAATATACAAAAATCAAAGCCTCGAGCAATATATCAATAATGCGGAATATATTTTGTTAAAATAAAATAAAAAAATCTATTATCTAAACTAATTACTGGCAAATGGATCGTACGGATCACATACGGGACGAGTCATTATGAGTCGGGTCATAATCGGGTCAGCTTTGTGTTTCGGTTGTGTCCGGGTGAATGTTCATTGAAAATCGGGTCGCATCGTTCGGGTTAGGCCGGGTTTGGTTAAATCGGCTTTCTAATATAGTAAATAAATAAAACACATATAAGACTAATAAGAGTAAGTGAAATCGTTAACGGGCAGTGGCTAACTCATATATAGTATTTTATG
This sequence comes from Beta corolliflora, assembly GCA_947648045.1. Taxonomy (NCBI): domain Eukaryota; kingdom Viridiplantae; phylum Streptophyta; class Magnoliopsida; order Caryophyllales; family Amaranthaceae; genus Beta; species Beta corolliflora. Next base: position 173,818 of record CANSZD010002680.1, on the reverse strand, counting down.
ACAATTTTTTTTACATTTGTTAGAAAAATAACTAACATGACAACTTTTCGGGTCAGGTTCGGGTCATTATTATCGGGTCACTTCAGATCATGTAGTCTCGGGTTCAGTCATATTCGGGTCTATATGGTTCAGGTTATTTCGGGTTTCGTTTCTATTTCTGGTGAAAAAACAGGTCTCGGTTTGGGTCAACGGGTACACCCTATTTTGCCGACTATATTATTAACTAACACATCATGTGGATGGAACTTTTCAAATCTATCACCTAAAATAACTACCGCATGTGGAAGAATTTTTCGTTGATAAAAAAGTATACTATTTTCTAAATCATAACAAAAAAAAATGTAAAGAACATGAAATAATCAAATAAAGAGCACCGTTCTGATAATAAAAGAACATGTGCATATAATACTTGAGTAAAAAAAACTAGAGAGTATAAAAAAATGAATAAAAACATAAAAAGAACATGATATATTAGAACAAATAACACCATATTAATTGTCAAAAAACATATACATATGATAGTTGAAAAACACAAAAATAATGAATAAAAACATAAAAAATACATAATTTTTATACTATTGGACGTGCTACTTGATTGTGAATTATGTGTTCTCTTAACCTTAAAAGTACATAATCTTTATTTTAATTGTACCTTCTTCTACTATGGTCGTGTTTGGTAAATGGCTTTTTCATTGGCTTTTGGCTTTTGGCTTTTCAATTTGGTCAAACAGCCAAAAAAGTGTTTGGTTATTGGCTTTTTGGTTGGTGAAAAGCTGGCTTTTAAGCCAAAATGAAAAAGCTATCTGGAGCTTTTTTGGATTGACTTTTTTGCTTTGTTGGCCACAAACTCTATAATAAATGTACCAACATCCATAATTAATTTTGCCAAACACTTTGCAAATGTACCAACTTAAAAAGCCAATACATACAAATTAATCTCTTCAGTAGTCAAACAAGCCAACTAAACCAAACAATGATTGCCAAACAAACCCCTATATGTTTTTAAGGCCCATTTTCTTTCATAAATTAGACATGTTCTTTTTACCAAGAAATTATGTTCTTTAATTTTAAATTGTATGTTATTTTATGAATAAATATTAGACGAGTTGACGATGTTGTGTTGTTTTTTCTGGTCCGCTTGAATAGATATTAGACATGTTCTTTGACTTTCTATTGTGTGTCCTTTATTATTCGGGTATATTCTTCTATAATATATATAAAGAACATCACAATAGTATATCATGTATGTTCTTCTTTTTGGTATTCTTTTAAAAATCTTGGTAGTATAATAAAAAGTACATGCTTTGAGTTTATTTAGAACATGACAACAATATAAGAAGAACATTTAAATTTTTTTGTTATACAAGCAAGAAGAACACATGATTATATATAATTTTTCTAATTTATAGGTTTATTTATAATAAAAAAATAACATTAATTACTAAAAAAGGAACATTGATTTATATAACAAAGAATATGTTGTAAGTCAAATCCAAACATGCTATTAATATATAAAGATAACATTTATCTTGTTATGCTTGTACACCTCACAAAATAAATACTTATTATAAATTTGTGAAATTTGATGAGCAAAAGAATATGTTGGTAGTTGAATAAGAACATGCGAGTAATATAGAAAGAACATTATTTTGTTATACTTGTATACCTTACTTTTTACATCATTCTAATAATTAACTTGGTAAAATTTGATGAAAAGAATGAACATGTGTGATGTATGTATACTTGAATAAAAGCATGCGAGCAATATAAAAATCTATTGTTTTTAATATTGAAAAGATGACAAAAAAGGTAAGTTGATATTTAGAGAAAAACAAAATAAGATAGAGGACTCTGGGATATGAGATAAATAATCATTTCAAGATTTTCCAGTAGAGATTGAGAGTTGAGTGTAACAAGAGAGAGAAAAATAAGGATGTGAAATCGGTGGGTTGGTTGAAAGAGTAATTGTTCACGTTTTCCCTTTTATTTCATTAAGAATTTTTTTTTTCTTTGTAAGAAGTACCATTGAATTTTTACCGCTGGCACCCGGTCATAATCCACGGATTGAGGCCTCAAGACCAGCTGGATCCTCTCAAGTCTCAACAATTTCTTTAATAATAATAATAATAATATGTAAATCTCGAGTAAGATGAAGGGCGCATCGGTGACCGAATCTCCCACGAGTGCTTCGACCTGGATTTGCGGGCATGCTCACTTTGAGAGTGAAGGGATGGTAAGGGAAACTCTCTCCCAAAGTGTCGCAGTGGGGATCGAACCCCTAACCTTAAGGTTATTCTATTTCACTAGGCCAAGCTTCAGTAATAAAAGTTGACTACGTAAGTTGTTATAATTATCATCAAGGGTATAGTATAGAATAAGTATTTTCCAAAGTCCAATCTCTATAACATAAATCAATTTTATTATTTATAATTAAAATAGGCACTAACTAATGAAACTATCCTGAATATTATTTCTTTGTATATCTGAGACATATCTCCTCTATTCCACATTATTTTTTTACACTTCTATTTTTGCACAAGACTCATTATTATTTTAATCTCTTTATCTTTCAAACACAGTCTACCACTCTTTCTCTCTTTTTAAAATTATATGATACAAATTCATCAACTTCTAAAGTTACATGTCATGATAAGTATAAGTGTAAAAAGTAATGTGAGATAAAGGGAGTAATATTTCAGGGTATTTTAAAAAATTTATGACTTAATGGGACAAGACAGTTTTTATATAATAACACATCATGAAGTATTCAATCTCTTTACTCTCTACGCTATGCCAATATTAACTCAAGCCAATAAATAATATACTAACTAATATATATATATATATATATATATATATATATATATATATATATATATATATATATATATATATATATATATATAATTGAGTTCATGTGAGAAGAGTGTTTTACATGAGAAGTGAGAAGAAATATCAACCCTTAGATCATGCCTCATTTAATGGCCAAGATTAAAAACTAAAACAACCTAACTACACCTCTCACTCTCACGCATAACCTTCTCTCTCCTCTCCCTCTTTTCGGTTACTTTGCTTTAATGACGCAATTACTAAATTTTTTTGTCAATATCAATTCAGTGACTTCGTCCCTGATTATCAGTGAAATTCAGCACTCAAGATCAGTTCGAGAGACGCATACAGTATGGGAGAAGAGGGTTAAAATTTCGTTAAGTTTTTCGTTTTTTTTTAGAATTTTGATTCAATTTTACATCTAAATTTCATTATGAAACAGATTTCATTCGAAATTGTTGTGATATATTTAATTAATTGATCGAACTGTAGATTTGTTCATGTAATTTTTGTATATTGTTTGTTGGATTATAATTTTCATGAAATTAGATAAATACTATTGAAGTGATTATAATTCTATTAGATAAACACTATTGAAGTGATCATAATTCTCTTTAAATTAGATAAAAATAAGGAAACAGGAGGAATCTCTTATCCAATTTTAAATTAAAGTTGTGTTTTTCGGGAGATTGGCTTGAATCTTTTCTGGGTTTGTCATTTTTTGACACAAGTTGACCTGTGCTATTGAGAAAGTTCTGTTTTCTAGGACTTGTTTGAAGAAGTTCACTCAAATTATAAGTTGGGAATTATTTATTTGGTTTATTGTAATGAATTTTAATGGAATAGTGTTATTTTTATTTTTTACAAACTTAAACCAATTATTTGAGGATGGAAGTGTAGACAACTACCTTGATATCCCCGGCTTTGACTTTAGCAAGTGTCCCAATATCCAACACAGACGTCTTTCTGTGATGCTCTTGTATTCAAGGGGGCTATGTGTTTCCCCGAATTCGAAATGAGATAGCTAAGTTTTTTTTCTCAATCTTGGGGTGGGATTTGGGGGTGTGAGGGGGGGGGAGAGAGAAACTATAGATAGTAAGTAAGCGACCTACATTGAGGTAAGGGGTGTTAGTTAATTATCGATTATGTAACCCCAAATTGTGCCCGCCGTTGGAAGTAGGTAGTACTCTAAATGAAGATCATAGTATCATGAATGGTTTCTTCCTTGTGCGTATACATTTGTAATTGATAATGCTGTTAGAGATGCTTATTTCTAGTAGTAAGGGCTAGTAAATCTGGCTTTATGATTCCTGTATATACAAGAGAAGTGGAGAGTAGTGAGTATCATATATGATACCTTATCTTTTCTGATTACGTTTGTCAATATTTTGGCACACATTGTATGTTAGTTGAAAAAAAACCTTTTTCTTTGACCTTGTTTTACTCAAGGTACTATATAAGCTACAAGATTCTGAAGAAGAAGGTCAATCAATATAATGAGTTTAGAGATCAGAAATGGTACCTTCAGTTCTTTTGGGTTAAACTTCCTTCTCTTTCGCTAATTTTCTCCATTGCTTTCCTAATTTTAGAGATTTTTGATATTTGATTTTCATTTGTGATAATTCCATTTGAAATGCTTTCCAAACTTAATTTTAGTTTCTAGGAGGAAGACAGGGGGTGGGTAGAGAAGCTTTCGAGTTTGATGTTTCTTGTTTGTGGTTATGTGTAAAAAGACTAATTTAAGTTGATTCCATTTCTCTGGTTAGCAACTTTGGGTTGGAGATTTTATATGTTCATAGAAATGAAGCTAGGAAGTTTGATTTGCAAGACTTCAATATGGTTAGAGATAAAAAAAAACACTAGACTGAGAACTAAAAGGGCGTTGCTTTGCGTCCTATGTTTTTAATACTGTTTGCAAGGATGTTGCTGGCTTTTTGGGCACATCATGTTCGAACACTTTAAAACCTATTAGCTCAAATGGAAGAGCATTGTACTATGCACAAGATGTGGGTTCGATTCCCGCATAGGTTATGAAATGACTCTTGTTACAAGTTAGAAACCTAAAATATAGAACAAATTGTTGTCTACAATTGCACTCATGTAAATTTTAAGTAGAGTCGAACTTTTTTTTCTTATTGTGATTCAAGCTAGTGTAATTTATTTCTTCTTTTACCACCTCAATATGTAAGGGAGAAAAATTACATCCCAAAAACTGAACAAGACCATTAAAAAACACATATCAAATAATAAAAGCCTGTGTGGGAGTCGAACCCACATATTTTTGTGTTTGCACACAAAACACTCGCCAATTGAGATAACAGGCTATCAAGTTGCAACATTTGATTAAAGTTATATAAACAAGTAGTTAGAGTTACGGCAACATTTAATTAGAGTCATAGGAAATAAAAGTTAGAGTTATGCAAACATTTGATTAGAGTTATAGGAAGTCAAAGTTAGAGTTACATCAACATATGATTAGAGTTATAGGAAGTCAAAGTTAGAGTTACATCAATATTTGATTAGAGTTACATGAACCAGTAGTCAAGAGTTGAGCGAACATTTGATTAGAGTTGTATAAACTAGTAGTTAGAGTTATGCCAACATTTGATTAGAGTTTTATGAATTATTGTAGTTAAGAGTTATATGAACTAATTATTACTTTCTAGTTAATTCCTATAACTCTAAACTAGTGTTTTCATTTTCATAACTCTAATTACTATTGCATATAACTCTAAACAAAGTTGGTGTAACTCTAGTAAGTATCTTCTACAACTATAAACAAGTGTTGTTGTAACTCTAATTACTACTTCCTATAACTCTAAAAAAGTGTTGCCATAACTCTAATTACTATAACTGTAAAGACAAGCACTTAAGCACTTCCAAGGTTCCTAGTAAGTGCCCTTTGGAAGCAAAAATAAGTACTAGATTGCATTCCTCTTAGGTAATAAAGAGCAATTACTCTGCTCACAGGTTAGATTATTAGCCACATTTCTAATAACCTCAGTAGTCCAAGCTAAGCTCAAAACTAGTGCAATAATAACCAATGGTGGAAAATAGAAATTCAAAGCTCCAATCACAGCCAAAATCCATAGAGACATCCACAAGAACCCGGCAACGAGCATATAGTATGTAGGATGATTTAAATCGGGAAATTTCGATCTTGGTTCGAGCGATTTATCAAGATTTTGGTACGAAGCGAGTTCTTTGAGTTACCCAACAAGAATATAATCCATTTCCAATTGCAAATGCAACAAGGGCAGCTCTACATGCATCAGTAGAAGGCTTTTGGAAGCAAATTAGGAGAATCCCAGCTGTTAATGACATAAAAAAGCTACTCCATAATATGAAATGAAACATAAACTTAAGCTAATCTAACAGCTTTTTGCCATAAAAATGCTAATACTATGCTAAAAAATGAAGCGACTTCAACTTGAGGTAAATAAAACTTTAATATATTTTTCACTTTTCTCCTATACTTTCCTCCTTCGATAAATCCCTCAATTGCCTTATGTATCAAAAAAACCCACCAACCCAATTCTTGTGCAACCGTTAAAACAAACAAAAATAGAGATTTTGTTGGTGTAGCCTCTTTAATCCATCAAAAAATCAAATAAGAGGAAAACAGAACATATCTAGCAAATTGCGGTTGATTATTTCGAGCTATCTAGGCCACATTTTACTACTACATTTGGGGATGACTTGGAATTCGAATTCGATGCATAATCGGTTCTTATAACTCTAAAGAACTTTTACCATAACTCTAGTTATCGCTAACTATAATTCTAAACAAAAGTTGTTATAATTCTAAACAATACTATGCATAAGTGTAATTAGTAACTTAAAGAAGACTTGTTGTAACTCTAAAGAAGACTTCCTATAACTCTAAAGAAGACTTGCCCTAACTCTAAACAAGACTTGTCCTAACTCTAAAAAGTACTTCCTATAACTCTAATTAGCAAATCGCTAAATGCAAATGCTAATGTAAAATGGTAAATACACAATTCACTAACTCACAAATCTACAGTTCTTGCTCTTCTCATGATAAGTGTAATCTTCTAATTTAGATTCAACCACAATCCTATTTTCACTTTTTCTTCCATAATTGTATTCTTCTTAAAAAAGTTGGAACTAATGAGAGAGAGAGAGAAATTGATAGCAAAAGATGAGATCCTAACCTTCTTGCAACAAAATTTCAAAAAGTCTAAAATTCAACCAATAACTCAAAAAAAAGTTGTCCAAATCGCGAAAATTGAATACGGATAATTGCAACAAAATTTCGAAATACTAACCTTCTTGTATCGCAATATGCCAATACAGGATTGCATGAAACAGAGAGAAAGCTTGAAATAGAGGGGAGAGGAGAGAGAAAAGGAGCCGATTACATAAAAGTAGCAAACTCGAAGGAGAAAACGCAAAGGAGAAAACTTTGGTGTTTTAATTATAGCTTGAGATCTTGGCCGCTTGTTGTATCTAATCTAATGATCATGATCTTGCCTATATATATATATATATATATATATATATATATATAAGGGGCAAGATCACATGAAATGCTTCCTTACATGAGAAATGAGAATGAATCTCAACCACACAATTGGATTAGAGTTACAACACTTGTTCATAAATTTTTTTTTTTTAATTTTTTTTTCTAATATTCTTTTTTTGGAGTTACATCACTTTTTCATTAGAGTTACATCACTTGTTCATTAGAGTTATAGCGTGTAAAATCCATTCTCATTTCTCATGTAAGTATGCATATGGCTCGAAATTTTTTCGGGGTATAACTCTAATGAACAAGTGTTTGTAACTCTAATCCAATCGTTTGGTTGAGATTCATTCTCATTTCTCATGTAAGGAGCATTCTCATGTGATCCCGCCTATATATATATATGCTCCTTACATGAGAAATGAGAATGAATCTCAACCAAACGATTGGATTAGAGTTACAACACTTGTTCATTAGAGTTATACCTCCGAAAAAATTTGAGTCCAAAAAAAAAAATTTTTGATTTTTTTTTTCTAATATTTTTTTTGAGTTACATCACTTTTTCATTAGAGTTACATCACTTGTTCATTAGAGTTATAGCGCGTAAAATCCATTCTCATTTCTCATGTAAGTATGCATTCTCATATGAACTCACTTATATATATATATATATATATATATATATATATATATATATATATATATATATATATATATATATATATATATATAGGCAAGAAGGAAATAAAGAAAAAGAGGAGAGAGAGATCATATGTGTTGCGTAAATGTTGTTGTTCGTCAGTTCATTCTTTCAAATGATTTGATAAATTGGGTTTCAAAGGGAGAATTCTGATTTTTATGTTTGATAAATATTTCATATAACTTTATTTGAGGATTTATTTCTAAGGTCAATAATATTAGTGAATTACGTGCCCATAGTCAACATTGTGAAACATATTAGTTGGGTATCTCTACTTTGATACCTGTGGCAGATACTTGAATGACTTTTGTAGCAGATATAATATGTTGATCACCATAAAATTAATGGGGTTATGTGTGCAAGCAACATTCAGAATTTGAAATTTTTAAGTTTCATGTTTCCCTAAAATGGGTCTCCTAAATCGAAATCCCGTATTAGTAACCCCCATAACTGGACGCTCAGAAATGATTTTTGACCAAAGTTTATTTTTCCATAGTGCTTATATTTTCACCTTCTATAAGGCCGAGCATTCAAAAATTCGAAATTTAAAGTTTCATTTTTTCCTAAAATGGGTGCCCTAAATCGAAATCCCGTATTAATGATCCCATAACTTGATGCTCATAAATGATTTTTGACCAAATTTTCTCTCCATAGTGCTTATATTTTCACCCTCTATAAGGCCGTGCATTCAGAAATTGAAAATTTTAGGTTTCATTTTTCCCTTACATGGTTGCCCTAAATCGAAATCTCGTATCACGTACCCCATAACTTGATGCTCGGAAATGATTTTTGACCAATTTTTGTTTCCATACTGCTTATATTTTCACCCTCTATAAGGCCGTGCATTCATAAGTTCGAAATTGAATGTTTCATTTTTGCCATAAAATGATCTCCCTAAATCGAAATCCCTTAATTATGAGCCAATAACTTGGTGTTCGGAAATGATTTTTGACCATTTTTTTCCAAAGTGCTTATTGTCTCATCCTCTAGGAGCCCGTGCATTCTGAAAAATTGAAATATGGGGTTTCATATTGCCGGAAAATGAGCGTCCTAAAATCGAAAACCTGTAATATTTACCCCATATAACTTGGAGCTTGGAAATGAGTTTAGATCAACTTTTTTTTTCCAAAGTGCTTATTTTTTCAACCTGTATAAGGCTGTGCATTCATAAAATAGAAATATACAGTTTTATTTTGCTCTAAAATGAGCGCCTAAATCGAAATCCCGTAATAATGAGCCCATAAGTTGGTGCTCGGAAATGATATTTGATCAATTTTTTTTCCAAAATGCTTATGTTTTCACTCTCTATAAGGTCGTGCATTCAGAAAATTGAAATATATAGTTTTGTTTTGCCCTAAAATGAGTGCCCTAAATTGAAATCCCGTAATATTGATCCCATAACTTGAAGGACATAAATGATTTTTGATCAAAATTTTCACCCTCAATAAGGTCGTGCATTCATAAAATCGAAATATAGGATTTCATTTTTCCCTGATTTTGCCCTAAAATGAGCGCCCTAAATATATATATATATATATATATATATATATATATATATATATATATATATATATATAGCGAAGATCACATGAGAAAGAGATTAGGGTGAGAAGTGAGAAGAAACCACAACCGTCCGATCTACATAAACGGATGTCCCAGATCATTTCATTAATTCTCGGACGAAACAAAGTTATTGCATTAAAAGCCAATTTCCTCTTCCTTCTCTCGGTCAAATTTTTCATCAAACACCCATTAAGTTGAAATTCTCTTCTCCCAAATCCCTTTCTATACCTAATTTCACAAATCAATCTGCAAAAGCCTTCAAAAATACATACTCAATCTGTAAGGAGTTGATAGGATTTCATGTAATCCCTTTACCAACAATTAACTGAGGTCATGCGCATAATTCATAAACTTATTTGGTGCAGTATGATATAATTTCAGTTGCAGAATTATTCAATGTAATACTAATTTTATTCACTTTTCACAGTTGGTTTGTGAAATTGAGATCTTATTCCACTTCTTTTTATTTTATGTTTGATGCTCCTTTTTTTATAGTGAATAATGTTAAAAAAAAATGCATTATTTTGTTGAGACTTATGAAAAGTACTAATTAGAGTTATAGCAACATTTCTTTAGAGTTATAAAAAGTAGTAATTAAAGTTATAGTAATATTTTTTAGAGTTACAACAGTTTGCTCATTAAAGTTATGGCAACACTTGTTTAGAGTTGTTGGAAATAGTAGCAAAGAGTTATATCAATGCTTGTTTAGAATTATAGGGAGTACTAATTAGAGTTATAGTAACATCTCTTTAGAGTTACAGAACATACTAGTTAGAGTTATAACAATGTTTATTTAGAGTTATAAGATGTACTAATTAGAGTTATGACAACACTTCTATAGAGTTGTAGGAAGTAGTAGTTAAAAGTCATACCAAAGCTTTAATGCGAACGTTAATGCGAACTTTTTCATCTATTTATGCCGTTATTTTGGCCCTTATGCTCAAGCAGAAGGAAATTTTGGGTTGAAGGATACAAGGCCATTAAAAAGAGTTCCAAAAATGCATTCAGTGCTTTTTTTTTTTTCTGATATGGTATTTCCTGATTTTTATTCATACTTCTGATAGTATTAGAAGCAAGTCCAATTTACTATCAACTTTCATATCTTACTAGGTAACATATATTCAAATTGAGGCTTGAGCTTGCTCGTTAAAGTTTAATGTCGCAGTAAGGAACATACCTTTGAATTGTAAAACATGTTTACTTGCATTCCATAGATAACATCTCAGTTTGTATTGTCGAAGTACTATATAGTTGCATGCTACAAAATTTGACTGTTAGAGAACGAGAGGAAAGAGAAATGAGAAAATGTTTTGGGAAAAAATTAATGTGCGAGAAATACAACTTTTGCCTTTTATTATCTGGGCCATTAAATGGAGCATGATCTAAGGGATGGGATTTGTTCTCATTTCTCATATAAAACACCATTCTCACATGAACTCATATATATATATATATATATATATATATATATATATATATATTATACACACACACAAACTACCAAAATGAAAGCAACATAGTTTTGATTTGTTGATATTGGAAATCAGTAGTTTCACTATTTGTTGCTATATGACATCATATATTTCAATTTGTTGTCATTTTACAACAAACTTACGACAACAAATATTTGATTTTTTGACGTGAAAAATGAGAAGTTCACTATTCGTTACTAGATGACATCATATTTGCGATTTGTTGTCATTTAACAACAAACTACAACCAATATTTGACTTGTTGATATTAGAAACAATTAATTTTACTATTTGTTACTAGATGACATCATATTTATGATTTGTTGTCATTTTAGCAACAAACTACGACAACCAATATTTCATTTATTGACATTACAAACATATCAAATCTTACAATATGATGCCATCACAACAGATCCATGCCCTCCATTGGGAGGGATTTGAAATTGCATTTACCCAAGTCAAACAAACCCATGACACGCTATCGATGGCCTTGTGACAATGTGTCATACGTCAAAACTATTGCCTTTGTCACCTAGACCAATAATAGTTTTTTTTATAATTTGCAAAGCTTTATAATTAAATGGGACTTATTAAGAAAGTCCATGGAATAATATAAGCATCGCAAGCAAAGTCGGGTTTTTAAAATTGGTGAATAGGCAAGATTAATACATATGAGGGTTGTTCAAAGTATAAGCTTACAGTAGTTACAGACTTACAGCTACGAAAGAGCATAAGTGCGGGGGGATATAACTAGAGGCATATATTAGAGGAATATATATCTTTTAGGATATGTTTCCTATTCTTTGTATATCTCTTATTCTTTTGTATATCTTGGTTTTATGGTACGTTTAGGAGTGGGGTTCGTTTAGGAGTTTTTGGTATATATATATACTGTAAACATGTATTACGTTTTCCCAAAGAAATACAAGTGATGATTTTCTCCTAAATTATTATCTTAACATGGTATCGAGCCTACCTAAATTTTTTTTCGGATCCTATTGTTCTTGCCTCGTCGTTTCGCGTGGCTTATTCTCGTGGTTTGGTTTATTTCTTCCGCTGTGTGTTTGTTTTCTTTGTGGTGTTCGTGATGACCGAAAAATCGGATTCGTCTACGGCTCCTCGTTATGAGCCCTTTTCCGCCTACTATTTGCATCCCGAGTGAAGGCACCGGGTCATTATTAGCCCTATATTGTTGAAGGGGGATAATTATGAAGCTTGGTCTCGATCCCTCCGCAATAATCTTCGTGCAAAAAATAAGCTTGGCTTTATTGATGGCACAATCAAGGTACCTGATGCTAAGTCTTCTGATTTATCTCAATGGTATATTGTTAATTCTATGCTTGTTGCTCGGATTTATAATACTCTTGATGTTTCTGTTCGTTCGACTATACGTTTTCCTGATACTGTTAAATCTTTGTGGGATGATTTGCGTGATCGTTATTCCCTTGGTACGGTACTAGAATTCTTGAATTAAAAAATCAAATACGTGATTGCCGTCAGAATAGTCGTTCTGTTGCTGTTTACTTTGGTGAATTACGACAATTACAAGATGAATTAATGAGTTACTGCAAATTACCTGTTTGTACTTGTACTGCTTGCATCCGAATATCTTCGTCTCCAAGAGACCAATCACCTTCATCGGTTACGCTTGGGTTTAGAACCAAAAAAATTTGGTACTTTGGTTTCGGATTGCTGATGCAGGATCCTTTACCCTCTCTTAATGTGGCATACTCGAAAATCATCTCCGATGAGCGTAAACGGTTAGTGTCGGAAGCTAATGACTCCCCTCGTCCCGATGTTGTTGGTTTTATCGCCACTCGGGCTTGCTCCGCCCGTTCTTCTTCGAGGATGTTCGTGTTTGTAGTCATTGTAGTCGTAGTGGCCATGTTAAGGAGCGTTGTTTTGATCTCCATGGTTGGCCGGACCATAGGGGAGGCCGTGGCGAGGTCTAGGTATGGAGGTCGTGGGGTCGTCTTTGGGTCTCATGGGGGTCAACGTTTGCATTTGCTGGGCAAGCAACTCTCGCACGTCTTCGTCGTCTGTGGTGGATGATTCAGATCGTTGCAGCGCTCCTACTCTCTCGGATGAACAATGGCAGCAGCTTATGAGTGCTCTAAAGGGTGTTAATCTTCCATCCTCTTCCTCCACCGAAAAATTAAGCGGGTATAGTCCTAATAATTGGCTCATTGATTATGGAGCTTCTAACCATATGTCTGGTAATATTCATTTGTTTACCCATGTACGTTCTATTTCTTCGGATGTTGGTTTACCTAACGGTAAACGTATTGTTGCTACAAAGGAAGGTACCATTATTTTATCTGACGGGTTGGTGTTGGATAATGTTCTTTACGTTCCCGCTCTCACTTGTAGTTTACTATCAGTTTCGCAATTATTGGAACAACAATTATATTATTTTCTTCACTAATAAGTTATGTATTATACAGGACCTCACTTCGAATAACCTGATTGGAGTGGGAGTGCAGTTTAATGGGGTCTATATTTTCCAACCAGTTCGTGGTACGCTTCCCGTGGCACACAAAGTACGTAGTTAAAGTTACTGATACAAGTATGATGTGGCATCGTCGTTTAGGCCATCCATCTCTTAAAGTAGTTTCTTTATTGTCTGGAGTAGTTAGTTTGCATTCTAAGCATTGTGATTTGGATTGTCAAATATGTTTTATGGGCAAACAACTTCGAAACTCCTTTTCTTTAAGTATTAATAAATCTGCCAGTGTATTTGATTTAATACATTGTGATATTTGGGGTGCGAATAAAATTCCTTTTAGCAGTGGTGCTCATTAATTCCTCACTGTTGCTGATGATTTTTCTCGTTCTACTTGGATTTTTTTAATGGAAGGAAAGCATGAGGTTGCTCAACTTATTCGTAATTTTTATGCTATGGTTAAAACTCAGTTTAATAAGAAAATCAAGGTGTTACGGAGTGACAATGGTCAAGAATTTCTGAGTTTACGGAGTTTTTTTGCTCAGAAAGGTATGCTTCATCAAACTAGTTGTGTTGATACTGCTCAACAAAACGGCCATGTTGAACGAAAGCACCATCACCTTCTTAATGTGGCGCGGGCTTTGCGGTTTCAGGCTCGTCTCCCTAAATCTTTTTGGGGTGAGTGTGCTATGACAACTGCTCATCTTATTAATCTCACTCCTACTCCTGTTTTGAAAGGGAAAGCTCCTTATGAGTATCTTTACGGTGTTTCCCCTTCTTATGATGATGTTCGTGTTTTTGGATGTTTGTGTTATGCCACCAACCGTCTCCGTAAAGATAAATTTGACTCTAAGTCTCGGCGTTGTATTTTAGTTGGCTACCCATTTGGTAAGAAAGGTTGGCGTGTGTTTGACTTAGAATACCAAGATTATTTTATTTCACGTGATGTGCAAATTTTGAGGATCGCTTTCCTTATTTGGATTCCCTTTCTACCTGTACTCGTGATCAATGGGCTGCCTATCTTTCTATCCCCTCGGTTTGGGATGATGATACTTGTGATATGACTGCTGGGAAGCATGCTAGTGTTGTTGATAGTGATGGTGTTGTTCCACTCTCTCCTGATATTACTCGTGTGTCTAGTGCTATGGGTGATATTGCTTCTCCTACCTCTATTTGGGTTGGGGATATTATGTGTGAAACTACTCCTCTTAGGTTCAGGGGGAGTTCTTCTTCCAGAACTAATGATACTATGCATCCAGACTTGGGTAGAGGGCATCGTGTGAAGATCCCTTCTACAAAGCTTCGAGATTATGTTACTAATACTATTGTTCTGCAAAATATAGACCCTACTCCAACAACTGCTCTTCCGTCGTCTTCTTCTCGTTCTTCAGGTAAACCTTTTGATATAGCTTGTTGTGTTGATTATAATAATTTTTCTATTTCCCACCAGTGTTTTCTAGCAGCTGTTACTAAAGGCAAGGAGCCTCAGTCCTTTCGGGAGACCGTTTTGGATCCCGGTTGGCGTAGAGCCATGCAGGAGGAAATAGATGCTCTTGAATGTAATGGTACATGGACTTTGGAAGATTTGCCTCCTGGTAAGCGTGCGATTAGTAGTGGTTGGGTTTAAAAGATTAAATATACCTCTGGGCCGTTTTTAAAGGTCGTTTGGTTGTTCATGGTAATCGTCTAGTTGCGGGTATTGATTATAACGAAACATTTGCTCCTGTTGCTAAAATGGGGACTGTTCGTCTATTATTAGCTGTTGCAGCTTGTCATAATTGGGAACTCCATCAAATAGATGTTCACAATGCTTTTTTGCATGGTGATTTGACTGAAGAAGTGTATATGACACTTCCTCCTGGTTATTCTTGTTCGTCTCCTAGTAAAGTTTGCAGGTTACGTAAGTCTTTGTACGGTTTGAAACATGCTCCTCATCAATGGTTTGCCAAATTATCTGCTGCTTTGAAGGCTTATGGTTTTTCTCAATCATATTTTGATTATTCTTTGTTCAGTTATCTTAAGGGCGATGTGGCTCTGCATGTGTTAGTCTATATGTTGATGAACTTATTATTGATGGTTCATCTGCTGATGGTGTGTCCCGATTTAAACATTATCTCAGTTCTTGTTTTCACATGAAAGATTTGGGTGTTTTGAAGTATTTTTTGGGGATAGAAGTTGCTCGGAGTCCCGATGGTATTTTTAATTCTCTCTCAACGTAAATATGCTCTTGATGTTTTGACTGAGGCATGGATGTTGGGTTGTAAGCCTATTGATACACCTATGGAGCAAAACCAGCGTTTGGCTCTAGTTCATGATGCGCCTGTGGTTGATCCTGATAGTATCGTCGTCTCGTTGGGTGCCTAGTTTATCTCTCTGTTACTCGCCCAGAGCTTAGTTACGCAGTTCATACTCTTGCACAGTTTCTTAGTGCTCCTCAGGATCCTCATTGGGATGCGGCGCTCCGATTTATGCGTTATATTAAAGGAAGTCTAGCTAGGTCAAGGAATTTTGCTTCGTTCTAAGAATGATGTGAATTTGACAGCTTTTTGTGATAGTGATTGGGCTGCTTGCCCTATGACTCAACGTTCTTTGTCTGGTTACTTGGTGTTTTTGGGTTGTTTTCTTGTTTCTTGGAAGACGAAGAAACAACCTACCGTGTCCTGTTCATCAGCTGAAGCTGAATATCGTTCTATGGCGGTTACTACTTGTGAGTTAAAATGGTTGAAGTCCATATTGTTTTCTCTGGGTGTGCTGCATTCCAAGCCTATGCGTTTGTCTTGTGATAGTCAGTCTGCTCTCCATATTGCTAAAAATCCAGTGTTTCATGATCGTACCAAGCATATTGAGACAGATTGTCATTTTGTTAGGGATGAGTTAGTGTCTGGCAACTTATCTATTGCTTATGTTCCTAGTGGTCAACAATTAGCTGACATTCTTACCAAGGCTCTTGGGCGGCAACAGTTTAGTTTTCTTTTACGCAAGTTAGGCATTCGCGATCTTCATGCTCCAACTCGAGGGGGAGTATTAGAGGAATATCTATCTTTTAGGATATGTGTCCTATTCTTTGTATATCTCTTATTCTTTGTATATCTTGGTTTTATGGCATGTTTAGGAGTTGGGTTGGTTTAGGAGTTTTTGGTATATATATATACTGTAAACATAGTATTACGTTTTCCCAAAGAAATACAAGTGATGATTTTCTCCTTAATTATTATCTTAACATCATATAATATAAGCCTATTAAGGCGCAAGTGCATTCGTATCCTGTTATGGGGTAAAATTCCGGTCACGTGGCAGCAATATAGTGGCAAGATATGTGTACGAGTGGCGTAAAGCGATTGGATTGAAGATGGGAGCACGGATTGCTGATGTGGCAGGAGGTTAGTTTTGACCTTCCTAAGAAGAAGGAAGTCATTAACATCATGGGGAAGGCCGGCAAGGAGGTTACAACAACCTAACAAATATATGGGGGAATCCCTAGAAAAGAGGATCTAAAGCTTACTAGTGGGGAAGTGGTTACATCCACCAACGGCAACATAATATTACACTATAAATAGCTCATTTATGTAGCATGTAAACATCATCTCATCACATTAACATTTTAGCTCAATCACACACACTCTCTCTCTCCATCTTTTTTCTTTCATGTTCTTAATTTGCCATCTTTCTTTCTCTCTAACCTGAGTTGCTCGTCCATCTTGCCAATCAGGCAAAACCAGTGTACTTGTATCGCAAACTGATATTATCATAGTGGATTGGCGAAACATCGATTCCCCCGTGGTTTTCTCCCCATTTAGAGGGTTTCCACGTAAAATTGCCTTGTGTTATTTCTCTATTTATGCACTATATTTCGCTCATTTATTTTGCCAAATATTTCAAGTTAATTGCCAACCCCCTCTCCAAGCAAATTGACCCATGTGTGAAATTTTCCCAAAACAATTTGGCGCCCATCGTGGGGCTGATAATTAAAAAAGCAATCTTGCCAAATCGCCAATCTCAGGAACTTGCCAAAATCGCCAATCTCAGCAACTTGCCAAAATCGCCAATCTCAGCAACTTGCCAAGCATTATGACCGAAATCAACAACGAAGCCGGAACCCCAACAATTCCCAACACTCCTTCCGAGATACCAAATCAGGAGGCTATGTCACAATTCATGGGAGCCATTACATGAAGAAATCCCTCATGGAAGAATTTTTTGTCTAAGGCATACAATTTAAAAGAAAAACTAATTGCACTCCGCACCCAGATGCTGTCCATGGCATCAATTGTGTCCAACTCTCGGAGGCAACTTTCTCATGAAAGGGAATGGCTCATTCCAGTCAGTGAAGATGCCAAATATGACAATCCGCCAAGTCAAGGAGCCCATCTTAGACCCGTGTTGGGATCAGAGGCAAGCTGTCAACAACAAGCAAACGATGCAGGCAACTTGGCCATACAAAATGTGCAAAATGCCATACCTACAAATGCAACTGCAAATCCATTATATGAACGTCTCAGGCAGGTTGAAGAGATGATCCTCAAGATCCCAGGAGTCCCGAAGCCTGTCGAGAAAGCTGCCCTGACTAGTTATGCAGATTCGCCATTTGCAGATGCCATTAGACTAGTTGAAATTCCGAAGCGTTTTGCAGTCCCTGCCATGAAGCTATATGATGGAACGACATATCCCAGCGAGCATGTTGCGCAATATAAACAAAGGATGATTATCATTCCAATACCCCGCGAGATGTGCGAAGCTTGCATGTGCAAGGGATTTGGGTCGACTTTATCAGGTCCTGCCCTTCAATGGTTCATTAATCTACCTAATGGTGCTATTTCTAGTTTTAACAGGATTGGTGGACATGTTCATCCTCCAATTTGCCAGTAGCAGACGCCTTGAGAAGCAAACCAACGACTTGTCCCGAGTTGTCTAGAGGTATGGTGAACCACTAAGAGACGACCTCAGCCATTCAACCGCGAGAAAGTCTCTATCCCAAGATGCGATGCTCCTACAGCCATAGAGGCCTTCCGAAGAGGTTTGCTCGTAGAATCAGATTTGTACAAGGAACTGACAAAATACCTTTGTCCGACGTTTGAAGATGCCCAAGCCAAAGCTCTTGCGCAAATTCGGTTTGAGGAAGATTTTGACACCGAAAGGGAGCAACTTCCTAGGCAACTTTCCACGCAACTTCTTAGGTAACTTTCCACACAACTTCCTAGGCAACTTTCCAAGCAACTTCCTAGGCAACTTTCCATGCAACTTCCTATGCAACTTTCCAAGCAATTTCCTAGGCAACTTTCCGAACAACTTCATCGGCAGATCCCAGCAAGATGACAACTCAACAAGCATCTTCTTGTAGCAAACTTAACATGTATCTTCCCATGGCAAATTAAATAAGGCATCTTCCCATAGCAACTCAAGTATTCATAGGCAAGAAGAGTAACATGTTATTTTTGTCTTTTACTTTCATTTCTATTTTTATGCAAGCGAATAGCCAATCCTTTAACTAAATTTGTTTCGAGATTCTTATCCAATGACAATTTCGCCCGATTACAAAACAATATTCAAATGGCCATTTCGCTCGATAACAAAACATGCGCAAACTATTGGTATGACCTTTCAAAAGAAAGGAAAAATGCCTACGCAAATTACAAAACAAATGAGGACGAAAATCAACTTTAAAACGGGTCGACGTTTTAGTTTGCTACAACATGCATGTATGATACAAATGAAACACGTCATTTCAAGCGAAATGACAAGCAAAACAAAGCAAATTTCAAACAAACATATACAAATTACTTCCAGCAAGCAACATACGAGAAGCGTATACAAAGTGCTTCTAGCAAATACATGCGAATGGCAAAATATTGAGGCATATTCACTTTCAAATTGTCACATAAGGAATTTGCAAACCGTCATCTCGACATGCATCTTGCAACAATCTCATACGCAACCAAGCGACATTTCAAAGCACAATTTCCTAATTTGTCATCATTGCTTCAACCGAATCAGGAAATTGGGGGCTATTGTTATGGGGTAAAATTCCGGTCACGTGGCGAAGCAATATAGTGGCAGCATATGTGTACAGGTGGCAGCAAGCGATTGGATTGAAGATGGGAGCACGGATTGCTGATGTGGCAGGAGGTTAGTTTTGACCTTCCTAAGAAGAAGGAAGTCATTAACATCATGGGGAAGACCAGCAAGGAGGTTACAACAACCTAACAAATATATGGGGGAATCCCTAGAAAAGAGGATCTAAAGCTTACTAGTGGGGAAGTGGTTACATCCACCAACGGCAACATAGTATTACACTATAAATAGCTCATTTATGTAGCATGTAAACATCATCTCATCACACCAACACTTTAGCTCAATCACACACACACTCTTTCTCCATCATTTTTCTTTCATATTCTTAATTTGTCATCTTTCTTTCTCTCTAACCTGAGTTGCTCGTCCATCTTGCCAATCAGGCAAAACCAGTGTACTTGTACTGCAAACTGATATTATCATAGTGGATTGGCGAAACATCGATTCCCCCGTGGTTTTCTCCCCATTTAGAGGGTTTCCACGTAAAATTGCCTTGTGTTATTTCTCTATTAATGCACTATATTTCGCTCATTTATTTTGCCAAGTATTGCAAGTTAATTGTCAACCCCCTCTCCAAGCAAATTGACCCATGTGTGAAATTTGCCCAAAATATATCCCTACACAACAAACAATATGATAACTTGTATGATTTTTTAGGAGTAATAACGTTAATCACCTTTTTTCTCCGAGTGTTGAGACTGGATAATGGATATGAAGCCGTGCGTAGGTACAAAGCAAAAAAGGAAGAACCCCATGCCCGTCTTCATGCATGTCGGGCCGCCAGCGAGTGGAGCCCCCCTTCGACGTACGCAGGTGGTTGAGTTCAAAGAGGTTGTGATTGATATGGAAGTTCCTACTTCCTAATAATTTGGTTTCTACTCCTTAAACTTTATTGGGAAATTCCCATTGGTGACCTTGTGGTTTTGCACTTTCTCAATGGTGACCCTGTGCTTTTAAGATTATCATAAATAACCCTCTACTAATTGACTTTGCTTAAAAGTAACCTTATAAAGCATTTTGCTGTTAAATACAACTTATGTCCGTTAAATACAAGTTAGTTGAGTTAACCATGATTAGAGAGTGATTAACAGAAACATCAACCATTCTTCTTCGTTCATATCAAGCTATAACTTAGCCAATTAATTCATATGTTCATATGTCAAACATACATGGCATATGCCAACACTATTTTAAACTAAGCTATAACTTGTACGATTCCACTAAATTTTCAAAAGGTCATCATATAAACTTCATCCAAAAAGAGTACACGAAACCATCAAATAACTATTATCACCATTAACATTGATATTTATTCAAAAGGAGTTGTAAATTGAAATGTATAGAAGTTATATCATATGCCCACAAATTTGCTTCCCACTTTGCTAGAAAATCCACCGAGTTGAGAGTCGAGACCTTCCCCCAAACACTTTGTTTACTTAAATTTTATTTAAAATTTTAGAAAATCTTGGAATATAGGTTAATTAAAGAATGAAAGAAAAAAGAAGTTTCGTCAACAAAAAAAAAGAAAAAAGAAGTGCGGGCAACAGTTGCTTCCCACCGCAATACAACGTTTACTTTCATTGCTAAAACTTCAACAGGAATTGACTTTTTTCTTTTAGATAACAATTTGTCTAGTGAGTAGCAGTGACATCTCAGTTTCATGATTTCATCATTTGGTTTCTTAAATTCCACATATATTGAATCTAGTATAATAAGAGTATATGATTATACAATTTTTTTCAAACAATGCACCAATTCAAGAGTGTGACTCTTCTTGTTCGAAAATTTGGATTGCTGGTTCGAAAATTCGGATTGCAACAATTCAATTGAATGCAAATTCCAGAATCCAAATTGGAAAATCAACTTTCGAAAATTAAGAAAATTATGCAAAAATAGCCTGCCCAATACTTACCCTAATTTACTCTCTAACCATGGTTAACTCAAATAACTTATATTTAACAGCAAAATACTTCCTAAAGTCACCTTTAAGCAAGGTTAATTAGTATAGGGTTATTTATGATAATTTTAAAAGCGTAAGGTCACCATCGAGAAAGTGCAAAACCACAAGGTCACCAATGGGAATCTTCTACTATGGCTGTTTGATTATACAAATCTAAATTATAGAGCCCTCTAACCCTCTTATATACTTTGTTGTCGATAAATAAGTGATATAAGGACTTTATAGGAGATCATCTGCTCATAGTTCATTGCAAAAAAGATCCTATCATTTGTTTTGGGGTATAATATCATATCTAAGAGCAGTTCATGTTTATGAGTTTTTTTTTTTTTTTTTTGGTAGAGCATTTCATATCTAGCTCTTAGAGGATTTTAGCTCGAATTTCAAATGAACTAGGAGCTCATCTGCTCATAAACCTTTAGGATTTTTTTCTTGTAAGATAAGATGAAAACGTCTTGCACGAGTGGGAGAGAAATTGGAGATCCCACTTTGTAAGGGGTAAGAATCAAACCCTTGTCACTAGGGTGGAACTTGGAAGGAATACCTCCAACCAATTAGGCCAACCTTATTCTTTACATTATGTAAATTATAGAGCCCTTTTATGTACTATTGCAAAATGTACTAAAAATACTCTTTCTATAACAATATTTGGAACTACACAAGTTGAGAGTAAAACGAGTTGTCCAATTTTTTTTTCGCACATATATGTTTTGTATAAGTTGAATAAATATGATTGGTATCAAACAAATCCAGTAAACAGAATGGAACCATATAATTGGCTGAAATTCGAGCTAAAATCCTCTAAGAGGAGCTAGATATGAAATAGGCTATAAATCGGGCAAGACACGAGTGAACACGTTATTAATTTTATTATTATAAATTAATTTAATAATCCTTAGTCAAATTAGTTATCGAGGATAAGAACAACAATAGATTATATTTTTTTTGAAGGGGATTATATTTTTAGATAAGAATATCTAAGATGATATATAGCATTTCAAGATGGGTTTCACACACAATCATTTGTATTATAATACTATACTAACATAGTTCAATTCCATTTAGTTTAACTAGCTTTCTCTTACGAGAAAAAACTCCCTTGAAAGAAAGGAACCTCTCTCTTCTTCCCGGGAAGAGTTACCCTACCAGCCCTTCAATCTGGTTGTTCTCCGCCGCGGCGGGCGTCCTCCTTAGTCGATGGCTGAGGAGATTTCCGATATAGTTTCAAAATTACGTATAGATGATGAAGAGGACAAAATACTGGATTTAGACACCATAAACCCTAGTTCGGAGAATCCCGTATCCCTTTTACTTGTGGGTAGATTGCTCACCGAACGCAATTTCAACGTTGAAGCCTTCAAAAGGACTATCACCACGGTATGGGCGCCTGTCCATGGGGTTGTTATTAGGGTTCTCCATCCAAACTTGTTCGCATTTCAATTTTTCCACTGGCGGGATATGAGGAAGGTCCTTGATGGGCGTCCCTGGTGCTTTGATAATATGCTTGTGCTCATCAAGGAAGCGGATGGAGATGAACCCCCTGATCAGGTAAAACTACATCACTCCCCTTTTTGGATTAGGTTAAAAAACCTACCTTTCAATATGCGATCTGATGATATTGTAAAGGCCTTAATTGGAAATATGGGTGATATTATTGAGATAGAGGAGGATGTGTTAGGATTTGGACGTTACCGAAGAGTTAAAGTTATGTTAGATACTACCATGCCATTAAGAAGATTCAGGAAACTTAAAGATAAGAAAGGGAGAGAATTTCAGATTGATTTTGCTTACGAGCGTCTTCCGTTTTTCTGCTTGGCTTGTGGGGTTATGGGGCACGCGGAGAAGGACTGTCAATTAGTGCTTGAGGAGGATCAATGTGAGAAATTGGGGTGGCACTTGGGACTCAAAGCCACTCCACGGAAGGGGCGTACGAAGGAAATAGAAGAGGAGGTGAAGTTTAGAAACTGCAAGAAGGTGCTGTTTGACTCGAGTGGTGTGGTGAAGAAGGTGAATAGTATTATTGTAGGGAGGGCGGATGAAGTATTTAATGCTGAACCAAAAAAGCATTGCATGCTTCCAGAGATGCAGGAGATGGTGATTAATAAAGAGGTGGGGACCTGTGCCCAAATTACCTTTGATCCAAAAGTCAATGTCATTAGCTCCCAAAAAGTGGTAAGTAGTGAAGTTGTACAACATAATACAACTATTGAACCAGGGGTTTTGAAAGCTACAGGTGATGATACTTTTATTTTCACGAGTTCCAAGGAGAAAAAAGTAGAAAATTCACGTGGCTGGAAGCGTTTGGCTCGAGGAGATATGGAGGACAAAGGACAGGTTTGTTCTATGGAAATGGATGCTGAGACTGTTTTATCTAAACGTCAAATAAACTGTGTTGCTATGGTTTGTGATTTGGATGATGGTGCTAAGAAACGCTTAAAGTTGAGCCCGTCATGTGAATCAGACTCCAATATTTCGGCGGAGGTTGGGAATGCCCAATCCCGCCAAGAATTATGAATATCCTATGTTGGAACTGCCGAGGGATGGGCAACCCTTGGTCAGTTCGGCAGCTCCGTAGATGGAGTAATTTCTATGGCCCGGATATTGTATTTTTATCTGAAACAATGATTAATAAAGTTGAAGTGGAAGCTTTGAAGGGTCGTCTCGGCTTTAAAAATGCTTTTGGTGTGGCTAGTATAGGTAGAGCGGGTGGTTTGTGCTTGTATTGGAAAGAGGAAGTTCTGTTTTCTCTTATTTCATTTTCTCAACATCATATTTGCGGTGATATTGATGATGGTAATAAAAAATGGAGATTTGTTGGCTTGTATGGGTGGGCTAAAGAAGAAGAAAAACATCATACATGGTCATTGATTAGGCATTTATGTGAAGAATCAACCCTTCCTATTCTTTTTGGTGGGGATTTCAATGAGATCTTGAGTTATGAAGAAAAAGAAGGAGGGGTGGATCGAGTTCGTAGGGAGATGGTAAATTTTCGAGACACTATGGATGATCTCTCTCTTCGGGATCTTGGTTATGAAGGTTCGTGGCATACTTGGGAACGTGGAAACTCAATCTCTACTTGTATTCGTGAGCGGTTGGACCGTTTCATCAGTTCTCCTTCTTGGTTGGACTTATATCCCAACTCCGTTGTTGATCATTCAGTTCGTTACAAGTCTGACCATGCTGCTATTATACTCAGGCCCAAACAGTATAGCAGGCCCAAAGGGAAAGCTCGCAGATTCTTTTTTGAATCTTCCTGGTTACTGGACGATAGCTGTGAGGAGCTGGTGAGGTCCGCTTGGGTCAATCTTCGGGTGATACTCTAACGGGCCGTGTCACTAGTTTGGCCCACAGATTAGTTCAATGGAGTGGTGATAAATTTGGGAAACTTGACAAACAAATTAAAGAAGCTGAGAAGGAACTTCATTCGGCCCAACAACAAAGCCTCTCGTCTGAAAGTTGTAATGCTCGTGTGATAATTGAGAAAAAACTTGATGACCTTCATGCTAAACACGAGGCTTATTGGTACTTGAGATCAAGAGTAGCGGAGGTTCGAGATGGTGATAGAAATACCAAGTATTTTCACCATAAAGCGTCACAAAGAAGGAAGAGAAATTATGTCACAGGCTTGTTCAATGATCAAGGGGAATGGCGTGATGATATTGATGATATTGAGAACATCTTTACAAGTTACTTCACCTCGATTTTTACCTCGGCCAGCCCTTCTGACTCGCATGTTCATGAGGTTTTGAAGATCATTGATCCGGTGATAACTGACGAGTGCAATCAAGAATTAATGAAGCCATTTACAAAGGATGAGATTTATTCAGCTCTTCAACAAATGCACCCTTGTAAAGCGCCCGGACCTGATGGTATGCATGCTCTTTTTTACCAGTGCTTTTGGCATATTGTTGGTGATGATATTACCATGTTTGTTAGTAGTATTTTACATGGCTCCCTGTCTCCTAGTTGTGTAAATCATACTAACATTGCTTTGATTCCAAAAGTCAAAAATCCAACCAAAGCTGCTGAATTCCGCCCTATTGCCCTGTGTAATGTTATCTATAAACTGGTGTCAAAGGCAATTGTGATCCGTTTGAAAGCTTATCTCCCCAGCATTGTTACTGAAAATCAGAGTGCTTTTGTGCCAGGACGTCTTATAACTGATAATGCTCTCATTGCCTTAGAAGTTTTCCATTCTATGAAATATAGAAACAGGAGTCGGAAAGGGATTATTGCTATGAAGCTTGACATGAGTAAAGCTTATGACAGAGTTGAATGGGGCTTTCTTCGCAAGCTTCTTCTCACTATGGGTTTCGATGGTAGATGGGTAAACCTGATTATGGACTGTGTATCTTCTGTTTCCTACTCTGTCATTATTAATGGAGGAGTTCGTGGCTCTGTTAACCCTGGGAGGGGCCTTAGACAGGGCGATCCATTGTCTCCTTATCTGTTTATTCTGATTGCTGATGCTTTCTCTAAAATGATTCAGAGGAAAGTTCAGGAGAAGCAGATCCATGGAGCTAGAGCCAGTCGGAGTGGTCCAGATATTTCTCACCTTTTCTTTGCAGATGACAGTTTACTCTTCACCAGAGCTTCCACTCAGGAATGCACTATTATCGTTGATATTCTCAACCAATATGAGTTAGCATCCGGGCAGAAAATTAACTATGAAAAGTCGGAAGTTTCTTTCAGTCGAGGAGTCAGCATTGAAAAAGAGAAGAGTTGACAAATATCTTGAGCATGAGACAAGGTGGAAAAGCATGGAAAATACCTTGGTATCCCCTCTATCACCTTGGAAGATCGAAGAAAGCTATCTTTGATTCTCTTTTAGATAGAATTTGGAAGAAACTCCAAGGATGGAAGGAGAAGCTACTTTCGAGAGCAGGGAAAGAAGTTTTGCTAAAGTCCGTTATTCAAGCCATCCCAACTTATCTCATGGGTGTCTATAAACTTCCTGTTTCAATTATACAGAAGATTCACTCAGCTATGGCACGATTTTGGTGGGGTAGCTCCGAGTCCAAAAGGAAGATTCACTGGAAAAGTTGGGAATCTATGTGTACTTTGAAATGCCTTGGTGGAATGGGGTTCAAAGATCTCAAAGTTTTCAACGACGCTTTACTTGGGCGTCAAGCGTGGAGGTTAGTGCGTTTTCCCACCTCTCTTTTCGCTAGAGTTATGAAAGCTAAGTACTACCCAAATTGTGATTTTTTGGAGGCTTCCTTGGGCCATACATATAGCTATTCTTGGAGTAGTATATGGAGTTCGAAAGCATTGCTCAAAGAAGGCTTGGTGTGGAGGGTTGGTAATGGTTCTCAAATCCACATTTGGGATGACCCATGGGTACTTGATGATATAGGGCGTCATATCACTAGCGTGCCATCTGATGATTTAAAGTTGGTGCAAGACTTGATTGACTTTGAGACAATGGACTGGAAGGTTGAGATAATTGAAGCTGTTTTCAATGATCGCGATGTGAGATGCATTCTTAGTACCCCTCTTAGCATGCTTCCTATGAAGGACGAAGTAACATGGGCTTTCACAAAGGATGCTTGTTATTCGGTGAAGACTGCTTACATGATTGGCAAGGGAGGTAACCTTGATAATTTTCATCAAGCCTGGGTTGACCTTTGGAGCATGGATGTCAGTCCTAAGGTGCGGCAATTTCTATGGAGAATGTGTTCTAATTCTCTCCCGGTGCGTCGGTTGTTGAAGCAGCGCCACATGCTTGATGATGATGTTTGTCCTTTGGGCTGTGGGGAATCCGAAACTCAAAGTCATGCCATTTTTGAGTGTCCATGCTTGCGTGATATCTGGATTGATAGTGGATGTGATGAACTTCGTCAGCGAGCTTTGTCTCTTTCTACGTCTGATGCTATTGTGTCTTGGAAAACTATCGATAAGAAGATTGTCATCAAAGGTATGTACCTTGCGTGGTGTTTATGGGCTGAACGGAATCATGCTGTGTTTAATAACAATAAAACTCCCCACAATGTGTTATTGGCTCGTGTCAGTAGACATGTTGACGAACAAGGCACATATGCCCAACACATTTACCAGGCTCGTGTGTCAGCTCCCGCTAGTAGTCCTTGCAAATGGTTTCCTCCACCGGACGGTTTTGTTAAATTAAACGTTGATGCGTCATTGGCAGTAGATGGTTGGGTTGGCTTTGGGGTCATTGCTCGTGATTCTTGTGGGGGTGTTCTCTTTACTGCAACGCGTCGAACGAGAGCCCATTGGTCCGCTGAAATTGCTGAAGCAAAAGCCATTGAGATGGCTGTTCGTTTAGGAAGAAGGTTCGGTTTTCAAAAACTCATTATCGAGTCAGATTGCCAAACCGTGGTTACTCGTCTCTCAAAGCATGCTATCTTCCTCTCGGATCTTGATATAGTACTCCATAACATTTTATCCTCTAGTGTGTGTTTTTCTTCTGTTATTTGGTCGCATGTAAAGCGTGATGGGAACTTTGTTGCACACCATCTAGCCCGTTTATTTCCTTTCGGTGTTGAACAGATTTGGGAGAACCACTCTCCTCCGGAGGTGGCTCCTTATGTTTTGATGGACACCTTGTCCTTGGAGTAATTTTATCATGCTTTTCCCCTCAAAAAAAAAAAAAAAATACTATACTAACATAAAATTTAGACAAATTTAAGTGTACATTCTCCTAACATGTCTAACCCACATAACTCTAACCCAACACTATCTCTAGACATTTAATATCAACCTAGTCCCTTCTCTTATCCTTCCTTTTAAAAAAAACAAACAATAAAGAGCGAGAATGAGGTTTACGACCGCCGAAGAGGGTGGTGGTAGCCCTTAGATAAAAATAAACTAGGGTTTTTAGGGAGAAACGAGAAAAGAGAGTGAAAACGGCTAGAGTATATATGAAAAGGACTTTCTCTAATATTTTATTTTTTTTTACTACTTTTACTTATTGTAAATGAACTTGCTTTATTTCTGTTAAAAACATCCTTATATGGTGAGATGAACACTAATTAAATGCATATCGATCATGGTTCACGGTGAAGCAGCCTCCTTGAAACTCGATCAAAATCTCTAATATTTATAAGTTAAATTAAAACACATATAAAAGCCTTATAGTTTTTACAATCTTCTCAAAAACCTTGTATTTTCCCCTTGAATTTTCCTAAATAACCTATTATAACTTGTAATATTTAGAAATATGGACACCTTTAATTTATTAATATATACCAACTAAGTCACTCTAAACGTTTTCCTTCCTAGCCTTTTCCTAGCTTGTTCTTCCAAACCTTGGAGCATCTTTCACAAGTACTTCTGCCTCCAAACCGTCCAAGACAACATCATCATCTAGTTAACTACATTCCAAAAACCAAAATCAAAGACTACTTGAGAGTTACAATTTATAAATGAAGTCTTCATTTCGAAAGACTCATATTACTAACTTGTATTCCCAAATATTGTTGTAGAAAAAGTTTTTCTTAGTACATTTTTAGTAGCATATAAAGCGTTCTATAATTTACATAATGGATTAATGAAAAAAAAAAAAGACATTGCCGGAAAGTTAGCAATTACCCCCAAACAAAATAAACAAACTCCCAATAATAAGTAAAGATTAAGTCCTCTCAAAAAAAAAAAAAAAAAAGTAAAGATTAAGTAAACAGAAAATTACATAGGCAATAGAAAATCCCATGATTTTCTGATTTGGGCTGTTGTTTGGTTGACAGAAGGTGGGAAAAATGGAGGCAAACAAAATTCAAGCGAATTTAAAATCCCACAAAATGTAGGAATTGTTTTACCTACCCTCCCCTTGGTCATTCGCAATTCCTACATAAATTCCTATGAATTACAACTATCCTTATGACTTACAAACAACTTAGACTAATTCCTAAGAATTTCATAAGGGAATTAAATTCCCACAAATTGTAAATTTCTATGGGAAAAAAATTCTCATTGCAACCAAACAAGCACTAAGGACTGAAAACCAAATCGCTAGGAACTTCTATATCAATCACAACCTCTTTGGTCTCGACTGCCGGCGTACGCTGAAGAGGGGCCTCTGCTGCCGGCGTACGCTGAAGAGGGGCCTCTGCTGCCGGCGTACGCTGAAGAGGGGCCTCTACTGCCGGCGTACGCTGAAGAGGGGCCTCTACTGCCGGTGTACGCTGATCAAGCCAACAAAACAGGATACTATAGATTAAGAAGAATATTGAAGATGTGGCCAATACTATGCCCAAGGCGATGTTATCAGAGTATCTTATGAGTATGAAGGAGGATAACGTTGTACCAAGAAACCCAAACACAGACAATACTAAATACTCCCTGAACTCGCTTGCCATCCTCGAGAACTGTAACAGGAAAATCAAGATTAAATATGGTTGATTGGTTTGTTTCTGTATGGTACAATGTATATGATGCTTTTTAGGTTAATGTTTGTTATGATCATGCAATCTGATCATGTTATGGAGTAATTTATAGGAGACAATAATAATATATACTACTATATTGTCGTGAATGTTGGAATATTGCTTCAAAATAGGAGTAGTGGTTAGTTTACTAATGAGTCTAAGTTGTTATAAAATATTTGGTCAAATCAACATGTGTGTTTTATTTTATTTTTAAGTCAATAATATCTTACGTGCCAATGCCATTGTCAAAACAAAAAAAAAATTTACGTGGAGTAGGCAATATCTCCATTTTTCTTTATGTTGGTTAGTACTCCCTCAGTCCCTCCGTTCCATAATATAGTGTTCACTTCTCATTTTTCAGGAGTAGTATGATTTCTCAAAAAAAAAATTTAAGAAAGTGTTTATTGGTACTTTTGTCTTGGAACTAGCTCTTTATTTTATTTTTCCTTTTAAAAGAATCAAAAAGCAATAAATGTTTCTTGGAATGGTGTAAAACAATAAATAGGGGCACATATTTTGAAAAAAAAGTAGGGATATTTTGGAATGTTAGTGTAGATATTGAGGATAATTTAGTCCAAGTAAATTAATAAAAAAGAAAACAAGCACAACATTTTGGGACACCCAAAAAGGAATGTGAGCACTATATTATGGGACGGAGGGAGTATGTTTTAGGGAGTCAAGGAGTGGGTTTATTGTAGCCTATTTAATAGGCATGCTTAGTGCCCTTTAGAGTTACCCTATGTATTGAAGTGTAGTATGCAGTTGAATAAACTCCATCAGATTATTTTGTCTTTCTTGCTGCAATATTCTTTTCTCTCCTTTTATGTTCTTTTAATTTCAACATGGTGGTTGCAACTAGCTTGTGCTTGCCGGGAAGCTTTGAGGTAGTGGAGGTGGAAGCACTCGCGTTGAGACATGCGCTGAAGATAGCTATGGAGGCGGGCTTCGATAGTTTTGTGCTGGAAGTGGACGACCTTAGCGTTTTCTCAAAGCTAAAGAATGCAAGAGTGGAGAATACTGTTCTTGGAAGCATATTGAATGACATTCATACTTTAGCTAGCCATTGCAGTAGAGTTTCTTATTCTTTTGTAAAGAGAGAAGGGAATAGGGTAGCCCATGTTTTAGCCAAGCTGAGTTGTAAGTTTGATGGCGAGCGTGTATGGCTGGAGGAGTATCCTCCTGAAGCCCATGATGCTGTAATGGCAGATTTAGCTGCTACTTCTTAATAATATGGCTCTATGTTCATGTCAAAAAAAAAAATTCAACATGGTATCAAGAGTAAAAAATGATCTAGAGAGCATGTGACGTTCAAACGCATTCAAAAAAAATTCAGAGTTGAAACTTTGTGTCAAAGGCATCAAGCAATTTTTCTCTTTCGATTCCCTTATTCAATGGTGAAAATTATCACTCTTGGAATATAAAATGAAAGCTTAATTAGAAGTCTTGAGTTTATGGGATATGGTAGAGAATGATGCTACTCTCTTCCCTCTTCCAAACAATCCAACAGTAGCCCAAACGAAAAAGTA
The DNA here is from genome assembly GCA_947648045.1 of Beta corolliflora. Classification (NCBI taxonomy): domain Eukaryota; kingdom Viridiplantae; phylum Streptophyta; class Magnoliopsida; order Caryophyllales; family Amaranthaceae; genus Beta; species Beta corolliflora. Next base: position 142,386 of record CANSZD010002680.1, on the reverse strand, counting down.
TGAAGAACACATGGCAAAGAAGCCAAGGACGCTCTCTTGCTTACAATCGGCATTGTTGGAAGGAATCACTTATAATATCATGTGTGTAACAGCCCGCACTTCCGAGTTGCTAGCTAATCACACTTAAGATTCACTAATCACAATTAACTCTTAATGATCCTCAAATTACATTATCTTACAATAGAAACATAACCTTTCCAGAGTTTAAATACGTTCACATGAAATGATCAAACCGGATTTCCGAAATAATACACCATAAGAGTTCTTTAAATTAAACTATGTAATCTCCACCATTGCTCATCCGACAATCATCTCTTATAACGATCCTTTACCCACACTGGGGTTAGCTTCAACATTTCCTGCAAAAATAACTTACATTGAACACTGCCCCCACCAGGACAGGTTCCAAGAACAACATCAGATGAGTACACACTGTCCAACCAGAAAATCTTTTTGGTGGCTTAAAACGTATTTACAATTTTAAGTTCATCTTACGAGACAATTGAAATCAAGTAACAGAAAAGACATAATGAAAGAATTATATAACAAACACTTCAACATAATTTATAAGTCACTTGTTTAAATAATAATAATACGAATATCGCACAAAATAAGTAGGATATACTTTCAATTGGAGAAACCATAGAATCTAACACGATCTCCCAAATCAACATTAATCCTGACATATTCTAAGACATAGTAATATCTCTCACTTCCGTGTCTCAAAAGGAATAACCTCTAATCTAAATATGTGCATCATAACTCCTTAAATTAGCTCTTAGCGACTTTCTTAGAAAGTCATTCCCATATTCCGTGCAGAGATTCAATAAACTTGGACGAGTAAAGATTATATTACTCGGAAGTAAAGTTTGAAATAACTTTCCACGAAACCGCTTGCATATTCAGATACAAATTCTATTTTCTCTCAGAAATCATATTTTATATACTGGGGAAGAGAACACGAATAGAGTTGCCTTCCAGGCGAATTCTCTAAACTTTTACAAGGACGTCTCCCTCTTCCGTTATGTACTGCTTGCAAGACTTTTCAGGACATGTCCCCAGAATACAGATATACAGAATTACAGAATACAGAATGTTGTTCGTCACTGCTCTAGCAGCTTCTTCCCCTCACAAAACAGAATCAAAATACATAATCCATAATTTCATATTTTCGAAAACTCAGATTCATAGGTCTCAAATTATCATAACAGAATTGCTTTCGGGTATTTAATAAACCCAGATAAATTGCTTGCATAATATACTCGAGTTTCTAGTAACTTGGCATAAATCAACCTTTTATAAAATTCATTTGCTAAATCCCTTTCAAATACGGACTTTAAAGAAAATATAGTCCAAGCATATCAAAATTGAAGCTTACATCTCAATAACTGTTTGTCAATCACAATTTACTCGAATTTCCAATAACTTGGAGTATAAATGACTCTTCGTATCCCTAAACGCTTAAAAATACAAATTTTAGTGGAGATATAGCCATATCCCATAACGTTCTCAATCATTCAAAAGTAGAGCTCACCAATCATATCAGACTTACTGAATTACTCCTTCGAGTTTATCATAATTATCCTTATAATAACAAACACACTCAAAAACTCTAAATGTATAATTCACCCTTTAATAATACACAATCACAATACGACTTACTGTACAATACTACTTCTAATAATCCTCCTCCATAAAGTTCATAATTGCATTTTCCAAAATCTCTATACAACTCTTTACTTCAGAGACCGCTCAACAAAATAATATTCTTGAAATCTCATTAACTGAAAGTAAACTATAACATTAAAACTCCATAAACTTGAAACCGTATTAGATCGTATCTCATTAGAGACTTATATCGAATTCCACAAAATTTAGCTGATCATCTATAGCATAGTTGTACGAGATCGCTCAATTCAAAACCCACACTTATAATAACATTGAGGAATATATATCGAGAACATTTCCTTAAATGTTCACAATTGGACACTCATAACTTTTATATAATAACTTAAAACTCAAGTCACTGAATAACTTATACTACAAAGCCTCATGGACTGAAATATACTTGAATTCGAAGACAAGATTGACTTAATATGACATAAGTTGATTACTTCAAATTAAATATTCGATTAAACTAAATTTCATAGTAAGAACTTATAAGACATATCTCAAACCAGAATTGGAAAGTCAATGATCCTTATATAACCGAAACACCTGACTTTGGCGTGAAATCATATACTCACGAAGTCAAACAACTTAGATATGAGAATCACATTTTCAACAACACTGAATTTATAAAACCACAACAAATTTAAGTCAGAAAACTAATTTTTATTTGACAACTCATGAGATTCATACAGTTTGCAATTGTAGAAACATAATTGAGCTCACAAGGTGGAAGGACAATGTGTACCTTTTCCGATCTCCGAATTCTACCTCTGTTCCATATTGAGTCTTGGTTCGTCCAACATTCTTGAGCTCCACACATCAATATCCATAACCATATCATCAACAACAATAAGAATCAGAATCCCCTCATGGATCTTTATACTTGGAAACTAGTCTAACTCATCCTTTCTATTATATTCTCATTCACGAATCTCACTTAATTGCCATTTGTGGAACAGATAGTCATTAACATGTCTCCCATAAACTATAACTCCAATTATTTTAACTTAACGATCATCCTCAATCCAATAACAAGAATTATCAACCGATTTCATTACAATTCTGATAAAGAAATTGACTTGCTCATACTTTCGAAACCCTTTTCATGAACTAACGACAAATCCTTATACACAAACCATCTCACTAATCGAACTCACATTATTCCACCAGATACTAATCAACACGAGCTAACTCTAATTTACCCAATTTCACAAAATTACAACTCTTATTGTAAAAATGAAAATCATAGTTAAACCGAATTCATAGAAACATAACTTATAAACTAACTTGAGAAAAATCAAATCTTGGATGACAACCTTCAAACAAGGAGGAAAGAACTACCACAACCTGATTTTGCTAATCAATAACAAGTTTGAGAACTGAATTTATTAATGAAATCAAAATATCCATATCATTAGAGAAAGATGAGGACTTGAATTATACCTCCAAGAATTAGAATTGGTTTACTTTTGAAATAGATAGAAATCAACACCAACGACCATGACAACATCGACCCACAACTCTCCGGAGCATCAGTTCACAGCGGCCACAAACTCGGCGGTGCCGATAACACAACGGTAGAATGGCGAAGCAAGGAGGGAAGGGAAAATAAAGCAGAACCACCGGGTGACAGAACCACCAGCAGCCGACAACATGCAGCACTGAACGACAATAACGTCAAGACCAGCAGTGGTGGTGAGAGCACCGACAGTTGCGCATCTCGCAGCGACACCACCACGCGACACCACAGATGAAGAGGAGAGACACTAAACAAGAAGGAGGGCTGTTACAATGTGAAACTCCTAAAAGAGGTGTGGGAAAAGATCACTACGCTCGAAAATGTAGCAATTGCGCCATCTTCAAATCCACCATAATGCAATATAACACTTTGGATTATCAGTGAGTTTGCGCTTGAAACGATTAGCATTACTGACAAAATAGATTGAAGAGAAAAGGTTCTTATTATTATTAACCCAAATGGGATATTTATAGTACATCATATAAATTCTAACTTAGGTAGGACTAGGAAAACATATCCTAAATATAATACTAATAGATATTATCTCTAAACACTCGCAGATAGATATGTCTAGGTAAACACTTCTAGATAGATAGATTTAGGAAATAGTCCTAAATCTATCCTAACACCCTCCCGCAATCGCAACGGCAGTAACACGAACGTTACGATTGGCGAAACAAAAAAAATTAAGTCAAATCAAATTAAAGAGATCTATTGTTGGGAACGTCATTCTTTTCGAACCCGCCAAATTTTTTTCTTCTTAATTTTGGGAACGCCATTCTTCTCGAACCCGTAATTTTCTTTGTCTTGATGATGAAAACGTCAATCTTTTCTAATCCATCAATAGTCAGTCAAACAGGAACGTCATTCTTTTCGAACCTGCAAATTTTTCTTTTTCTTCTTGATGATTCTTTTCGAACTCACCAAGTATTTCAACAAAACGGAAACGCCATTCTTCTCGAACACGTAATTTTCTTCTTCTTTTTTATGAGAACGCCAATCTTTTCGAACTCACCAAATATTTTAACAAAACAGGAACGTTATTTTCGTCGAACCCGTAGTGTTATGTTTTTCTTGAGCAATATCACGCTCACATTATGGACTATTATGGACATTTCTTGAGCAAAGCCGAGCTCTCTTCAGATACTGGTTTTTCTGAGCAAAACCATGCTCACATCACATTAAATTCCTGTCTCATGGCACAAGGAGAACCAAACAACCAAATCTTGTCTCACAGTACAAGAAGAACCAATATACCTTGTCTCACACAGTACAACGAGAACCAATATACCTCGTCTCACGACACAAGGAGAGCCGCAATTCAATATATTTTTTTTAGGTCTGACCGAATATTGGGTGGATCAAATAATCTTTAACTACAATATGCAGCCGTTGAAAAAGAAGGGAACAAAACAACCCCATAGCTAGATTGTTATAAGATGAACCAACCCAGCCAAAATTAACTCTACAGCGAAGCAAAGAGCAAGTAATGGAAGACACCAAAAATTTTGCAGCAATATGAGAAGTCAATGCTCGAAGATAATCCAACAATCAGAACCACCAAATTGAAGTGGCAGAAGAAGACCAATGGATGAAACCATGAAGAAGCCGAAAACAAACTGAATAATCAATCAGCGGCCAAAGAAGCCACGCAAACAGTAGCAGCAAAGGATTAAGATTTTTAAAAAGATGTATTTTAGGAATAAATTGGTAAATCCGGCCGGTGGATTTTCATGAACACCCACCGGCCGTGAAAGTTTTATGCGGAAGCGTAGGATCAATCCAAAATTTTGGAAAGCTCGATAAGAGTTTATTATATAGATATGTTGTTCGATAATGAACTATGAGTACACTATATATAAGAGTACAAAGGGACTCCTACTAGGAAACTATCTCTAAAAGATATCTTATTCCTAATACTAATCAAATACTTATTGGAAATATCCCAAGATAATATTTCTCTAAGATAATAATATATCCTAAAGATATTAACACGAACGTTACGATTGAAGAAACAAAAAAATCATATTAAACACATATATTGAGGGGAACGCCATCAAACTTATATCTTTATAATGCAGATTGACTATCACAATATAATCTCATCCCTGCAGGATGCTGAACTCCAAGATCACCAAGAAGTTGTTTTAACCACTTTAATTCACACACAATAGCCGCCATAGAACGATATTCTGCCTCTGCAGACGAGCGAGACACTGTAGGCTGCTTCTTTGTCTTCCAGGAGATAGGAGAATAGCCCAATAAGACAAACCATCCACTCAAAGATCGTCGAGTAATAGGACAACTAGCCCAGTCAGAGTCACACCACCCTTCAAGATGGAGAGCACTGTCAGAACGAAACAATATTCCCTGTCCTGGATTTTTCTTCAAATAACGAACCACTCGCAGAGCAGCCTCCCAATGCATAACCTTAGGTGCCTGCATAAACTGTGACAAAATATGTACAGAATACGCCAAATCAGGTCTAGTAACAGCAAGATAAATCAATCTGCCCATCAATCTGCGATATTTCTCAACATCATCAAACAAAGGACCATCCGCCAACGCAAGCTGATGGTGCTGCTCCATAGGAAACTCGGCAGGCTTAGAACCCAATAATCCAGCCTCAGATATGATATCCAACGCATATTTCCGTTGACTCATAAAAATGCCCTGTGGCCCCCTGACAATCTCAAGACCTAGGAAATATTTCAAAGCACCTAAATCTTTCATTTTAAAACATTTGCCAAGATAAGATTTGAAGTTCAGTAAAGCATTCTGATCATTCCCGGCAATAATCATGTCATCCACATAGATAAGAACATTCAGCTGAATATGTTGCCTAGTCAAAGTAAACAAGGAATAATCAGAATAGGACTGCTTGAACCCATAGGCTTTCAAAGCAGTAGCTAATTTTGCAAACCAACACCGAGGTGCCTGCTTCAAACCATATAACGACTTTTTCATCCTGCATACCATATTAGTGTTTCCTTCCTGGAACCCAGGAGGAATTTTCATATATACTTCTTCCTCCAAATCTCCATGTAAGAAGGCATTATGGACATCCATCTGATGAATGTCCCACTTTTTCACAGCTGCAATTGCTAGGAATGTACGAACTGTTGTCATTTTTGCTACAGGGGCAAAAGTCTCATTATAATAAATTCCTTCTACCTGATGATGACCAAATATAACCAATCTGGCCTTCAGGCGCTGCAACTTGCCATGCTCATCGTATTTCTCAGTATACACCCACTTACTCCCCAAGGCCTTCTTACCTGGAGGAAGAGGTTGCAATTCCCATGTACCTTGATCCTCCAAAGCTTTTATCTCAGCACCCATGGCTTCACGCCACCCTTCATGCTTCATGGCTTCTTTAAAGGACTTTGGAGGATTCCCTGCAGTTATGGCAGCTAGAAATCTGCGATGTTTATCAGAAAACTTTTCACAAGAAACATAATGTGTAATAGGATAGGGAGTACCTGAGGACGTTGACGAAGAAGGTGTCTGAGTAGATGTACTTTTCTTTTTCACTATAGTATGAGTCACATAATCCTGCAATTTTTTATTGGGGATTTTGTTGCGTTTTCCCCTTCCCAACACCTCAGAATCATCCTCCTGGCTCCCTCCCTGCATCTGCGCCCCACGAGGGTCAACAGACGCCTCGCAAGACACACCACTTTCTCCCGGCGCCCCAACAACCGGGTCCACGCCATGTAGGCCACGAGGCAGGCATGGCTCGACGGCATCTACACGACCCTCATCATCAGCTACCACATGCCGATGGTGCGCCTCCCCATACGCCCCATTCTCCGTTGCACCACGTCCCCCTTCATCCATCACGGGGACCTCAACACGGGGCATAGGAAGATCATCCTCACAAAATTCCATGGCAACACTAATAGGAGCAGTAGTCGACACTTCAGACACATGAAAGGGAAATTTATGTTCAATAAACTTCACATCCCGAGAAACAAAGTATTTCTTAGTGTCTAAATCATATAATTTCCAACCCTTTTGAGTGTTAGAGTAACCCACAAAAACACATCGCCGACTCCTACTAGCAAACTTATCACCCCCATGGTTTAAGTTGTATGCATAACACAAGCAACCAAAAATTCTAATATCCGTCATTTTAGGAGGTTTGCCAAACAAACATTCATAGGGAGTTTTATAGTTCAAAACAACCGAGGGAGTTCTGTTAATTAGATGACAAGCTGCCTGAACACAATCCCCTCAAAATCTCAATGGAAGATTAGCCTGGAATCTTAAGGCCCGTGCAACATTCAAAATATGTCTATGTTTTCGTTCAACCCGACCATTCTGTTGTGGAGTTTTAGTACATGAAGTTTCAAATATGATTCCGTGTTGCACGAAATACTTTTTCAGACAATTAAATTCGGTTCCATTATCACTTCGCACACATTTGATTGTCTTATTAAATTGTCTGTCAATGTAAGCCACAAAATGCAGAAACATAATCTCAATCTCCAATTTATTATATAATAAATACGTCCAAACAGTGCGGGAAAAATCATCTACTAAGGTTAAAAAATAGGAGGCACCGCAAGATGACTTTGTGCGATATGGACCCCATAAATCACAATGAACTAATTCAAAAATCCTACTAGCATTACTATTACTTTGAGGAAAACTAGTTCTAGGTTGATGAGCTCGGAAACAAACATCACACCCATCTTTATTGCAACTACTAATACTAGATTGACTCACACACGGTAAACGGCGCAAAACTTTCTCCGAAGGGTGACCCAAACGGTTATATTGAGGGGAACGCCAAGTAAACGATCATGACAAGTTAACCAGAGAAATGCTCGAATCCTTTGTTGCATAGGTGCTATCCAAATTAGATTCCAAATACTCTCCTCATACTCACTTGAATCTAAGCGAATAATTTGCAAACCTGATTTTATAGAAAATTTACCTTTTCGAGAGTTTCTCCATTAAAGTAAATCCCCTACATCTTGATTAATTTTCAGTTCATGCGCTTGGATGAGTTTGAGAGTATCTTGGGTTTATACTAATAATCTGTCATTGAGTTGCCTTCTGCATAAGACACTTTTCTAATAATAAAGTTGGTCACTGGTGCATTCTCTTCACTTGAATAACCCTTAACTTAACTGAATTTATCTGAACTAAACTGAACTTATTGAACCTGATTGAACCTGATTGAAACTTATTGGACCTGATTGAAACTTATTAACCTGATTGGAACTTATTAGACCTTATTGGACCTGATTGAAACTTATTAGACCTTATTGAACCTGATTAAAACTTATGTACCTTATTTGACAAAAAATTTGATGAGTAATAACATAAATATTACCCCTACAATAAATAATACTTCCTCTGTTCCATAATAAGTGAAACATAGGATTTGGGCACAAGATTTAATAAACATCACTTTCAATAGCCAAAAAGTCATAAAATACCCTTAAAAGGAGGAGAGGGAAAAGCAAAGCACACAAGTTTGTGATGGGTACTCTTGTCATTTTGTCACTTTCTTTTTTCCATTTAAGGTATGTTTCACTTATTTTGAAACGTTCTAAAATAGTAAGTGTTTCACTTATTATGGAACGGAGGAAGTATCCCTCAAAATTTATTATGACATAATAATTGTTAAAATTTATCCTTCAAAAAAATAGTAATTATTAATTATCTCTTATGATTAACATTTTAACAAAAAAATACTATTTATATGCTTGCTTATATACAACTTTCAAGTTTCACCACTAATATATCTAATAGTCTTGCTTTGATTTCATAAAGCACTAGTAGGAAATCAATTAATAACATTTATATCTTTTATTGTTATTAGTAACGAAAACATGTTATCTCTAGTTATTTAAAGACGAATTACAAAATATTATAATTATGATGATTATTATTGTTAACCTTATTTGACCATGATTATAATATTTTTTAATAATAACATAATCAACTAATAGTAATATGAATAATAAAATAATAGGAGTAAATAATAGTGCAAATATAATACTATATAATCATAGTGGTACTTTAATTAAAAAAATTTATAATAACATAATCAACTAATATTAATATTAATATTAATAATAAAATAATAGACAATAATACAAATATAATATTATATAATAATCATAGTGGTACTTTAATTAAACTTTTAATTTAAATTCATTGATCATTGACTATTTGGACCTTATTGGAACTTATTGGACCTTATTACACCTTATTGGAACTTATTACACCTGATTGGAACTTATTGGATTTTATGGGACCCGATTGGAGCTTATTGACCTGATTGGACCTGATTGAAACTTATATGAACTGAACTGATTGGACCTGAAACTTAATTTTTTAAGGTGAAAAGAACGCACCCTAAGATTGAAGGTTCGACAACATCAATGTAACTAAAATAATTACAAAGACTGGCAAAACACTAATTATAATATGCTATACCAAACACATAATGACCACATCAATAATTTTATAATACCCAAACGTAAAACAAATTCTCACCATTTTAATTTTGCTTATTTTTAAGAAAAATTAAATAAAAGAAGTTCCAAAAAAAAGGTTAATTTAGAAAAAGTTTAGAAAAAAAATAAGAAAAAACTTAGTTGAAATAAGAAAAGTTAAGGAAAAATAACTAATGTTAACGAAACAGAAGAGAAAGTTATATCGGTTTTGGGTTGTCACTTGCTCAATTTACCCACTTCTTTCTTTTTGTATTATTATCTTTCCTTACCAATCTTTTCGGCTTACAAGCATTAATTTCAATATAATGTGACAATTAATTAATGCTTTCTCTTTCTTTTTTATGATACATTGATCCACATAGATATTTTTTCTAAAACTTTGCTTTCGAATAAGTGGGTAACTAATAAAAAGCCAGGATGATATATAAGAAAAGTTCAAAAAAATAAAATAAGATAAAAATTTAGAAAATAAGGAGCGAGAAAGTCCCTTCACGCTGTCGAACCCAGGATTTTCGTTTTGGGGCATCAATTATAACTTTTGACATTGGTAATTTAGAGTTGCAGAATAGGCAATTTACGAAAATGGCTCAACAAAAAAATAGTAGATAATTTTTTCAAATATTTGGGATGTCAAGTGCCATAGGCCCATAGTAGTTCCTCCACACTGCCACAGTGGCATAGTGCCATCACCTGGGCCAAAGTAAACACCTATGCAAATCATGACCATTTGTTTTGGTTCATTGCGAATTTGGCGCATTCAAACTTGTACTGCTTTGTAGTACACCCCACGTTTAACTAATCAACCAGTTGCTCTGTTTGTACTACCATAAGTCCACACTCCACAATAGGTACTGCAATTCACAAATCTTTTCTTTTGAAATCAATAATAAGAATCCATTTGCAAAGTATTATGCGATAAAATGGAAACTCGAAAATACAACAATACTCTTAACTCTTGTAAGCATATGTTATCATGCACGAAAATAACTTTATTGGATGTGTCTCAATGTAATTTTTTTTAAAAATGAGTATTTTTATATCAATAATTAGTTAAATTTATTAATGTTCATAATTATCCGTTGGTGCAGTGAACATGAAAATAATTGTTGCAATTAAGAGATCACAAATGAAAATGTGAATTGGACTTGATCAGGTCTTTGGTATATATATGTAAGACTTCTGGTTAAATGATTACACTAGATTACTATAGAACTTTTCCATAAACCTAAACCTTTGGTTGATGATAATTGATTATGCTACATATCCAACAATGGTTAGAGTCACTTACAGACTACAATCCACATACAAGTAACAAAACCAAATTTTAAACAAACTTTTGAGTACAATATCTTGAATTCTATAACCTAAAAGTCCTAACCTAACTAAAATCTAGTAGAATATGAATCATTTGTTGTGTACAGTATTTACATTAGACGGAAAAAAAATTTACATAGAAAAGCAACTTGTTCTTGTCTTAAGTAAGAATTTAACAGATGGGGCAGATTTAACAGAGTAAGATACTCCCTCCCATTTCCTATGAGCAGATGGCCTAGGAAGATTCTCAGGCACAATACTCTCCAAGGAATTAATATTCCAAGGTGGGCAACTTCTTTTGTCACTCCATCTTGCAACCCCTCTTTTGTTATTGTTGTCTTGTAATTGAGATTCCATTGTAATTAGTTCACTAGCCATTGAATAATTCCCATTGATGTTGCTTACATATTCCCCCACTTCTAGACCAATTATTATGGTTGTTGCAATTGCCAATAATTGTGTGTTCCTCCGTGAACATGGTTTCTCATTAGCTTTCCTAATCAAATAAGAAAAAGCAATTAGCTAATAGAATTTGGAGGTGATAAAATGATGGGATGGACCGACGGGTTTGAGTCGGGCGTAACAAATTTAAAAAAAAAACCATTATAACGGACATGAAAATAATTTGAGTTGTGCACAGATCGAACCCAAATTTAGGCCTGAATGCCCAAACCCGCGTTTATTTTGGATCGGGCCATGAGCTGTGATCAACTTTAGATGAGAAAATAAGAAAATTATTTGAACTAAAGTAATGATTTTACAAATTTACCCAAGAAATGAGCCATTATTTATCATTATATGTTACATGTCATAATTACCTTGGAAGATTATTTGTCTTTGTGCGCAAGGAGGGTGATGAAGTAGGATGGATTGATGAACTTGGAGTAGGAGGTAATGGCTTGATGCAGCAACAAGTTGATATATTCATCTCTTTTGCAGCCTTTTCTAATTTTAATGATGTGAAGTAAGAAGCGAAGGAAAGGGGGAAGTTTGTTCTATATATAGGCGATTGAAAGGTACTGCGAGGAAGCCAGGAAGGTGGTTGTACTTCTACTTGTATGCAGTACTCCCAAGACTCAAGAGGAAAACTAGGAAAAATGGATGAGAACACCCCCAACTTTACAGCGTCCGCTTTTAATACCCCCAATTATGAGTTATTCCTGTATAATTCCAACTATTGGGGGAGGTCCACCACAAATGCACCCAGATGACATGTAACCTGTTAGCAAGGTAATTTTTTTATTTTTTATTTCTCTTTTATTTTTATTTTCAATTTCTACTCCCACCCACCACCATTTCAGCCACCCTCTCCCCTTCCTCTTCCTCCCCCATTCCCGCAACCCCTCCTCACCACCACAGATCTCACCCACCACCACTTCAGCCACCCTCCCCCATTCCCTCAACCCCTCCTCACCACCCCTCCCTGATTTTGTCATCCCCTACCTACCCTTCCCCTTCATCTTGCCGAAAACAAACAGCATTATTTATCAGCCATAACCATCTGAGCCGCGGGCAAGTTAACGACGGTTTCCATCAACTCCAACCATGTCCTCCTCTTAAATCTCCTCCAACTCCAACCCTCAACTCGGTGATTCTGGACTCAGTAGGCATAGAGCGAAGAGCCCAACATCAACCTTCGAACCCTTGACCCATCGACTACGATTTTCATCCACCCTCAACTCGCTTTTTTTAAAAAAAAAACTCCAGATTTGTTCGAATGGCGGTGGTGTTAGGAGGCTTTGGGTTCGAATCAAGGTTGTTCAAATAAGGGAGGTTCGAATGCTTCTAGGTTCGAATAGGGGTGTTTGTGGTTCTGGGTTCAAAATGGGGGTGGTTGTGGTGGACGGTGGTTCTCGATTCGAAATGGGGGTGGTTTTGGTCCCTTGGTGGTGGTGTTGGTGGAGGGTGGTAATTGGATTTGAAATGGGGGCGATGGTAAAGGGGTAGGTTTGAAATGGGAAAATGGTGGTGGAGGGGTGGTTAGGGATGGCAGTGGGTGGTTCTAGGTTTGAAATGGGGAAACTGGTGGTGGAGGGGTTGTTAGAGGTGGTAAAGGGATGGTCTTAGTGGGGAAATAGGTGGTGGAGGAGTGGTTAGGGGTGGCGGTGGGTAGTAGTGGGGGTGAGGGAGGTGGGTCAAGTTCTTGTTAGGAGTGGCAAACCGGGTGGGGAAGGGTGGGATTAAAAAAATGCAAAAATAAAATAATAATTGATAATAAGCCAATGAAAGCATGACACGTAGCCTGTTTACCTAGGTTAAATAGGTTTCTTTTAGGTCACAACGCATTTGTGGCAGACCCTAATAGTTGGGATTATACGGGAATAACCCATAGTTGGGGGTATTAAAAGCGGACGCTTCAAAATTGGGGGTGATTCTCATCCATTTTTCCAAATAACTAAACATTGGGGTATCGTATTACAAATGATAACCTCATGCATCTCCCATGTCAAAATATAGTTTTTGTTAGGAAGGAAGGAGGCTTGTATGAAAAAGGGATACATATTCAATAATTCAAGGATTTTTTAACTACAATAATACAAACTTTTGCCCGTTCTCTCGCAATAATATAAACTTTTGATTATTTTTAAATAATACAAACTTTTGCCCAAAATTCCTCCAAGAGAAGAATGTGACCTTTAACCTTGTAAAATAGGTAAAAAAAATTAAAAACTCAAAATCTCTTTCTCTCCTCCCTCCCCTACCAACCGAAACCCCACCACGAAACCACTTGGACTCTCCCCCCTCCCTCCTCCTCCCCCCCCCTAACCACCCACAGCAACACCACGTCTCCCCTCCTCCACCCCGGAAAACACCACTTGCTCCCTCCCCTACCCCCGAAAACACCACGTCTCTCTTCCCTCACCCCCGAAAACCACCCCCCACCACTCGTTCACCCCGAAAACCACCCCCTCCACTCCTTCACCCCGAAAAACCACCAAACCCAATCCACCTTACCCCCGAAAACCACCAATCCCCGCCACCCCAACCTCGAAAACCACCCCCCTCCACTCCCTCACCCTCGAAATACACAAAACCCACCCACAACCACCATGAACCCCACCCACCAAATCCTATCAACACCACACTCACCACCACGAACCCCAAATCACCCACAACATAAAAACCCCAAACCACCCCAATAAACCGCCAAAGTAAAACACCACCACCATTTTTTCTAGGTGGGGCCGATTTCGGGGGTGGGCGGTGTGTAATGAGTAGGGGGTCTCATTTCGGGTATGTGAGGGGTTTTTTTTGGGTGTTGTTGCGGCTATTTATAGATGGGTGAGGGGTTGTTTCGAGGTGGAGGGAGCCGATTCGACCGGGTGAGGTGCGATCTTGGTGTTGGTGGTGGTCAAAGGGTAGGTGGTAGTGGTGGAGGGGGGCGGCAACCGTCTGGGGGGGAAGGGGCGCTCTGTCAAGGGAAAAGGGCAAGGAGGAGGGTGGGGGTGGGGTTAGGGGTGGGCAAGGGAGAAAGACAAAGGAGAGGGGAGAGGGAGAGAAGAATGAAATGAAAAAAATGGAGGAAGAAGAAGTAAGTGCCACGTAAAGAATTTACTCCGCACCAACAAGTCGACTAACCTGGGTTAAATGCCCTCTTTGGAGGAATTTTGGGCAAAAGTTTGTATTATTTAAAAATAATCAAAAAGTTTGTATTATTGCGAGAGAACGGGCAAAAGTTTGTATTATTCTAGTTAAAAAATCCATAATTCAATTATTCATTGGCTATTTATTACTTATTCTGTTTCTTTTTACTTGCAAAAGTTCTATTCACAAACTCTACTTAATTTATCTTTGATGATTAATAGTTAAGGAAAAACATATTCATGTGGGATCTTAATAGATTCGTCTCAATGTATATTTTCCAAATATCAATAAGTAGATATAATAATAGTTGAAGTTATGCATTGGCAAGCGTGAAAGTCAAATGGTTGCAAGTAAATAGAAACATAGGAAGTATTATATAGCGAAGTAGATTAGACTTAAATTTTATTTGATTGACATATAAAGACATGAGAAGTTGCACTTCTTAAAAAATAACCAAATAAGATCTTACACGTTTTTAAAAAAAATACAACAATATGGGGAATTAATTTTCTAGAACATATGACTTCTTATATTTAAGTATTTAACCAAAATACCAATAGATATTGAACTAAAAAGTTTGACCAGAAAATTCAAAAGCAAGATTTATTAATCTGCCAATTAAAAGTCCAATAGAAAATTTTAATTTCCACGTTCCAGAGGTGGCCCAACAAAATTGAACTTCTTTGCTTATAGTACCAACAAACTCGTGGATTGAATACTTGAATGAAAGAGGAAGCCACCAAAATATTCCAATTTTCTTATTTTTGCTTGCCGTGATTACCTGCTTCTGTGGACGGATGCTAGCTCGACGTCGAGGCTTACTTTGTCCTTTGGGTCTAATAAATAAAGGTGTAACGTGATGAACTTCATTTCCCCTGTTTGATGAAAACGTAATGTTCTTTGATTGCGTATAGTAAAGCTTTTCTCTCCCAAGATATTTGGACATGTCTTAGTCATGGTCACCAAAGAGTTCCGTTCTCATCAATGGTGGGAAGTCTGACTTTTTTGTCCGCACTAGAGGTCTATACCAGGGTGATCCATGTCCCCTTACCTTGAGGGCTTTACATCTTATGAACCCTACGGCGAAAAGGTAAATATGGAGCCTCTATATAAATATATAATTATAAAATTTAAATCATTATATATGACTATAAAACGCATAACATCGTTGTAACAATGTAATTTTATTACATTGAGAGAATCTATAATTGACTCATTGACTATTAACATCTTAATTTTGAAATTTAGAACAATTGAACTAGGGAATAATAGTTTGAGTTTGAACTTCACATTATTTATATACTCAACTTTGACCAAAGGTTTATTACTAAAAAATATCTATGTTATTACGTAAATTATTATCAGAATTATGAACTTGTAACTATTTTTACTAATAAATTATCCATATATATTAATAGTCAAAGTTGTGCATCTAAAAGCATGTTTGTCAAACTGTACTAATTTTCTAAGACGGGTGAAATAAATATATGTTGAAAATACTCTAACAATAGATATAATGAAATTGAATATGCGTAATCAGTAGAAAAAAGAAATTGAAAATGACTATTGCAATAGCTCATAGATCGAATAACTTTAATTGGAAGCTAAGGCACGAAGCTTATGTGATAAACTTTTTAGGAACAAAAAAGAGAGGAAAGTTGCTGCAAAGTGTCAGATAGAGAAAAAGTTGAAAGTGGGATTTAACCTCCTTACTAGACAATCATATAAATGAGGACCAACCAACTGAACTAATTAACAAGCGTCTTTTGCGCATAAATGAAATATTATTAACAAATTAGAACAACGGGACAGGAAGTAGCCAACATTTGGGCCCCTTTTCTTCTTGGGCCTTGTGCGGTGGCCCATCTCGCCCTGCCTCAGGGTCGACCCTGCATACTTTTCAATATATGCCTTAAGACCTTGACTTCCATGATTAATGCGACCTGTAACAGTATACTTTGGACTTCTTATTGAGTCGGTTTCAGAAAAATCTCGGTGTCCCACTCCCACCTGCTTTTTGTAGATGATCTCCTCCTCTTTGATCGTGTCGATGAGTGCACTGCCTTTACCTTTAGACATGTCCTTAACACATATTGTTCCCGCTTGGGTCAAAAATCAATGAAAGGAAAAAGCAAGCTAACCTCTCCAAGAATACCCACGAGAACTTGAAAATAATTTTCCAAGAAACCATCAATGTTTTCGAAACCAAGGACCTAGGTCTTTATTTCGGTATCCCCCTTTCGCTCCCATAAGGTTCGGCTAGATTGCAGGTCCAATTTGTCGTTGATAAAGTCCTAATAAGCTTGCCTCTTAGAGAACCCACTTTCTTTCTAAAGTCGGGAGCCTATGCTTAATCATCAATTCCACCCTCTCCGCCATTTGCGCAAACTATATGCAGGCAACTTCTCTCCCAACCAAAACCCTCAAAGACTTGGAGTCAGTCTGTAATAACTTCCTATGGGGGAACATTGCAAAGAAAGGAAAATTCATCTGGTTAGGAAATACATTACCCTCTTCCTAAAGCACCTTGGAGGCCTCGTTATCAGGGAACATTCTCTTATGAACTTGGCCTACTTACCCAAACATGGGTGGAAGTTTCCCAAGGCTCATAATCTAGCCAAAGATTGTATTATCTCTAAGCATATTCGTAAAGATCATGTCACTCGCTCATTTCCAGAATGGGTCCAATATTTAGAAAGGGGGGAAAAGTTGGGATATTCTCCAACAGAATAGCTCATGGCTTCTTGGAGATGGCCAATCCGTCAGCTTTTGGCATGTTGGTTAGGTATTGGCCTCGTCAGCTTTTGGCATCTCTATGCCCCTCCCCTATCACATTCTTCATCGTACCCTAACTTTCCAGATCCATATGGACCCGAATGCTAGGGACGTTCTCATCCCTCACTTTGTCACCCATAAAGGGTTCTCTATCAGCCAAGCATACCTTTCCCTCCTCAACTCCCACCACATGGACATCTCTTGGATATGAGATGGAAACATGGAATCATGGATACAATTTTTTTCTAGCCCCTTTGGTATGACAGGTTCACTCATATGAGCCTTCTCGCTTGAGACGTATTACGCCTAACACTTTCTGCCCTAGATGCCTCTCGAAACCTAAAATATCTTCTCTCATTGTCCACAATTGCAGTCTCCTGGGACATTTGGACCATCATGGGTGAGCCGGGGCACGAGATAACCCAGTTCCATGACTAGATGAGAGTAAACTTATCCTCCACTCAGTCCTTTAGGAGGATTAGATAGAACATCCTATTTCTTCTCTTATGTCACGAAATATCAAAAAATAGAAACAATTGTGCTATCAAGCTCTCTAACCCAACCCCTCATGAGACATTATTTATAGAGCTACTCTCCAAGCCTCCTTTTTCATTAAGGCCACCTCCTGTCTACCCAAAACTTTGCATAGCTCTGGCCCCTTGCCAGACATTCCCCATGATCCCTCCTTTACTTCGATTCATGTCGATGCTTCTTTTGTTAATCCCATGGAGCCCATTAGCCTAGGGGGTGTGCTTCGCTATGTAACTGGTCAATGGATAGTTAGGTTTTAGAAGCACTATTTACTCAAAATATTATTTTGTACTCAGATTGTAAAATGGCGCTTGACTTCTAACCCATGATCATGACACTTTCCCACTATTCTTACATATTCTTATATTGTTAGTGATTGCAGAAACAGAACCTTGAGGATGTAGGTGGCGAGCCTCCGACATTGTAGTACGCTTCACAACAATGTCGGAGGATGTATGTAATATTATAATATGTAATTAGGATTATCCCCACCTCTCCAGTTTTTGTATGAAATTCTTAATTTCGGATTATAACCAACTCTTTAATCATTAATGTTATTTGTCCCTTGTTCACAAAAAAATAAAAGGTTGAAGCCTTTGTAGTGGTGAATGTATCACAAACTTGACTTTGACAATCTCGCATTACGGTTTGAATTTCTCTTGATCTCCTCCAAGTTTTGTCGTCTAGATATGAACTAGGTCTAGAGAGTACTTGTCTGATCTAGATTAGGGATAAGGTTTTTCTGTTCCTTCAAAATGATGATGAAGAGCTTTATTTATATAGTTTTCCAAGATTTAGAGTTAGCTAGTAGGTCATCTTTTAATGGGTCTTATGGCCGTTATTTCAGAATGGTCCAGTTTTATCATTGAGCTTTAACCCATCAACTAAATGATTATTAAACAAAATGGACAAAATTAATTATAAGGCCCCAACTTAATTAATTTTACTTATCATCTATGTTTTTTTAAAAGTCAATAATTGACTTTAATGGGTCAAATATGATGTTGCATGAACCCAATGACATATGACTATAGAAGTCGAATTTCGGTAATATCTTTTTTTTTGGCGACAGTAAGCTATAGATGGGGAGTAAGAACTAGAAGGTTAGATTTTGAAACTAGCTAAACAAGTAGAGATTTGTTAGAATTTATAGCAATGTCATTGCTGATTGCACACACCAAAATTGATTAGCTGATTCATAAACACATCTTATAATTTACAACCTACAATATACTGGTGGCTAATTGCCTAACACAAAGCCAGAAAAAAATAAATCATGTCGATAAAATATCAAAAAGAACATAGAATAAAGACTAGTACCACAATTTGTAGTACAAGGAAAGTTTTCATAGCAAGAATCACTGAGAGCTCAAACAACATGGCTCCATCTCCTGAGAGACTAATCTAAAGGCGTCCTTCATAAACCCCAACCTACTGCTAACTACAAAAAAATTTAACCTTACAGCGAGGTGAGAAAACTAAACTCGTTCTCTAGGATATAAATCAACCATAAACTACAGTAAAACAACAAAGAAAAACATACGCCAACTTACTGCCGCATATGGTACAATTGGACAATCACCAATTCACCTCAATATTCTCTCCGGTATCAAAACAAATAACTACGACGATACAGTAAGACACAACTAACTATTTGTCGCCACCATCTTAGCTAAATGTTCAAGCCATCCCAATAGCTCCGCAACTCTCTTAACCCTTCAACACTATTCGTCTGTCACCATCTAAGCTAATTTTTCAAGCCATCCAAAAAGCTCTGCAACTCTCTCAACCCTTCAGCAGAAATGCTCCGATGAACCCTCGGCCTTGGGGCAATCAAGTTAGGAGGTGGTTCAGGCTGGAAGCATATTACAACAACAGCAAGATTGTCCCCACTCTTCCTCTTCAAAGCCTCGTCAACAAGATCCTTGCTGCAAGTTACAGGGTCATTGTGATCTTGAAGCCTTCGCCGAGCAAAATCAACAGCGTTTTGGCTCCTGAAAACATCCCATAATCCATCACATCCTATAATGAGGAACTCGTCCTCACGAGTCAACTTTGTTGTCATAAGTTCTGGCGCAGCAGTTAAGGGCCCACCATTGGCACCCTTCATTCCTTCCATGTGCCAATCCCCAAGAGCTCGGGCAACATTGAGTTGGCCATTGAGGTAGCCATCCTCAACATACCCACCAGATGCTTCAATTCGTTGTATCTCCCGAGAGCATTGTGGCTTGTGGTCCTTGGACATCTCAATTGCTTTACCCCTCCGACATAGTACAGCTCGACAGTCGCCAGCATTAGCCACAACCAAAGATCTGTAGTGAAGCAAAAATGAGAAATAAACTTCTGAACTAATAATCAATTCGATCAGGCTTTCGTGTGCACAAGGAACATAAATAGAATCCTCAGAATTTTAGCAAGATCAAGGAGTATACAGCATATTGAGACTGGAAATACTTGAGTCAGCTGTATGAAAATCAAAATACAGAATCACAGATCCTGAAAGGAAATAAAGGAATGGACACTACACTTAAAGCATCCCAAAACAGAGGTACTTCCTTGGCCCAAAATCGATCTTCAAGTTGTCCTATTAGGCAACGCGCCAAAATAAACATCAAATGTTGGGTTAAAGACAGCAACTTAAAATCTGTTTCATACCCTCGTGTCTTGTCTCTGCATCACATCACCAACGCTTCTCTTAAATTTTTTCTTTTATCCATTTCTACTTCTATATTCCAGATTATTAACCAAAAAACCACCAGCTCTTTCTTGATTGATGGTTTTTCAAGGGGTTCTTTCCACAACCAGCTGTTCTAAACTTCCAGTCCTTAAACCCAAATCAAACGCAAAAGAGGACATTCAATTTTTTAAACACGGATTACGAGTCCTCACTCTATTTGTAATTACTGTCTCAATAAACTCCCATCTTTATTAGGTAGTAGTTCCATGGACTATCTCAAGACAACATCTTTAACTACATTTCACAAACCCGTATCATGAAGTATTTAGCAATAAAACTGCAGTCTTTTGAAGGACTCATATGACTCTCAACTTGTAGTGCAAATAAGCTTTGGGGGGACAAAAACTCTAGTAGACTACGTGCAAACCAAATCGAAAACCATCCCAGACGTCGGCCAAAGTGTGCAGAAAATACCCTCATGTAATTGTATTTTTATAATGCCTAACAGATGAAGAGCCTCGGCCACACTCAAACCATCAATTGAGACCAAGTAATCTTGGTGCAGCCAGAGTTGCAGCAAAGAGTGCCCAACAGGCCGACGATATTCGGCTACAAACACAACATTCTCCCCACTGCTAAAATGCAGCAGAAGACTGAAGACCCCAAACACACTAGAAAGTTGGTAAACGACTCTACATAAGACTTCCCCTAGCACAATAGTGCAAAAGCCAGAAACAAAAGAAAGAAAAAGTCTGACACCAAATTAGGAACAACCCCAGAAAGAAGTAGAGAATCTCCAACTAGTAATCTAGAAACTAACACATAAAGCATGGACACCAAACCATTTAAAAAGAAAATAGATTTGAATCAAAAAGGAAATCTAATAGATTTGGAACAAAAAGGAAATACCCTCAGGTAGTCGTATTTTTTCTAATGCCTAACAGATGAAGATCCTCAGCCACAGTAAATCCATCACTTGAGGCCAAGTAATCTTGGTGCAGCCAGAATTGCATGCAAAGGAGTGCCCAACAGACCAACAGTATGTGGCTACAAACAAAACATTCTCTCCACTTCTAAAAGGCAGCAAAAGAATGAAGACCCAAACACCAGAAAGTTGGTAACTGACTCTACATAAGACTTTCCCTAGCACAATAGTGCAAAAGCCAAAAACACCAAAAGAAGAAAAAAGTCTGACACCAAAATAGAAACAACCTTGGAAGAAAGACGAGAATCTCCAACAAGTGATCCAGAAAGTACCACATAAGCATGGACATCGAACCATTTAAATATATAAAAAAATTGGAATAAAAAAGGAAATCTATATGATCAAAAGCCACATAGCAAGCACTGATCCACAAAGTAGATGTACTCCATGCTGTACTCCATGCACAAGGACATCACAACTTTAACAAGAGTCACAAAACAAAGGTTGATCTGATTCCAAAACTTGGGAGGAGGGGTCTTGGTGGACGCCATATAAAAAGAAGCCAATGTTCTCGCAAAGTAGAAAACGGATAGAAAGATCAACCTGCCAATAACAAGAGCAGCCAATGCACAAGGACATCACACAAGGACATTACAACTTTAACAACAGTCACAAAAATAGGCTAATAGATCAGATTCCAAAAGATGGGAGGACAGGTCTTGGTAGACGCCATATAAAATGAAACAGATATTCTCACGAAGTAGAAAAGGGATAGAAAGAACAACCTGCCAACAACAAGAGCAGCCAATGCTGTTGTGCCAGAGGCAAGCCCTGAATCCAATGTGCATGCTTCAGCAAAAGCAGTGTCTGTTTGTAGAAATGCAGAGCTTATGACCCTTTCCATTTCACTTGGAAAGTCTGTGTCCTCAAATATGAATCGCGGCAGATGACAGCATGCAAAATCAGCAGCATGCTTTCCCCCATGACCATCAAAAACCTACAGGATACATTTGAATAATACATCATTACAATGTATATATGGCATATAACTCCCCACTTTTGGATCGGAGTTCAAAAATACCAGATCCAATACCCCATGACTCACTTCAAAAATACTGGGTAGTAAATTGAATTTTTTTGAAAAAAGGGGCTGCATACCAGACCCAGAAAACATGGCAAGTTCTCAGAACGAATCACACGCCAACTTTTTTATAAGCGGGTGTCCCGAAACCCACATAATATTTTTTTATAGTTCAAATTTCACAGAACACACTTAGGTCCATTCATCACATATTGTCTCTCAATTACACCTAAAATTCAATAATTTTGAATTATGTACACATCTCTAATTAGGCCTCGAGTACTTGATATTCTTTTTGTAACATTTCATGAATGGTGATTGCTGGATGACTGGATGGTTGGAATTGATGTTGTATTTTTTACTTTTATGTTTCAGTCTTGTTGAATCTTTCTAATATTTGATTTGATAGTGGTCGCTAATTTCTCTAAGAACCTTTGTAAATATGTGATGATCGACTAGCAGAAATTTTTTCCTCAAAAAAGTATAAATAATGATCGAAATGAACTATGTTAATATTAACGGGTACTTTATGTGACCCAACTCAAGAAAACCGGGTACCAACAGGTCAGATCACCGGCCACTTTGCTAACTACCCACTAATGAACAACCCTTCCCAACAGTATTATATACGTAACACGGGTAATAAGAATAAAGCTCCGAGCTCTGCACCTAACTATACCTGGCATACTAAAATACTATATTCTATCTGGAAAAGAAAATTATCCTACAAAAACAAGTACCTAGATTCTGGCCTTCTTCACCATAGCATAGGCTTACACAAAGGACATGACAGAGATACATATAAGAAATCTGAAGTAAAAGAAGATCGATAGACAGATTTAGTACCCCATAAAAGGCATTTGGCCCTTCACCACTATGCTGAAGCCCATAATGATGCATAAAATCATCAAGACATACATATACATCCTCCATGTTTGAACGGTATCCAATATCTGTCCATGCTCCGGAACGAACAATGGGAAGGAACTCAGATTCACAATCTTCAATCAGGGGCTCAACGGGTATATCTGGCGTTTTAATCTGCAAAATATCTAATTAGAATCTTCCACAGCATAATATTTAATTCAAGAAAGTAAAGTACCCTACATCAATATAATTGAAAGAACAATGCAACATAAGTACATAACAAAAAGTGATGATTTTATATCTAAAAAAAGTGTCTGCTCCACGACACACCCTCCCAAAGTCCCCAGGGAAATTTAAAAGGCTATTCAAAGTTGAACAGACTGTTACGCAGAGATTAGTTATGAATTTATAAGTCCATGAAACAAAAACATATAGAAAAAAGTGCATCATCACTAGATAGAAAAACATATTTCCTAGTAGAAAAGAGTTAATACATTATATAGAAAAGGGGGGCAAAACCAAGTCCAGGTAGCTATAGAAGGAATTTCAGTGATGCATATAGTTCAAACATTTAAAAGGGGGCTAGACTGCATGTAATTAGTAAGGTCATACTAATCAAAAGACACTTTTCATTATACCTCATGTCAGGCCAGGTGAGCGTTAACATAGCAGCTTTAACACTCCTCTATAATCACTTCATCACAACGCAATCAAACGAAAAAGTGAAAAGAAAGGTCATATGCACCGCAAAACAGAATAGATGATACAAAGACATCCTAGCACCACTAATATCCATATCATCCTGAAAAAACCTCAAGAACATTTGGGATGATGATAGCCACATTTCATTAATCACATAACAAGAATAAAATCCAACAACATAAATGTTAAAACCCAAAATAAAAAAAATGAAGCTTCACGCAGAAGGTCTTTATTGAAGCAAGTGTAAGACCATGATAAACCAAGAAAGGGAGGAAAAGAGATTCACTTTTCGAAACTACTAGAGCGCAAATAGTGACAAACCGTTGGATGTGCAAAGAAGACTGACATTTTGGAATTAATTTAAAAACAGATGTATAATGGCCAACATCAATATCAGCAGATGAACTAGAATAAAATGTGTATAAACCCAAGAGTTACAATCCGGCTGTTTGGTCAAGAATATCTCTTTCCATTAATGGGTTAAAAAATTTGCTACGTCCATTAGGGCCTAAGCATTGGAGTTCAAAAATCCACAGTATATGTCTACAGATTTCCTAGACCTTATGTAGGGAGCAGGGAAGCAGTTCATGTTGAAACTCAATCCTCAGTTATTTAACCATTTAATGCATAAAACTTCTAAAGTTCATGTCAGATCCCCTCTTAATTATTTACAAGACTGAATGATTGGACATCTGAACCTGTTTAAAAAACCATTATTATCCTGTCTAACTGGGAAAAGAAGAGTAAAAAGTCTTGTAGCAGACTAATTCAGAGTGACGAATGGAAATGCAAGAACCTTACTCTCAATCCTTTACACTTTTCCTTAAGGCTTCAAACGTGGTGGCAACTACTTTGTCAAGACTCAAGAGAAATTCCACCAATTTGGAGTTTCTCAATTTGGTTTCAGTATCTTACCTTGCTTAACTTGCATTAACAAAATCAATCAAACCAAACACACGATATAAAATCCTTTTTCGCCAAATAATAAAATCCATACCTGATTACTTAATATATATATTTAAATACCAATGTCAATTACTTCTAGAAAGGAGAGATAGGTGCAAAAATCTCCTCCAAAGTTGAATCTTTCAACCTACAACACTGTGTACTCCACACTTGGCTTCCACATTTCCTCTAAAACCAAACAGGTCATCCCCAAAATCACCAAATGAGCCGTAACCGGAATCCTAAGCAAAAAAATTCACACACATCTCGAACAAAAACTTCAAACCTAAATTAGAACCGCAAAGATACACAACACCACCAAATTATTCTGAGCAAACCATTCACACACATCTCAAACAAAATGTTTAAACCTAAATAAGAACAGCAAAAATACACAACCACATTGTTTATTCTGAGCAAAAAAATCACACACATTTCGAACAAACATAGATTAAAACAGCAAAATAACACAGCACAATGAAATTCTGAAACAAAAAACAAAGAGATAATCTGGCAAATGAATAACTTACAAGAGAAGCGTGTCGCACAAGCGTTTTCTTCCGCATTGACGAAACTCGTGTAGCACTGAAGCATTGTCGATAAGCAGCTGCGAGGGGATTCGGAGGTAAACCCTCGCTTGAGCCCCCATTTTCTCTCTCCTTGTTAATTTCCTCCATTTGACGACATACCATCACACATTCTCCCAATTTTGCTACTTTTCTTTCCCAATTTCTCGGAACAATTGATGAATGAAGATAATTAATTGTTGGATCTAAACCCTAATGAAACCCTAATTCGGTAAATTATGTAGATGAAGAGGGGAAAATGTGAACCTCGTTGGTATAAATTAGAGTTGATTTGCGTTGAATTGCAATCTAGGTTGGATTAAATTAATGGATATGATTCTCTCAACAAATTCAAAGATTTCAAAATTTGGGAGGTATGGAGGATACGTGTCTAGAAAATGAACGGTCTTTGAATTCGTGTAGTATTATTAATCTAACAAGGGTTTTAAACTACTTTATTAAAATAAAGGAGGGGGATTTTTTGGGTTTTTAAAATTAGAACCTTAGAGCGAGGTTCGACTCGGATGTATTTCGGGCATTACTACATCTACTCATCGGGTTGACAACCCACTACTTAATAGAGTTAAAAATAATAATTATTATGTTAAGTTGGATTCGATTACCATAATCCTCAAAGCAATGTTTATTAATGGTGGGTAGACAAAGTTTTTTCCATGTATTTCCTCTGTTCAAAAATAAATGACACTTACTATTTTAGATATTCTCAAAATAAATGAAACGTTACTTTTTGGTACTTCTTTTTCTTTCTCTCTATTTCTCTATGTCTTCTCATCACCATATGGGTCTCTCTTTTTCTTTCTCTCTATTTCTCTCCTCTTCAAAATCCCTGTGCCAATCCCCTGTGTTTCATTTAAAAAGCCGGAGGAAGTATATTATTATTTCAAATATATTAATATGTAGATTTTTCTTTGTAAACATAATAGAAGACATAAAGACCTTCCTCAATTCTTTCAACAATTGAAATATCAGACACATCTATAGAGAAGAAGGCAGTAGACTCGATAGTCAATGTTGGGCACTTAATCGATTCTTACTTTTACATAGAAACTTGTGATAATTCGGCTTTAAACTCTATCCTTGTAAATGATGCATTAGGAGTTCTCTTCGTACTCCTAATTTTATTTTTCCTTTTTTAAAGGAAAATTTGTTAGATCAACCTTTTAGATATAACATGCCCAGCTGTTACTACCATTTTTAGATGCCCAATAACATTTATTATGGTACATTGTATTAGACCTCAAAAGGATTAATTTCGTCTTAACATGAAGGCCCAACAAGAGCATAAAGCCCAGTGGACAAAGTCAACACAAGTCAAAGTCAATAGGAGAAGATTGCCAAGACCATCAGGAGATGAAAGTCAAGAATGATAAGCGTACAGGTAGTTAAAGAAGCAATCATTAGACGGATCCACATAAGGAAGAACGTGCAAGGCTACAGTTATTCAGCGCCAGAAGACGGCTGAGATTTGAATCAAAGATGATTCAAATGTTTTCCCTCCAAGCAAGCACAAAAGTTACGCATCATGCTTCTCTATTAATAGAAGAACGATAATCAAGCACACAACAACAACACACACAACAACAACTTGCAATTACTCTTTTCTTAGCGTAGCCTAGCTCTAGCCTAGCCAACCCCCTTATGGGGTTATAGTTTAGCCCTTAGACGTAGAACATGTTACGGCGACGAGTTCCGTAATTCTCCGATTGAAGCAAGGAACCATGGAGGTAACTCCCTTCGTGTCTTCCCTTTAGTTGTCCACTCGGCTTATCCCCCCATGTGTTGTAAAATTCTTTCCTAAAAGTTTGTGGCATATATGGGAATGTTGTGCTTTAATTAATAGATTAATTATTGTTTGCTCTATTTATTGCATTTCGCCTGAATTTATTAGGCGTTGTGGTTTAATCCTAAATTAAATTGCAACAAAGTACGTTAGCAAGGTTTTATCTAATTAAAACCGATAACCCCCAGGGGCTAAGTCTCCCGAGATATTCAGTACCAAACTACTAGGTGTGCATTGACTTGTTTGCAAAGTCGACCAACCGATTTTGCACCAACAAGTTTTTTGGCGACCACGATGGGAGAAGAAGATTCATAAACACATTGTGAACTTTCTTCTTCATACTTTCGAAAAACCAACCGTAAAATAAAAAACAGGTTGCTTTTATGAAAATGCCTGGATACACGTTCTAAAAAGAATAAGGAAGTTGCACAGGAGGGAACAAGTTTCCAAAACATGGAAATAAGTTATTCAACTCCTCCGGAAAATAGGACGCAGGGTAACAATGGTGAATCAGTTCACCATACTCAAGAGACCCCCACAAAGGGAAAGCTCATCTCCAAGTAATACTGGTCGTGGACTTATACAACAAATGTATGGAAAGTTTACAGAAATGGTAAAGAATTTGCTGTTAGAAGCCATAGAGAGTCAGAGACAACAATTTGACTCCAACTATAGGACTCTAGCCCACGAATCTGCTAGGGTCTTCACGGATATCCTCCAAAGGATAAGTGAGGAGAATAGAGAGATCAACTCTAGGTAGATCGACAGGTTACTTGTAGATATCAATGATACTATGAGTGCAACTTTCACGGCAATGTCGACATCTCTTGCCACTGAAGTAGTTACTCGTCTAGAATCACTAGTCGAAAAACACTATCAGTTAAATGAGAAACTAATTAAGGCCTTAGAAGAGGTCCCATTGAATAGAGCAAGAGGAAATTCTGGTATAGAGCCAGACGTTCCTCCACTAGGTTACCCTCCGAGGGTACATTTCTCCCACCCTGAAAATAGAGATATACTTATTTCAGGCAATCCACAAACTTCCTCTCATACACACCAAACAAGGGCCATACCCTTGAGTCATGGAGAGGGTAATCATGGGAACGTTAGGAGAAGTGGTGAAATGGCAGCGGACGTGGAGCCAGGCTTGCACCAGGTGTCAGGACATCACCAACCTTCGTTTTCCATGGGTGGTGGACAAGTTGGTGACAACACACATCAATCTGGACCATCACGGGGAGGACAGAGGCAAGATGATTTTGTTACAAATAATAATAGTATACCGTATGCGTATGCGCTGTCGCAACCGACCAAATGTGGTCGGGAAGTCCTTCTTTACCCTATGGTTACACGCCTCAGAACCAACCAACTATGGCTGGTACGTCGCATTATGGGAATATCCCGGGGTATAATCAACCCCAAGCTCCATTTGCCCAAGCAACTGGCGCTCGTCAACAGAGGATGCCCACAAATGGACAAACATTCCCACCGCAAATGGCGCAAGGTGCAACCAATCCTGCTTTTATGCAACACCAGGAGATCCCTATGGGAGGTTATCCAAATAAACCTTTCAATCCTAACCCTAATCATGTATATGATCACACGGGAAACATGGGAAACGGGAACATGGGATATCCAGGAATACAAATGCATCAGGATCAATTGGCAGCACAAGTTGAGGCGCTAGTCCAAAGACTAGTAGGGAATATTTCTAGGAAAAATCAGAGGCAAATTGGTCAAATGAATGGATTGATAAAGTCAATCCACTTCCTAGAATGTTTAAGATACCTGACTTTACCTTGTTCTCAGGCAATGATAGAGTTTCTGCTGAAGAGCATTTAGTTAGGTTCAATTGTCAATGTAGGGAGGCAGCTGACAATGATTTCTTAAAACTTAGAATGTTCTCCATATCTCTTACTGAGACTGCTTTTTGGTGGTATACTAATTTACCACCAAATTCCATTCACTCAGGGCAAGACATGCAGGTGCAATTTACAAATCATTTTGCACGCACTGAGCCCGGAGTGACTTTAAGTTATCTGGCTAGAATCCAATAAAAGTTAGGAGAGTCTATAGAAGACTACCTATCTAGATTCAAAATGGCCAAGATCAGGTGTCATGTTAGCATCCCTGAAAGAGAATTTGTACAAATGGCTCAAGAGGGAATGCTAATTCAGTTTCGAAAAAGGTTCGATGGTCATGCTTTTGGCGATTTTGTTGAATTAGCGGAATGGACCGTGAGATATGAAAGGAACCTACGGTGCGAAAGCGTAGCAAGACACCATAACTTCTTTGCTCAGAATGACGAGCCCTTCCACTTTGAAACTGCACAGGAAGTGGACGTGGCAGAAATCATTCAAGGAGTACCTTATAAGTGTGCTCCTCTAGAGAAGAAAGAATTTCTGGCGCCAAAAGACATGAAGTCTGAACAAAAGAGGAAATATACTTTTGATACTAAGAAATCTAATGCTATTTTCGACTGGTTATTATCTAACAAAAAGATAAAACTAAAAGGAAGGCATAAAGTAAGAACTGCTGAGGAAGTTAAGGGTAAAAAATACTGTAAATGGCATGATGCAGTAACTCATGACACTTCTGAATGCATTGTTTTTAGAAATAAAATCCAGGATGAAATTGATAAGAAAAATATCATGTTTCCTGATGAAGAAGATGTTAATATAGTTGGGATGGATGAACCATTTGAACTATTTTCTGGCATGGTAGAGACTAATCATGTTTTTACTGTTACTTTGCAGGCTTCTCAAGCTACTGAGATAGGTAACCAACTCTTCAACAGATTGTTTGACGAAGGAATCTTGGTTATGCCAAAGATAGCCAATGAAGAGGGATTGGAGGATATGTGCAGATGGCATATGCATGGATCGCATACCACAGATCAATGCCAAGTTTTCAGAGGGTTCCTAACTAGGCAGTTAAGTTTCAAAAGACTGGTTGTCTCAGAAGTGGAACATCATGCCATGGGGCTAGAAGCCTACAAGGCCAACTTAGCCAAAGCTAAGATGCCTGTTAATGCCAACCTAGCTCCAATGATGCTTGAGGAAAGAGCTAAAACCTACAAAGAGGCTGCTCAGAAATTCCCATTGCAGACTAGGGCAATAGAAGGGTTGAAGGCCCTAAGAAATGGTATGTGCTCACCATGTGCAGATAGGCTAACCTTCGAAATGGTTAGAACTCAGATCATCCCAAATGATCCTACCTATGTGCCTGCATACCAGCGTCCATTCCAGAAAAGGTCCAGAAGTCAAGGACCTAGGAAACAGGACAACCCCAGTTCAGGCCCTCTCTTAAAGGGGAAGGAAAGGGAGTCAAGTCAAACTCGTGTGCCTAAAATTCTTAAAAGAAGGGTGAATTCCCATGGGGACCAAGTGAAGCCAAAGATCAAGTCAGCAGTTAAGCTATGGCCATTATCGGACGTCCAAAACTTTCCTAAAAGTAGGACAATAAAGATGAAGGAGTTGAGTATGAAAGCTGTTGCAGCAAGGGCTCAAATCAGCACTCAAAATATGCAAGAATCCCTTATAGCAAACATCATAATTGATGAGAAGGCGTTATAAGTTGGAATCACTAAGTTGTTACCTTTGGAAAAGGAACAACATGATTCACCACCTATAAAGAGTGGTGACCAGCAGCCTCAGGGAAGTGACTCTCTTATGAAAGAGAATCTGGGAAATGGCTTTATTGAGGACTATGATTCAGAGTTTGGATCTGAGGATTTGGACTTATTGGTTTCTTGATAGTGACTAAATTCTGGATGGAGAGCCACTGATGAGCGAACCTCAAACAGAAATGGGAGAGGAGCAAGACACGTAGTGCAATGTAGTCATGCTACCAACAGAGTTTAAGAAATCAGAAGACCAACCAGAATTCCAGACCAATACTACGTCATGGGCAGATGAAGTTGATAAGGAAGAAAGGGCAGGTAATTTTAAAATTACTTCTTCTCGAAGCTTGTCATCTTATTTGAATGCACCTTATAAGAAAAGTGCCTAACAAAACATCTCTAAAAGCTAACCTAGAGAAGTTAATCATAGATAAAATCTTTAGGTCAGTTGATGTCAATAATAAGCACACTAAAGCCTTATTCCTAAATGTTGATTTTGAGGGAGTCCGATTAGGTAAAGTATTGGTAGACACGGGAGCTACTGTTAATATTATGCCACTCTCGGTATTCAAAAAATTAGGAAAAACGAGAAAAGATTTGCATAACATATAAATCAGCATAACTGGTTTTTCTGGTTTATCGGAAAAAGTGGAAGGAATGGCTATCTTAAAGATAAGAGTAGGAACGAAAAACACTTATACCGGTTTCTTCATAGTCGAAAATGGTACTCACTATAATGCCATACTAGGAAGAGATTGGTTACATCATAATTATGCTATTCCATCATCACTCCATCAAATTTTAATTTTGTGGAACGGTGATACTTATGAGATGGTTCAAGCAGATGAGGAAGTTTATCTAATTACATCTCCTGATTCTGTCTTTGTTAGGGACTCTCTGAAGTCAGTTCCTACCATCAAAATTGAGGTTGCTCTACAACTTGAGTCATAAACTCACCAAGAAGTAGAAAACTCAGGTGCAATTCTCATTGAAGAAGTTAATGACGCCCCAGAAGTTGAAGACATTCAATCAAAATGTGAATATATTCAACAGGCGCCAGACTATGATCAACCCTTAGCTCTCATTAGTTTGTAGAGTTTAGGATGTATTTTCCTTATAAAAGTTTATTATGTTTATAAACCAGGAAGAATACTGTAATGGGTTTACCCCTATTGTTGATCAAGTAATGAAAGATTTAGTTTTTAGAAAATACCAAGAGGATTTTCTTATAAATTCTAAGGCATGTTGCTCAACTTTACACGAAACTGAATCCTTAGAGGAGGAGGATGAGAAAGTATGGGCTAAAAGTGAGGATATTAAACAAGAGGTTCATGATCCACTAGAGGAAATAAATTTAGGGGATAATGAAAATCCACGAGTTACTTACATAAGTGAGCTCCTCACTAACCAAGAAAAGCAGGAAATCATAAAAAATCTAAAAGAATTTAAGGACTGTTTTGCTTGGGAACATCACGAAATGCCCGGGATTGATAGGAAAATAATAGAGCATAAACTACATATCAAAGAAGGATTCAAGCCTCGTGGCCCAAAGTCCTAGAAGACCGACGCCCGAACTAACGAGCCTATACAAGAGGAAATAAACAAACTCCTCAAGGCGAGTTCATAAGGCCTTGTCAATATGGTGACTGGATCTCCAATATAGTTCCAGTAGTTAAGAAAAATGGCAAGATACGAATCTGCATTGATTTTAGGGAATTAACAAAGCTACCCCCAAAGATCAATACCCTATGCCAATGGCTGATCTCCTAATAGATGCAGCATCAAGATATGAATACATATCTTCCATGGATGGGTATGCAGGGTATCACCAGTTAAGAATTGCACATGAAGACTGTAATAAAACTGCCTTTAGATGTCCAAAATCATTAGGCTTGTTTGAGTATGTAGCCATGCCATTTGGATTAAAAAATACTAGAGCCACATACCAACGAGCATTGGATGCTATTTTTAAAGACATGATTGGTAAAATCATGGAGGTATATGTGGATGACATCCTGGTAAAATCAAATAATTTCTTAAAACATAAAGAACATTTGATTAAGTCATTCACTAGAATGAGAGAATATCACCTAAAAATGAATCCACTCAAATGTGCATTCGGAGTTAAAGCTAGTAACTTTTTGGGATTCCTCATTCATAAAAATGGAATGGAAATTGACCAAAATAAGGCAAAAGCAGTGTTGGCCGCTAAGCCACCTTCTAATAAGAAGGAACTGCAAAGATTCCTTAGGCAGGTTAATTATGTTAGAAGATTCATGGCCAACTTAGCAGGAAAAACTAAAAAAATTTCACCTTTGCTAAGATTAAAACACGAATCAGAATTTAAATGGAACGAGGAGCATCAAATGGCTTTTGATCAAATCAAACAAGATTTGGCAAGCCCTCCCGTATTGATACCTCCAAGACATAATGGGAAGCCATTAAGGTTATATCTGTCTACTTGTGAAGATTTCATTGGTAGTCTCCTTACTCAAGAAAATGAGAAGGGACATGAGTAGGCCATATTCTATTTAAGTAGAATCTGCGCATGACACCGAGAAAAGGTATACTATGGCGGAAAAATGGTGTTTGTGCTTGTATGATGCATCCATCAAGCTCATATATTATTTCATGGCCTTTACAGTGGAAGTAATATCTCCAACAGATGTCATAAAGTATATGATATCTCAACCTTTTCTAAAAGGAAGGCTAAGTAAATGGAGTTTACATTTACTACGGTTCGACCTAATATATGTGCCACAAAAGGCGTAAAAGGTCAAGCTTTAGGCGACTTCTTGGTAACCCATCTGTGTTGTGACTCAGGAATCATTGATGAAGATATCCTTCCATGGGTTTTGTTCTTTGATGGATCCAACACCAGAGAAACGGCAGGAGCTGGAATATATATTTTATCTCCTGATAGGATTCCAACTAAACTAGCAGTAGCCCTAAAGGGTCCATGCACCAATAATAGAGCTGAATATGAATCTTTATTAATTGGACTAGACATGTTGCTAGAATTGGGAGCTAAGAAAGTAAATATATATGGAGATTCTCAATTAGTCATTTATCAAATAAATGAGGAATTCAAAAGTATATCGCTAGTATCTCAGGAATAAGGTAAGAAAGTACAAAAGTTGTCTAAACAATTTAAGGAAATCACCTTCATACACGTTCCTAGAGAAGAGAACAAGGTAGCAGACCAGCTGTCGCAAATAGCTTCTGCTAGAGAGGAGATACCTTCACAAAATGAAGATACACTAGTACAAAAAAGCTCAAATGCTCCGGTTAAAAAGCCCACAAATGCTCCGTATTTTACCCGTAGTAGACGCCATACGAGCATTTGAGCATTTTACAAATGCTCCGGTTGTTTAAAAACCCGGAGCATTTGACTGTCAAATGCTCCGGTTGTTAAAGGAAAACCGGAGCGTTTGTGATACAAATGCTTCGGTTTTCCCTAAACAACCGGAGCATTTGTTAATTTTTATTTTTTAAAAAATACAGCTTACTGAAGCTCTATAGCAACAGCAAGCTGATCAACATCAAGCGAAAATGAACAATTAATAAAAAAAACATTATCTTTTTATCTTAAAGAGCAACAAGCTAAGCAATACAACAACAAGTGGAAAACAATTAATAAAAAAACATTATCTATTTATCTTAAAGAGCAACAACAACACAAGCGAAAATGAACCAAAGTATAATTCCCAATACCATCTATCAATTGTACAAAAACAAGCTAAGCAATGCAACAGCAAGCAAAAAACAATTAATAAAAAACATTATCTTCTATCTTAAAGAGAAACAACACTAGTAAAAATGAACCAAAGTATAATTCTCAATACCATCTATCATTTGCATTAGTGGAACCAGCTTCCCTGACAATACTTCTAGTTTGTAGAACTTCCCAAACCTCACTAATGTTGCTTACAGATGCTTCAACTAATCCAGGAACATGGAGCATTCCTTCACTCGCCTGCCTTATCTCAAGCCTAGGAAATCAATACACAACTACTTGTCAGAATTATTGGAACCGGAGCATGATATATATCCTGTATCATCCACAAAATACTCAATACGCCACATGTTCTTAATTACTATTATCATCCACAAGTTCAGGCTAAAAATAGATGGAACAAATGCTTTAATTTTAACAAGAGAAAAAGAAACTCATAAAGACGAGAATGCAACAGAATATAAAAAGGCATTATTGAAGCTACACAAGACTATCCCATTCACTTCAAAGGATTGATAGCGCCACAGATATTAAGCAGGCATGCAAACTTGCTAAACTCATAAAGACGAGAATGAAACAGAAAATAAAAAGGCATTATTGAAGCTACACAAGACTATCCCATTCACTTCAAAGGATTGATAGCGCCACAGATATTAAGCAGGCATGCAAACTTGCTAAACTAAATGCATTAAGTTTAACCACCCTGGGGAGAGGGGAGCTTAGCAAATTGTTATCAATGAAAGGTTCACGTAAAAACTTAAAATTGAATCCCCACTTTTATCATTTTGAATGCTACCTTTGCCCAAGGTTAACTTGACCACTTGTTGAGATCTATTTCCACATGAGATTTATCGTAACAGATAGTTTAACAACTTTTTATAACCATTTTAGAATAACCAGTTTGAAACATCAAAATGGAAAACAGTCATTGGGTAATTAAAAAATCAGTCATTTGCACACCTGACGAAGCCAAGTTATGTTCAGAAAAATCTAAAAGCGCAGCATAAATCATAAACTGAATGAGAAAAAAAAATCACTAGCCTGGATTGTGCGTCTGTGACCTGTTCCATCCCAGGAACATAACTGTAAGTAATTTGAAGAGGCTCATCTGTAATTCAAAAACAAAAGGCAAAAAAGCAATGAGTAAAGAATATAGGTGTATTAGATGGAAAGCCATGTGTAAAGGTTCATAAGTACTTTAAATCATTTCCTGCTCACTAAACCATCGACTTTTAAAGCCTCTCTCTTTCTGCTTGCTCCTCTGCCTCTCTCTCCCTGAAAAGCACCGTAAACTCGTCAGTTCTAGATTCAACCCAAAGACATACACAATACAGGAGACATAAAGAAAAATGCAAGACCCGTCCTAAGCAAGTTTACCACATTTCGATTTAGCGTGTTCCCGATTTTCCGCCACGTATAAGCAACAACATGAGTAATGGTATGTCCACTATCGTTATGGGTAGAAACTCGCTTAAACAATCTATTACAAGAGTTATTTCCACCAACTACACCACTGGAAGTGTTGTCTCAGCATTGTATAGTAAAAGTAACCCCAAAAAAAGTTCAATTTTTATGTATTATTCTTAGCATTTGATGTAGTGATAAGGACATCAATTGCATAGAGAACACCCACAGATGGCATAAACTTTTAACTACATCCCTCGAAATCAAAAAAAGAGCAGACCTATATATGAACAAAGAAAATATATCATCAAGAAGCACTATAATCAATAAGGCGACAAAGGCGACAAGTATATCTTAGGTTGATATCGGTGAGACAAAGAACCTTTCAACTTCAAGTTCTAACAAGTAGAATTTTTAGGGTCGACAATACATAGACAACTAAGGTTGCATTCTTTTCACCATAAAAAAAGGTGAAGCTAAGTCCAAAAAGTTCTGATATATCCAATATATATAAGCACAAATAGGTGTTCCTCGAAAATATTGTTGTACTAAAAGGTACCTTTATGGATCTCTTATTCTCTAGTTCGATCAGGAATTCTACAGTCCCAAACTCTACCCCTACCTTGATTTCTTGCCATTTTCAGGATCCATGGAATTAGCTATACATATCAAAAGACTGAGTATTAGAGAAGTGGTTGATAAAACTCCAAGTATATCAAAATACCAGAGTAACGGGAGCAGTGGAGCACATAATCTCCTGAGAGTTTTTAACCTTTGTCAATAGATGTTCGAGTCAAGCTTAAAGCACCCTTAATTACTGTCATAATTTATTTTGTTACCAAAATTAAAATGTCAAAATCCATGTCATGACATTTAATTCTTTAGTTACGATATATTATGAAAAGATAGCAAGAGGAAACAAAGGAAATACTCTTTGTCCGTAACACCACTTGACAAATGGCCGAGCTTCTTCTTGTTATCGGATTTATTT
Organism: Beta corolliflora; assembly: GCA_947648045.1. NCBI lineage: Eukaryota > Viridiplantae > Streptophyta > Magnoliopsida > Caryophyllales > Amaranthaceae > Beta > Beta corolliflora. The sequence continues at coordinate 105,198 of CANSZD010002680.1, read as the reverse complement.
GATGGTGAGCAAGTGAGCCGAAAAATGACAAAGAATCGAAAACATGCGACACCCGAAAAAAGAATGTCAACCTTGTTAAATTTGTCATCCGAAAAATAGTTTAAAGTGATGCATGTACATGTAAGTAGCGATCATAGTGAACATTTTGTCATCCGTAAAAATAATTTTGCCTCCTTTGTAAGAACAAGAGATCTCGTAAAGCTTGGATAAGTTACAAGACAAAAGGTAAACAAGAACTGCTTCTAGAAGAGGAAAGTGACATTCTTAGCAACATTCGTAAAGTGACAATTATTTTCAAATTGATGTAACGGCTCTAATATGATATTCAAATCCATAAACCATGATAAGATTGAAATTTTTTACTCACAAGGCAACATGAAACTCACCAAACTGCTCTTGAATTCGGGACTAATCAAATCGGAAAAAATTTAGATTTTCCACCATACTGTTGTCTCATTCTGGACTTTCCCCATGTTGTCCATGGAAAAAAGAAAAAAACTTAGTAATTAGTATCGAGATTTTAATTCAAACAAAATAAAAGCTCTAGTTAGGTAAAAGGTATGGAGATAATGGTCAAAAAAAGCACAGCTACATGAGACAAACCAATCAAGCATAATTGCACAGTAAAAATCAGGTTGTGGTTGCTATTCTAGTGATGCCAGTGTCTTATGGGAGCAACAAATGAGTTGTGGCCATCATAGGTGTAAGTTGACCATTTTTTTTTAAAAAAATAACCAACTTAACAATAGTAAATAAAATTTTCAATTCATAGTTTAGGACATATTTCTGAAACATGCCACACAAAGGGGACTAAAATTGCTAGCTCAGAAGAGAAAATCAATGACAAAAGAAGGGAAACTGATCACCCACACTCTACTGACAATCTCCCATGGATAGAGTGAGTTAATGTATAAGCTAACTTATTCCCTTATTTTACAAGGACCAAGGTTGAGCAGCAAAAAATAGTCAGCTAAGATAATTTCAAAACAAATAGTAGTAACTTAGGGAAAAAGGGAACTCGTAGATGGCCATTTAAATTGAGCACTTTCTTCAGAGCTAGTAAACTTGAGTCTGATAACAGACAAAATAGCATTTAAAATTTCTTTATTCTCCCCAGCTCATGGTCATTCAAAGTTCCTCCTTATCAATCTCATCTAGGGTTGCTTATCGAGCCCGAATAGAGCTAGGCTCGACTGGAGCTCGTTAAAAAATATGAAGGCTCGGCTCGGCTCGAGCTCGTGGCTTGTCGAGCCTAGATTCTCTAAGCTCGGCTCTGCTCGAAGTGTGACTAATTGAAGGTTCGGCTCGGCTCGGCTCGTCTCGTCTCGTTAGAAGCTCGAATCTCATCCTACTTTTCAATACACTACAAAACACGTGCAAGTCTAACTCTAAGATAAGCAGAGCACTGCAAACCTGAATTTCAAAACATTAAACCATCTGAAGCATGTACAGAAGTTCAAAGAAAAATGTAAAACAAATACTTCCATAAATACTCAACACAATAGTTATAGAGAAAACTGGTGATTTACTTTGGCAAATTAGGGGTTACAACTAATGCACTGAAAGAAAAAGGAGACCAGAATCTATCTATTTCTTAAGCATCACAATTAATTAATTCATTGCCATTAGAATAGAAACAAACTAACAGATTGCAGGTTTCCAAATAGGATACATATAGAGGTTGTGTGAATCTGATAGCAAGATTCTAAACACAACCAAAACAAACCTAAATTCAATAAGAAACAAAAGGTTATATTAATTGTAAAAAGTACCAAATGAGCCCTGCTTGAAATAACCAATAGAAAATACAAAGCACAATGCCACGAAAAGAGATCCATACAGACAAAGAAGCCTTCTAAAGGAATAAGAGGAAATAAATCAAATCAAGATTCAAATAGGAACTGAGCTCTTTACAAGCACCAATCTAGATTGCTCGCTAACAAAGTGGCAACGACCAACACAAAGATAGAATCCAAAGAACCTTCCACATGAGATTGTTTCCCTATCCCACCCGCTTCCAATAGACCCAAATAGGGAGGAAAGAAATAAGAAAATATAGGAACATGATTAGCAATCGAAATGCAAGGAAAGAACACATTAAAAAGCAAAAGGATATGTTTTAGTATAGCTTTTCCATTCAAAATTCACTTTCACATAAATTGAAAACATATTTTCCACAATCATTCTTAAATTGATGTAAAGATGCCACATTTCACAACTTGCAATGACATGAATATAACTAAAACAATAACAATGAAATCGAGACACTTAAAGACCGGGGAGTGTGTGACAAGGAAGCATGCAGTGGGCGCGAGGTTGCGAAACAGAGGTGCAATGCATTGAATAAGGGGAAGAAAGGTTTGGTTTGTTTGCTAATCTTCGAGAATGATAAATTCATCGGTAGAACAACAATCCGGTTCTACTAACTACACTCAAATGAATACAAATTATTATGAACCCGTGATTCGAACTTTTACGAAATAAAGAACAATTAAATGAAAGTCATCAATTCGACTAAATTTGACGTCGTGTTGTTCGTTGGCGAGTTGGAGGTTACCGAAGACGATGACAATCATGGCTCCGGATCTGGAAGAATCACGAAAGAGGGCGAGAGAATTAGGGTTACCTTTTGGATCCGAGAACAAGGAGAGCAAAAGTAAGAATACCGCACCACCATCGCTGCTGCCGCCTTGAAGAACATCTCGCTTCTTCTTAGATGTTAAGATAACGAATCCGAATTTGAAACCGGATTCATCTCTAAAGCACTTCGTCTAACCTCATTCCAAAGAGAACTCCAATTTCGTAAAAAAAAACACCAAATTCGAGATGAAAATTAGGGTTTTTTACGCATGCGATTAATAAGATAAAAAGAATCGAAAATGAAAATGAGAACCCGAGAAGAATGATTGAGGGTCGAATTGAGGAGAGAAAATGTCGAGAGGCGTTGGAGAGAAGGGAGGTGAGATATTAGGAATTTGAGGGTTTTCGGTGGGCGAAGAACCGATTCGAGAGAGGTCAATTTGAGGAGAGAGAATGTGAGAGGGGGCGTTGGAAGAATACCCGAGAGGCTAGGGTTTGCTTTTCATTTCAAGCGGTTAAATTACTCAAATGCTACGGTTAAACGGAGCATTTGACTCATTTCACATTTTTTTTTCAAATTTCGTTATTTTTATAATTCCAAATGCTCCGTTTTTATTAAAATCGTAGCATTTGTAATGTAGCAAAAGAGTTTTTTTCCACTAGTGATATCATTCTCCAAGAGAAAATCCTATTACCTCTCATTGAACTTGATCAAAAAAGATCAGAGGATATATTGGAAATCTATAGAATTTCAATATCAAGGGAGGAAATGGACTGGAGAAACGAAATTATTCATTACCTCCAGGACCCAACTGGGACAAAAGTGCCAAATAGAGTCAAAATGGCAGCAACTAAGTTTTAAATTGCAATTCGGTGAATTACATAGAAAGGATCCTGAAGGATTACTTTTGAAATGTGTGGATGCTGGAGAGGCTCTGACCCTCATGGCAGAAATTCACCAAGGATTATGTGGTGCTCATCAAAATGGCCTAAAAATGAGATGGCTGTTGCACGAACATGGCTTCTATTGGCCTACTATGAGAAAGGATTGTATAGACTATGCTAAAGGTTGCAAAAGATGTCAAAAGTTTGGGCCTATTAGCATGGCACCAGCTTCAGAACTTAAGTACATTATTAAACCTTGGCCTTTCAGAGGATGGACAGTGGATGCCATAGGAGAAATCAATCCTGCATCCTCTAAAAAGCATTCATACATCCTAGTGGTAACTGATTACTTCACCAAGTGGGTGGAGGCTCAGGCTTTCAACAGGCTCAATACTCAGGTTGTCATAAATTTCTTGGAAGAAAAAATCTTTACAAGGTTTGGAATTCCAGAAACTATAACCTTTGATTAGGCAACAGTTTTTAGAAATCCTAATTAATCTACTGGAATATCTTAGCCAGTTTGTGTAACACCCCAGTTTTTCAAACAGTTTATTATTTATTTTATTAACTATATTATATATTTTAGTTTATTTAATAATTAAATTCATTTATCTTTAGGAATTACTTTGTAAATAATTTATATGGTTATAGTGGGACAAGTTTAGTAAGTAATTTAACTAATAATAGTAATAAGGGAATATACTCACATATATGTAAAAAAGGGGGGAAAGGAAAAAAAAAACAAGAAAAGAAAAAGGAAAGAAAAAAAACAAAAACAAAAACCTCACGTCCTCACATATACGTTTCTTCCTCACAACCTCTTCACCATCTTCTTCTCTCAAAATCTTCAACATTCTTCCTTCACCACACAACCACCATCGTTGTCGACGACCCCCTTTGCTCTCCCTTGCGTCGCCCACTTCTATGATGTCACTTCTAGTGGTGGTTGTGGTTGCGGTCGTCGGCAACGATGGTGGTTGTGTGGTGAAGGAAGAATGTTGAAGATTTTGAGAGAAGAAGATGGTGAAGAGGTTGTGAGGAAGAAACGTATATGTGAGGACGTGAGGTTTTTTTTTTTTATTCTTTCCTTTTTCTTTTCTTGTTTTTTTTCCTTTCCCCCCTTTTTACATATATGTGAGTATATTAGTTAAATTACTTACTAAACTTGTCCCACTATAACCATATAAATTATTTACAAAGTAATTCCTAAAGATAAATGTATTTAATTATTAAATAAACTAAAATATATAATATAATTAATAAAATAAATAATAAACTGTTTCAAAAACTGGGGTGTTACAATCTACCCCCCTTAAAATAAGTTTCGTCCTCGAAACTTGAAACAATTCTTAAACTCGTAGCGAAAATCCTATCACTTTTCAAAACTTTAGCTCATTAACTTTATATGTTTAGCCAACTATCTATTATTAAAGTACGAAAGATAATAACTGTATATTATCAAACTTCCACATAAACTATCACACTAGCATACTCTCAACATGCCATTGACTTTCAAGTAGGATCAAACACTTAATACAAGTCAAAATTATCTTTAAATACTAAGAATTGAAATGAAATCATACTAATTCCACCCTCCCTAAAAAAATTAGTTACGTCCTCGTAACTGTAAGCGTACCTATTGAAATAGGTGGGGATATTGAGCTCACATCGCATCCTCGGATTCCCAACTAAGTTCATCGTCCTTGTGGTTCGATCATAATACTTTCACCAGTTTAACTTCTCCATTCCGAGTTGCTCGAACTTTACTATCAAGAATCTTCATAGGGACCTCAACATATGAAAGGTTATCTTCTAGTTGCAATTCATCAGGTGTGAGTACATGTGAGGGGTCACTAATGTACCGACGAAGTTGAGAAATATGGAAAACATTGTGAACTCGAGCTATCTCTGGAGGTAATGCCAATCTATAGGCAACTTCACCTATCCTTTCTAGGATCTCATACGGCCCGATGAATTTATGGCTTAACTTGCCTTTCATCCCGAAGCGCATTACTCCCTTTATAGGAGAAACTTTCAAGAGTACTTTCTCACCGACTTCAAACTCTGCATGTCGTCGGTATTTAACAGCATAACTTTTCTGTCTATCTTGTGCCGCTTTCATTTTCTGTTGTATTATTTTTACTTGTTCCACGGTTTCTTGGATCATTTCAGGACCAAGAACACAGGATTCACCAATATCACTCCAACAAAGAGGACTACGACACTTGCGGCCATACAAGGCTTCATATGGGGCCATTCCTATTGAAGAATGATAGCTGTTATTATATGAGAATTCTATCAAGTCCAGTCTATCTTCCCACGAGCCTTGAAATTCTAAGGCACATGCCCTCAACATGTCCTCGAGTGTTTGGATTGTGCGCTGCGTCGACCATCGGTAGCAGGATGAAATGATGTACTCATTTTCAACTGTGTCCCTAAGGCTTCTTGAAGCTTCTGCCAAAAATTAGATAAAAATCTACTATCTCTATCGGACACGATGTCCCTTGGTACACCATGTAAGCGCAAAACATTCTTCCTATATGCATCGGCTAGCTTTTGATGTTTCCATGTATCTTTCATTGGTACGAAATGGGCAGACTTGGTGAGTCGGTCCACAATGACCCAAATCATGTTATTACCATTAGGTGTTCTTGGAAGTCCAGAGATAAAATCCATAGAAATTGAGTCCCACTTCCACACTGGAATCTCCAAAGGTTGAATCTCGCCTTGAGGTCTCTTGTGCTCAAACTTGACTTTTTGGCAAGTCAAGCACTTGGAAACATACTCGGCGACCTGTTGCTTCATATGAGGCCACCAAAAGGTGATTTTGAGGTCTTTATACAACTTGTCACCTCCTGGATGTACCAAATATGGAGTCAAATGAGCTTCATCTAAGATTTTCTTCTTCAGATCAGGTATATCAGGAACACACCACCTACTCTTATAGCGAAGACTCCCATCTGCATGGATCTTAAAAGAAGCATCTTCAGTATCTTGAACTTCTCCCATCTTTTTCTTCAGAAGTGCATCGCTAGCTTGGTTCTCCTTAATCTCATCGTACACATCTGGTTGCAATGTAAGGGAGTTAAGCTATGCCCCAACTCGGACAAGTTCGACACCAAAATTCTGAAATTCATCTCTAAGTAACCTTCTCGAAAGCGTCGTGTGCAATGAGTGAGAAGATTTCCTGCTAAGCGCATCGCAACAACATTGGCCTTGCCTTCATGGTATTGAATCTCCATATCGTAATCCTTAATCAGCTCTAACCATCTTCTTTGTCTCATATTCAGCTCCTTTTGCGTAAAGATATACTTGAGGCTTTTATGATCAGAGTATATTTTGAACGAAGTACCAAGCAAATAGTGACGCCAAATTTTGTAGAGCAAAGACTACTGCGGCTAATTCAAGATCATGTGTGGGGTAGTTCGTCTCATGAACTTTTAATTGTCTAGACGCATAAGCTACAACTTTCCGTTTCTGCATAAGCACACATCCAATGCCATTTCTCGAAGCATCTGTATACACCTCGTAGTCTTGATCCCCATTAGGTAAAGTTAAGACTGGAGCTGTAGTAAGACGCTCCTTCAACGTCTGAAAAGCCTTCTCACAATCATCATTCCATTCATACTTGGTGCACTTCTTCATCAAACTCGTCAATGGGCGAGCTATTTTTGAAAATTCTTTCACGAATCTCCTATAGTAGCCAGGCTAGACCAAGGAAAGCTGCGAATTTCGAGTCACATTCTTGGGAGTAGACTATTCGAAAACCGCTTGAATTTTAGATGGATCAACTGAAACACCCTCCTTAGAAATGATATGACCCAGAAAAGCCACTTTCTCGAGCCAAAATTCACATTTAGAGAACTTTGCATACAAGTGATTTTCTCTCAGTATTTGCAAAACAGCACGGAGGTGCTCTTCATGTTCACTCACATTCTTTGAATAAATCAATATATCATCAATAAACACAACAACGAATTTATCCAAATAACCTCTGAATACCCTGTTCATTAAATCCATGAACACCGCTGGAGCATTAGTCAAGCCAAAGGGCATAACTGTAAACTCATAGTGTCCATAACGGGTACGGAAAGCTGTCTTTGGGATATCTTTATCTGCAACACGAAGCTGATGGTAACCTGATTTCAAGTCGATCTTAGAGAATACTCCTGCACCTGCCAACTGATCAAACAAGTCATCTATCCTTGGCAACGGATACTTGTTTTTCACAGTGACGTTATTGAGTTCTCTGTAGTCAATGCATAATCTTAGGGTACCATCCTTCTTCTTCACGAAAAGAACTGGTGCACCCCAAGGTGATACACTAGGCCGAATGTAGCCTTTATCTAACAACTCTTCTAATTGAGTTTTCAGTTCTCTCATCTCAGCAGGCGCCATCCGATAAGGTGGCTTAGATATAGGTCCCGTTCCAGGTACCAAATCGATGTTGAATTCCACATCACGCTTTGGAGGCATATTAAGAATATCATCTGGAAACACATCTTGATACTCATTCACAACTGGGACATCTCCGAGCTGTGGTCTTTCCTTACTAGTATCATGAATATGGCAAAGGTACATAGGGCATCCCTTCCTTAAATAAGACTTCAATGTAAGAGCAGAAATAATCTTTACCGGACGACGACTATAAAGCACATGGACACCCTTATAACTCTCTATTGTGACCTTTTATTTCAGACAATCTATCTTGGCTTTATACTTTTCTAGCCAATCCATCCCTAGTATTACATCAAAATCTTTCAATGGAAAAACTATTAGGTCAGCGAATAAGGTAGTTTCACCATAAGCTATTGGGACATCTAAATACATCCTATTACACGTGACACTTAGACCAGAAGGAATGGAAATATCGGCCTCACAAGGTGTGACACTTTCTAAGTTTAACCATTTTGCAAAAGTTTCAGATATAAATGAATGTGATGCACCAGAATCAAATAGTACGTAGGCAGGTGTAAAATGGATAGAGAAAGTACCGGTCACTGCATTCCCCTGGTTATCTGCATCTGCTTGCTTCAGATGATTAAGGTTGCCCATGTTCTTCTTCTCGAGACCTCTCTTAGCCTGAGCAACATTAGCCGTTCCTGCGCTACGATTTGGAGCTGCAGAAGTAGTTGGGCGATTACTAGCTGTACTAGCAGTGGGTGTCCTCAACACCTCATGATTGCGGCCAATCCTAGCATCAGGGTTAGTGAAACACTCATAAGCTATATGCCCCTCTTTCTTGCAATAATTACATGTCACCTTATTGCCTTCACAATCCCTCCCTGGATGATTGTTTTCACATCTTTGGCAGAAATAACGACGAACAGGTCCTGGGTTGTTTTGGGATTAAGATTGGCTCTGGGCTTGGCTACGGGACTGAAACGAACTCTGAGCACTCCTTGAGGCTTGTTGACTCTGACCTCCTCTATTGAAGTTACCCCTAGGACCCCGATTATCAAAGTTTCTGCTCTTGTTTTGACTAAAGTTATTACCCTTATCCAATTGTTGGGTACTTTCTTTTGTAGGAGCTTTCATCTTTTCTACGGCTTTCCTTCTCTCCTTGATTATCTCGGCATTGCTAGCACGAGTATAAACTTCGTTCAAGGTCGTGAAGTCGACCGCTCCCATATTGCTAAGAAGTTCAAGATCAAGTTTTTCCTCGAACCTCAGAGCTCTTTCTTGTTCATTTGGGACCAATTCAGGCACGAAACGAGACAACTCAAGGTATTTAGTATAGAAGTCTTGGACAGACATATCTCCTTGCTCCAGCTGTTCAAACTCAGATCTCTTCCTTTTCCTCATATGAGATGGGAAGAACTCAGCGCGTAGCGCCTTCTTGAACTCTTTCCAACCAAATTCCTTTGTCTCCACCTCCTCGAAACCATCCTCATCGTATGTGACTTTGGTGGTAAAATTATCTTTGTTGTTGGTCCACCAGATATCAGCATCTTCAGTGAGATGGTAAGCTCATGAGTCTACTCTCATCTCTTCAGGGACCTGGAGAATGACGAAGATCTTGTCAAACTCTCTAATTCAATTCTCCATCTTCACGGGGTCGCCTTTTCCATCATACTTAGGCGGCTTCTTCCCGTCAATTGCTTTATGCACAGCAGCAACTTCAGTGATAGCTACTTTGCTAGTGCTAGTAGTAGCAGCTCGTGCTTCCGCTAGCAATTGCACAGCCTCAGTCATGGCCTTATTAGACTCGGCCATCTGACGCATCAAAGCGCGCATCCCTGACGATTTACTTCTTTCACGCTTGTGCATCTTGTAAGCACTACACAAGGTAAAAGAACTTGAATCTCGATAAAACTCGAGTATAACACATTGATTGTCATAAAAGAATATTAACTCTCCAATCACGATATACAAAAACAATCACATAATTAATATAAGCATATAAACAACACAGAATATACACTTTCCATGTATAACCCATCTCACTTTCTCACTTCGGCTTGTCAAAATTTTAGTTTTCTATTATCTTTAACTTAACCCAGTCCTTTATTAACCTAGGCTCTGATACCAACTATAACATCCCTGAATTTCGAGTGATTAATTTAATTAAATAATAGTAAAATTCTATAGAAAATTCGGTAGAGGTCCGTTTGAAATATGAACTGCCTAAAATTTAATTTAGGACTGGCATCCGAATTATTATAAACCTGTTTCAACAAATCAGCAATCCATATTCCAAATTCTCAACAACTCCACCCAGCTCAAATACCAACGAAATTCCTGTTTAATTACTCGAAATCCAAACGTGTTATTCCACGATTATTACGAGAATAATCGCTAAGGAAGAACTACCTGCACCAAAACTAAATTAAAGCTTAATTTAAACTATTACAACCTAACCGAATAAAGATTTAGGTGGATTAATATTTACAACCCTAAGTCTTAAAATTATTGATTATATATAAGAAATGCACCAGAAAAGAACTATTATAACTATATTTTATGCAAAACTAGTGGACGTTGCTCTCCGTCCACACCCCGGCTCTAAGCCTTCATGTACCCGCATATATCAAGCATGTAGTATCGCCCAAACAGCCGAGCAAGATTCAATCTTGTAAAGCCAAATACATATGCAGGTAGGATGCATTAATTATATCCTACAAATCATTTACTTTTGGAACCACAATACTAAATAAAAATATTATAAAACATTTTTCTTCATTTCTTTTCCAAACCAAATACTTTTTTATTTTCTTTGCTAAAACAATTTCTTTCAGAATCTTAGAATCATAAATCTATGGAATGGAACGAACTTTATTTCCCATTGGGCTAGCTAGGCCCTCCGGATAACTATTAGACAAAGACCCCTAGTGTGCACACCCTACAAACGGTCAAACCGTAGCAGAAGATCTAAGTCCGAGGTACTGATCAACGTACCCCCAACTATTCTGTAATGTCGAGACGATCCCGACAAGGTTCCATTTCCTTGAGACACCATAAAGGCAATCCCAACCAGTTTAAAAACATAAAACTATCCATAAATCTTTTTCTGTAACTATTCTATAATTCAAGGTTTGAAAACAAACTATCTGTATTAGGAGGAACATCGTCCTATTCAAACCAATCTCAACTCAAGAGAGATACATACCTTTATAATCTTTTCTCGTAAATATGAAAGTTTTAGTTGAAATCTTATATTTTGTAGACCTTTCTCGTAACTATTAAACATTTGAATAAGGAATCTTACCTTTTAAACTATATCAAACCAACTAGCTCAGTCAATACGGCTCCTCAATGAAACCGGGATCTACAATATAAACATACATGTACTTAATAAATATTAATAGATTTGGCTAATATAGTTAATGTGTTTTTATTAACTTTAGTTTTATAAAACATCAACCCCTTTTTTTTTTATATTCATGTAAGTATAACTAATTCTCATAACTTATTTACTTTTTTACACTAGGGGTCTTTGTCTAATAGTTATCCGGAGGGCCTAGCTAGCCCAATGGGAAATAAAGTTCGTTCCATTCCATAGATTTATGATTCTAAGATTCTGAAAGAAATTGTTTTAGCAAAGAAAATAGAAAAGTATTTGGTTTGGAAAAGAAATGAAGAAAAATGTTTTATAATGTTTTTATTTAGTATTGTGGTTCCAAAAGTAAATGATTTGTAGGATATAATTAATGCATCCTACCTGCATATGTATTTGGCTTTACAGTATTGAATCTTGCTCAGCCTGTTTGGCTGATACTACATGCTTGATATATGCAGGTACATGAAGGCTTAGAGCCGGGGTGTGGGCGGAGAGCAACGTCCACTAGTTTTGCATAAAATATAGTTATAATAGTTCTTTTCTGGTGCATTTCTTATAGATAATCAATAATTTTAAGACTTAAGGTTGTAAATATTAATCCACCTAAATCTTTATTCGGTTAGGTGGTAATAGTTTCAATTAAGCTTTAATTTAGTTTTGGTGCAGGTAGTTCTTCCTTAGCGATTATTCTCGTAATAATCGTGGAATAACACGTTTGGATTTCGAGTAATTAAACAGGAATTTCGTTGGTATTTGAGTTGGGTGGAGTTGTTGAGAATTTGGAATATGGATTGCTGATTTGTTGAAACAGGTTTATAATAATTCGGACGCCAGTCCTCAATTAAATTTTAGGCAGTCCATATTTCAAACGGAACTCTACCGAATTTTCTATAGAATTTTACTATTATTTAATTAAATTAAGCACTCAAAATTCAGGGGTGTTATAGTTGGTATCAGAGCCTAGGTTAATAAAGGACTGGGTTAAGTTAAAGATAATAGAAAACTAAATTTTAACAAGCCGAAGTGAGAAAGTGAGATGGGCTATACACGGAAGGTGTATATTCTGTGTTGTTTATATGCTTATATTAATTATGTGATTGTTTTTGTATATCGTGATTGGAGAGTTAATATTCTTTTATGACAATCAATGTGTTATACTCGAGTTTTATCGAGATTCAAGTTCTTTTACCTTGTGTAGTTCTTACAAGATGCACAAGCGTGAAAGAAGTAAATCGCCAGGGATGCGCGCTTTGATGCGTCAGATGGCCGAGTCTAATAAGGCCATGACTGAGGCTGTGCAATTGCTAGCGGAAGCACGAGCTGCTACTACTAGCACTAGCAAAGTAGTTATCACCGAGAGTCTTCTTTGTGCATAAATCAATTGACGGGGAAGAAGCCGCCTAAGTATGATGGAAAAGGAGACCCCGTGAAGATGGAGAATTGGATTAGAGAGTTTGACAAGATCTTCGTCACTCTCCAGGTCCCTGAAGAGATGAGAGTAGACTCCGCAGCCAACCATCTCACTGAAGATGCTGATATCTGGTGGACCAACAACAAAGATAATTTTACCACCAAAGTCACATACGATGAGGATGGTTTCGAGGAGGTGGAGACAAAGGAATTTGATCGGAAAGAGTTCAAGAAGGCGCTACGTGCTGAGTTCTTCCCACCTCATATGAGGAAAAGGAAGAGATCTGAGTTTGAACAGCTGGAGCAAGGAGATATGTCTGTCCAAGACTTCTATACTAAATACCTTGAGTTGTCTCGTTTCGTGCCTGAATTGGTCCCAAATGAACAAGAAAGAGCTCTGAGGTTCGAGGAAAAACTTGATCTTGAACTTCTTAGCAATATGGGAGCGGCCGACTTCACGACCTTGAACGAAGTTTATACTCGTGCTAGCAATGCCGAGAGAATCAAGGAGAGAAGGAAAGCTGCAGAAAAGATGAAAGCTCCTACAAAAGAAAGTACCCAACAATTGGATAAGGGTAATAACTTTAGTCAAAACAAGAGCAGAAACTTTGATAATCGGGGTCCTAGGGGTAACTTCAATAGAGGAGGTCAGAGTCAACAAGCCTCAAGGAGTGCTCAGAGTTCGTTTCAGCCCCGTAGCCAAGCCCAGAGCCAATCTCAATCCCAAAACAACCCAGGACCTGTTCGTCGTTATTTCTACAAAAGATGTGAAAACAATGATCCTGGGAGGGATTGTGAAGGCAATAAGGTGACATGTAATTATTGCAAGAAAGAGGGGCATAGAGCTTATGAGTGTTTCACTAACCCTGATGCTAGGATTGGCCGCAATTATGAGGTGTTGAGGACACCCACTGCTAGTACAGCTAGTAATCGCCCAACTACTTCTGCAGCTCCAAATCGTAGCGCAGGAACAGCTAATGTTGCTCAGGCTAAGAGAGGTCTTGAGAACAAGAACACGGGTAACCTTAATCATCTAAAGCAAGCAGATGTAGATAACCAGGGGAATGCAGTGACCGATATTTTCTCTATCCATTTTACACTTGCCTACGTACTATTTGATTCAGGTGCATCACATTCATTTATATCTGAAACTTTTGCAAAAAGGTTAAACTTATAAAGTGTCACACCTTGTGAGGCCGATATTTCCATTCCTTCTGGTCTAAGTGTCACGTGTAATAGGATGTATTTAGATGTCCCTATAGCTTATGGTGAAACTACCTTATTCGCTGACCTAATAGTTTTTCCTTTGAAAGATTTTGATGTAATACTAGGGATAGATTGGCTAGAAAAGTATAAAGCCAAGATAGATTGTCTGAAACAAAAGGTCACAATAGAGAGTCATAAGGGTGTCCATGTGCTTTATAGTCGCCGTCCGGTAAAGATTATTTCTGCTCTTACATTGAAGTCTTATTTAAGGAAGGGATGCCCTATGTACCTTTGCCATATTCATGATACTAGTAAGGAAAGACCACAGCTCGGAGATGTCCCAGTTGTGAATGAGTATCAAGATGTGTTTCCAGATGATATTCTTAATATGCCTCCAAAGCGTGATGTGGAATTCAACATCGATTTGGTACCTGGAACGAGACCTATATCTAAGCCACCTTATCGGATGGCGCCTGCTGAGATGAGAGAACTGAAAACTCAATTAGAAGAGTTGCTAGATAAAGGCTACATTCGGCCTAGTGTATCACCTTGGGGTGCACCAGTTCTTTTCGTGAAGAAGAAGGATGGTACCCTAAGATTATGCATTGACTACAGAGAACTCAATAACGTCACTGTGAAAAACAAGTATCCGTTGCCAAGGATAGATGACTTGTTTGATCAGTTGGCTGGTGCAGGAGTATTCTCTAAGATCAACTTGAGATCAGGTTACCATCAGCTTCGTGTTGCAGATAAAGATATCTCAAAGACAGCTTTCCGTACCCGTTATGGACACTATGAATTTACAGTTATGCCCTTTGGCTTGACTAATGCTCCAGCGGTGTTCATGGATTTAATGAACAGGGTATTCAGAGATTATTTGGATAAATTCGTTGTTGTGTTTATTGATGATATATTGATTTATTCAAAGAATGCGAGTGAACATGAAGAGCACCTCCGTCTTTGTTTTGCAAAATCGAGAGAAAATCACTTGTATGCAAAGTTCTCTAAATGTGAATTTTGGCTCGAGAAAGTGGCTTTTCTGGGTCATATCATTTCTAAGGAGGGTGTTTCAGTTGATCCATCTAAAATTCAAGCGGTTTCTGAATGGTCTACTCCGAAGAATGTGACTGAAATTCGCAGCTTCCTTGGTCTAGCCGGCTACTATAGGAGATTCGTGAAAGAATTTTCAAAAAATAGCTCGCCCATTGACGAGTTTGATGAAGAAGTGCACCAAGTATGAATGGAATGATGATTGTGAGAAGGCTTTTCAGACGTTGAAGGAGCGTCTTACTACAGCTCCAGTCTTAACTTTACCTAATGGGGATCAAGACTACGAGGTGTATACAGATGCTTCGAGAAATGGCCTTGGATGTGTGCTTATGCAGAAACGGAAAGTTGTAGCTTATGCGTCTAGACAATTAAAAGTTCATGAGATGAACTACCCTACACATGATCTTGAATTAGCCGTAGTAGTCTTTGCTCTTAAAATTTAGCGTCACTATTTGCTTGGTACTTCATTCAAAATATACTCTGATCATAAAAGCCTCAAGTATATCTTTACGCAAAAGGAGCTGAATATGAGACAAAGAAGATGGTTAGAGTTGATTAAGGATTACGATATGGAGATTCAATACTATGAAGGCAAGGCCAATGTTATTGCTGATGCGTTTAGCAGGAAATCTTCTCACTCATTGCACACGACGCTTTCGAGAAGGTTACTTAGAGATGAATTTCAGAATTTTGGTGTCGAACTTGTCCGAGTTGGGGCACAGCTTAACTCCCTTACATTGCAACCAGATGTGTACGATGAGATTAAGGAGAACCAAGCTAGCGATGCACTTCTGAAGAAAAAGATGGGAGAAGTTCAAGATACTGAAGATGCTTATTTTAAGATCCATGCAGATGGGAGTCTTCGCTATAAGAGTAGGTGGTGTGTTCCTGATATACCTGATCTGAAGAAGAAAATCTTAGATGAAGCTCATTTGACTCCATATTTGGTACATCCAGGAGGTGACAAGTTGTATAAAGACCTCAAAATCACCTTTTGGTGGCCTCATATGAAGCAACAGGTCGCCGAGTATGTTTCAAGTGCTTGACTTGCCAAAAAGTCAAGTTTGAGCACAAGAGACCTCAAGGCGAGATTCAACCTTTGGAGATTCCAGTGTGGAAGTGGGACTCAATTTCTATGGATTTTATCTCTGGACTTCCAAGAACACCTAATGGTAATAACATGATTTGGGTCATTGTGGACCGACTCACCAAGTCTGCCCATTTCGTACCAATGAAAGATACATGGAAACATCAAAAGCTAGCCGATGCATATAGGAAGAATGTTTTGCGCTTACATGGTGTACCAAGGGACATCGTGTCCGATAGAGATAGTAGATTTTTATCTAATTTTTTGGCGAAGCTTCAAGAAGCCTTAGGGACACGATTGAAAATGAGTACATCATTTCATCCCCGCTACTCGATGGTCGAGACGGAGCGCACAATCCAAACACTCGAGGACATGTTGAGGGCATGTGCCTTAGAATGTCAAGGCTCGTGGGAAGATAGACTGGACTTGATAGAATTCTCATATAATAACAGCTATCATTCTTCAATAGGAATGGCCCCATATGAAGCCTTGTATGGCCGCAAGTGTCGTAGTCCTCTTTGTTGGAGTGATATTGGTGAATCCTGTGTTCTTGGTCCTGAAATGATCCAAGAAACAATGGAACAAGTAAAACTGATACAACAGAAAATGAAAGCGGCACAAGATAGACAGAAAAGTTATGCTGATAAATACCGACGACATGCAGAGTTTGAAGTCGGTGAGAAAGTACTCTTGAAAGTTTCTCCTATAAAGGGAGTAATGCGGTTCGGGATGAAGGGCAAGTTAAGCCCTAAATTCATCGGGCCGTATGAGATCCCTAGAAAGGATAGGTGAAGTTGCCTATAGATTGGCATTACCTCCGAGAGATAGCTCGAGTTCACAATGTTTTCCATATTTCTCAGCTTCGTCGGTACATTAGTGACCCCTCACATGTACTCACACCTGATGAATTGCAACTAGAAGATAACCTTTCATATGTTGAGGTCCCTATGAAGATTCTTGATAGTAAAGTTCGAGCAACTCGGAATGGAGAAGTTAAACTGGTGAAAGTATTGTGGTCGAACCACAAGGACGATGAACTTAGTTGGGAATCCGAGGATGCGATGCGAGCTCAATATCCCCACCTATTTCAATAGGCACGCTTACAGTTACGAGGACGTAACTAATTTTTTTAGGGAGGGTGGAATTAGTATGATTTCATTTCAATTCTTAGTATTTAAAGATAATTTTGACTTGTATTAAGTGTTTGATCCTACTTGAAAGTCAATGGCATGTTGAGAGTATGCTAGTGTGATAGTTTATGTGGAAGTTTGATAATATACAGTTATTATATTTCGTACTTTAATAATAGATAGTTGGCTAAACATATAAAGTTAATGAGCTAAAGTTTTGAAAAGTGATAGGATTTTCGCTACGAGTTTAAGAATTATTTCAAGTTTCGAGGACGAAACTTAGTTTAAGGGGGGTAGATTGTAACACCCCCGGTTTTTGAAACTTGATTTATTATTTATTTTATTAACTATATTATATATTTTAGTTTATTTAATAATTAAATTCATTTATCTTTAGGAATTACTTTGTAAATAATTTATATGGTTATAGTGGGACAAGTTTAGTAAGTAATTTAACTAATAATAGTAATAAGAGGAAATACACACACATATATGTAAGAAGGGGGAAAAGGGAAAAATAAAACAAGAAAAGAAAAACGAAAGAAAAAAAAAAAGAACGACATCTTCACTCTTCTTCACCGTTCAACATCTTCATTCTTCACCATCTTCTTCTCTCAAGTTCTTCAACATTCTTCCTCCACCACACAACCACCATCGTTGCCGACGACCGCAACCACAACCACCACTAGAAGTGACATCATAGAAGTGGGCGGCGCAAGGGAGAGCAAAGGGGGTCGTCGCTGCTGTAATTTGGAGCGTTTAGGGCTCGTATTTGGGGTGTTTGCAAGTTATTTTTCATCCCCAATCTTCTATATTAGTGGATCCCGGTTTCATTGAGGAGCCGTATTGACTGAGCTAGTTGGTTTGATATAGTTTAAAAGGTAAGATTCCTTACTCAAATGTTTAATAGTTACGAGAAAGGTCTACAAAAGATAAGATTTCAACTAAAACTTTCATATTTACGAGAAAAGATTATAAAGGTATGTATCTCTCTTGAGTTGAGATTGGTTTGAATAGGAGGATGTTCCTCCTAATACAGATAGTTTGTTTTCAAACCTTGAATTATAGAATAGTTACAGAAAAAGATTTATGGATAGTTTTATGTTTTTAAACTGGTTGGGATTGCCTTTATCGTGTCTCAAGGAATTAAAACCTTGTCGGGATCGTCTCGACATTACAGAATAGTTGGGGGGGTACGTTGATCAGTACCTCGGACTTAGATCTTCTGCTACGGTTTGACCGTTTGTGGGGTGTGCACACTAGGGGTCTTTGTCTAATAGTTATCCGGAGGGCCTAGCTAGTCCAATGGGAAATAAAGTTCGTTCCATTCCATAGATTTATGATTCTAAGATTCTGAAAGAAATTGTTTTAGCAAAGAAAATAGAAAAGTATTTGGTTTGGAAAAGAAATGAAGAAAAATGTTTTATAATGTTTAATTTAGTATTGTGGTTCCAAAAGTAAATGATTTTTACCTGCATATGTATTTGGCTTTACAGTATTGAATCTTACTCAGCCTGTTTGGCTGATACTACATGCTTGATATATGCAGGTACATGAAGGCTTAGAGCCGGGATGTGGGCGGAGAGCAACGTCCACTAGTTTTGCATAAAATATAGTTATAATAGTTCTTTTCTGGTGCATTTCTTATAGATAATCAATAATTTTAAGACTTAAGGTTGTAAATATTAATCCACCTAAATGTTTATTCGGTTAGGTTGTAATAGTTTAAATTAAGCTTTAATTTAGTTTTGGTGCAGGTAATTCTTCCTTAGCTATTATTCTCGTAATAATCGTGGAATAACACGTTTGGATTTCGAGTAATTAAACAGGAATTTCGTTGGTATTTGAGCTGGGTGGAGTTGTTGAGAATTTGGAATATGGATTACTGATTTGTTGAAACAGGTTTATAATAATTCGGACGCCAGTCCTAAATTAAATTTTAGGCAGTCCATTTTTCAAACGGAACTCTGCCGAATTTTCTATAGAATTTTACTATTATTTAATTAAATTAAGCACTCGAAATTCAGGGGTGTTATAATTGTAACACCCCAGTTTTTGAAACAGTTTATTATTTATTTTATTAAATATATTATATATTTTAGTTTATTTAATAATTAAATTCATTTATCTTTAGGAATTACTTTGTAAATAATTTATATGGTTATAGTGGGACAAGTTTAGTAAGTAATTTAACTAATCATAGTAATAAGAGGAAATACACTCACATATATGTAAGAAGGGGGAAAAGGGAAAAATAAAACAAGAAAAAAAAAGGAAAGAAAAAAAAAAAGAACGACATCTTCACTCTTCTTCACCGTTCAACATCTTCATTCTTCACCATCTTCTTCTCTCAAGTTCTTCAACATTCTTCCTCCACCACACAACCACCATCGTTGCCGACGACCGCAACCACAACCACCACTAGAAGTGACATCATAGAAGTGGGCGGCGCAAGGGAGAGCAAAGGGGGTCGTCGCTGCTGTAATTTGGAGCGTTTAGGGCTCGTATTAGGGGCGTTTGCAAGTTATTTTTCATCCCCAATCTTCTATATTAGTGGATCCCGGTTTCATTGAGGAGCCGTATTGACTGAGCTAGTTGGTTTGATATAGTTTAAAAGGTAAGATTCCTTACTCAAATGTTTAATAGTTACGAGAAAAGTCTACAAAAGATAAGATTTCAACTAAAACTTTCATGTTTACGAGAAAAGATTATAAAGGTATGTATCTCTCTTGAGTTGAGATTGGTTTGAATAGGAGGATGTTCCTCCTAATACAGATAGTTTGTTTTCAAACCTTGAATTATAGAATAGTTACAGAAAAAGATTTATGGTGTTAGTTTATTTTTAAATGATATTTTTTTTCGTAAAAATAAATAATTTATTATTTAGATTATTTTGGAACGTGTTGTGAAAATGTGTATATATATTTATATGTTGTGATATATTTATATATATATTTATTTTAAGTTGTTAGTTATTCATTTTAAAGGTTATATTAATTTCGTTATTTGTTTAGGCGTTTAGGATGCAGTTTTGTCGTGTAGCGTTTTTGTAACGTTGTTGGACCGACTTGGGTGATGAAATGTTGCATCGCATGTGGCGTGCTAATGTGTTTATTATATTTATATTTATAACATAATTTATTAGAGTTATTTTCATTATTAAGTATTTTCAAAGTTTAGGCGCGATTTAGGAATTAATCGTTTTATCGCGTAGCGGGCTTTTGAAGCATGGATCCGCGTTGAATTGGGCTGAAATTTTTGGTTGGTTTGTGGGCTTGGACAGCCGGCCAAGTGAAGGAAAAGGAGAGCCTCCTCTTCTTTCTTTTCTCTTTTATTTTTCCTTGTGACTCTTGATGCTTTGTAACTCCCATAACCCCCTAATGATCCTTCATAATTAAACCTCTTTAAACCAACCTTCATCACTTCAATTTCTGATTAAAAATCAGAAACTCCTTGCTGCCATTTTCGGCCACCATCATCATCTTCATTCTCTCAATTTTCTTTTCATTTCTACTCTTCGTTAATTGTTCGTGATTTGTTCTACTTGCCTTTTTCTTATACTTGGTGCTTGAGAATTGAAGAAGGAGAGTAGTACACGCCTATATTGGGATTTTCCAGAAATATTTAGCTCGCCTCCGACGATCCAGGTAACTAGTAGTTGTCTTAGAACCATAGTGATTAGGGTATTTTTCGGTATTAGATTATTGCGCTAGGAATTATTTAAAATACTTTTTGAGTGAAATTATTGACGAAATTTGACATGGATATACTTGATGCATGATATGTGAATAATGCGTAGAGGAAAATAATTTTCGTATTGTTTTTATTATTTATTTGATTTAATTGGTGTTTTGTGCATTTTTCGCTAAATTGCATAATGATTAATAAACGGATGTTAAAATTGCTGAAATTATTTTTCTTAGATCATGTTACATGCGTAGTATGTATTCCATGCCTTAGAATAATTTTTGCCTACTGTGTTCTGGTTTATTTAATTGATATGTCTGTTTTTGCAATTTCGTTTCTGTCAGTATATTAATCATGAAAATTGTTTCTAGAGGCCGGAAAATTCATTTATTTGAATATTATGTATTTCCGTGAGTTTTTGCATGTTATGTAAATTTTTTGTAATTTTTGGGCGTTGGTTTATATTTTTAGTTATTATTTTGGCTTTATTGAGTAATCTGTATATTAACTATTAAAAATACATTTGATTTATGAAAGAAAATGATTAATTGTTACTACTATTTTAATGAATATGATTTGGAGTTAATTGGTGATGTATTTTTGATTGAATTGTGGTTGCTGTAAAAACCAGTATATTATCATTGATGATGTTTGGAGATGTTAAAGTGTTATTGTGGGAGATATCTGTTGAGAAATTGTAAGTGATTTATTTTGAGGAATTATGAAGAACTGTTTTGATGAACTGTGGGTATAAGACCGGGTGGCATCCCTTTTTGATGAATATTTTGATGAATGATACTTGGATTGTATGTATGATTGTATTTTTGAGATAAGAATATCCGAGGTGGGATAGATGTAGTCCCCGTGAAGAACATGCCGACCACACTGGTTTACGAACTAGGGGGTACACCTAGGTTAATTGTTGTCGTCCGAGAGGTCGGGGAGTTCCAAGTGTTTCTATCCTGCATCGGGAGTTTGGCCATTCTTAGACACATGCAGCGGGGAACGTAAGCCCATAGACTGACCTGGAGATTGCGATCTGACAAACCTTAGGAAGTGATTTGCGAATCACTGGCGTTCGGTTTCTGACTCAATAACTTGTTGAATTCTTGATTTATTATTATTTATTTATTCTAGATTTTATTCACCCACTATATCTTGTTTATTTATTATTGATGATCACTTGTATTACCTATGAACTTTATGGTTTTTAGATACATGTTATTGTTATAATGATTGTATGATTTCCTTTCTTATTAATCTATCTCTGAATCGTACTTTGATTGCTTTTGTTCTGGGAGAACTGCTAGTTACTCCCCACTGATTGTGGATATTTGTTGTATATTTTGCAGGTTTTGTTGATGGGGATTTTCTTTGATTTTGGGCTCGGGTTGAGATGCGAGAAATAATCTATTAGGGGTTTTAGTTCTAGACTTCTCTTTAGTTTAAGATAGTTTTCTCATTTCGATTTTAATCTAAGTAATTAATTTATTTATAGTATTTACTTATGTTTGTTTTTATCACTTAGTTATTTAAACACTATTCTTGTAGTAGTGACATTCCCAGAAGACGATGTTTCCGCCATCGTCCTATTAAATATATTATTATTTCTTTCTTTTCCGCCTTTGAAATTCTGGGGTGTTACAGTTGGTATCAGAGCAAAACGCTCCTAAACTCTGAAACAGAGTTGCTAATGATTCTTTAGAATTATTTGTTAGCCATAGGAGATAAAATTTGTTTTGAATTAAGTTTAGTTGTTTCACTATAATGAGAGTGTGTTGGGTAGAGTAAGTAAAGGGAAGCCTTATGGGAATGTGGTGTGCTCTCATGCTTATGGAGCATATGTTATATGTATAGTTATTTGTATTATTGGTGGAATTAGTCTACCAAGTTTGCTAATCTTATTTGCAGGGCCTCTTACATGTAATTTATTTTCTCTTTTATCGAAGGTGCGCAGCAAAGCGAAGTAATTTATAGCCTTCTCGGTTTCGTTTTGTTTAATTTGTTTTGTGTTTTGCAATTTAGAAATAAGCTTTAATTTTATTTTAATATAGTCTTCTGTGTTGCATTGCATTTATTTTATTTGCTAGTTGCTTGATAGTATATGTTATTATGTGAGACAATATATATTTTCTGTTCTTTTTCAATTGAGTGTTGTTTTTATGTGAGTACTACGTATCTGTTTTATTATTTACAAAACTTTCTAGTTTGAATTTATATTCCAAATTATATTTTAGATCTTGAACTTAATAAATTTCATACCTATATTAGAGTTATTTTATGACTTTTAAATTTTCCTATTGTTAATATTTTGATATATTCTTTTGAAAAACGTTTAATTTCAATTGTTTTATAATGGTTTGGAAAAAGAAAGGGGTTTTGAAATTGTCTTTCAAGATATTCTTCAAATTTCTCTGACCGTTTTTGACCATCTATATTTATAAATATTTTCCTTTTAATATTTTTATTTTTCATGTTAATCCTTATTTAGCCTTTAATTATGGTAATAAGTTTTGTAGTCTTTGAAAATAAAAGTACCCTAATGAGTTGTTTTGGTGTTAGTTTGAAAAGTAGATGTAAACTATTTTATTTTAAAGGTTAGCATTCAACAACTTTTATTTTACTTACTAATTTACTTTTCTTATTAGCATTATTTTTTTTTCGAACTCAAATACGTGAAAGGATCTCGTTTACTATTTGTTGTTTCTTGTTTAAATATTTAGTGCTTCCTCATTTCATATCAAAAATTTTGGTTGTTTTCATTACTTCTTATTTAAATCTCTGATTTTGACTGATCTGTTTTATATTCTTTAAAAACGAAATTTATATACTTAGTCTAAATTTTAAACTTGTTTGAGTTGATATTAAGTCATAATGGGTGATTCCTTTGACTTGTATGTCAATTTGATAAGTCTAAATTTTAAACTTGTTTGAGTTGATATTGAGTCATAATGGGCGATTCCTTTGACTTGTATGTCAATTTGATAAGTTGACGCATTTTGACTATTTTGATTTAACTTCCTTTTTGAGTTGACATTAAGTTTATATTGGGTGATTCCGTTAAACTTTAATGTTGATTTGATAAGATGGCTTTCAAATATTGTTTTGTTGATACTAGGTTGCAATGGGTGGTTCCATGCACGTTTGTGTCGACTTGGCAAATTTTATACTTGTTGTTGATAATTTATTACTTTTTCGCCTATTTATTATTAGTGTTTCGTCGTTGTAAAGTTTATTTTAAAATTATCAATTTCTTTTGTGAACTTTAAATTTCATATATATGTTTAGGAGGACGTACGCTCTTATAACATATGTCATGATTTGTGTTCGTAAGTGCTATTTTAATAAAGCAGCTGGCTACTCTTTATTAAAGTGTTCTTATCTCTTTAAGTGGAGTATAAGCCCATGTGGTTATCTCTATTTAAATTGGTTTGGCTATCTATTTACGAACTTTTTCTTCTTCGTTTCTTTTCTAAAAATATTTATGTATGGTCGGATTTATTCTTTTATAATTTTACGTAAATATTTATTCCTGCTTCTTTTACAAAATTACTTATAGTTTATTGTGCAAATGTTTTTACCTCAAACTTTCTACTTGTCTTTGGTTCTTTCGCATTGTATAAATGATGGTTGTTACCATGCTTCTCTACTGTACAACTCTTTTTGGTCTTCCAAAATAAAATATATATATTATTTGAGTTATCAAATTTTATACCTGCAAAGTTGTTTAGTGCTTAACTAAAATCCATCGATTTATGTTTTCTTAATGTTCTTTATCTAGAGTATTTTCTTTTGTCTCTTGGTTATTTTGAAGTTTCGAGGACGAAACTCTTTTATGGGGGAGTGATTGTAACACCCCGTAATTTTCACCCTTTATTTTTGGTGTTAGTTTATTTTAAAATGATATTTTTTTTTCGTAAAAATAAATAATTTATTATTTAGATTATTTTGGAACGTGTTGTGAAAATGTGTATATATATATATATGTTGTGATATATTTATATATATATATTTATTTTAAGTTGTTAGTTATTCATTTTAAAGGTTATATTAATTTCGTTATTTGTTTAGGCGTTTAGGATGCAGTTTTGTTGTGTAGCGTTTTTGTAACGTTGTTGGACCGACTTGGGTGATGAAATGTTGCATCGCATGTGGCGTGCTAATGTATTTATTATATTTATATTTATAACATAATTTATTAGAGTTATTTTCATTATTAAGTATTTTCAAAGTTTAGGCGCGATTTAGGAATTAATCGTTTTATCGCGTAGCGGGCTTTTGAAGCATGGATCCTCGTTGAATTGGGCTGAAATTTTTGGTTGGTTTGTGGGCTTGGACAGCCGGCCAAGTGAAGGAAAAGGAGAGCCTCCTCTTCTTTCTTTTCTCTTTTTATTTTTCCTTGTGACTCTTGATGCTTTGTAACTCCCATAACCCCCTAATGATCCTTCATAATTAAACCTCTTTAAACCAACCTTCATCACTTTAATTTCGATTAAAAATCGAAACTCCTTCTTGCCATTTTCGGCCACCATCATCATCTTCATTCTCTCAATTTTCTTTTCATTTCTACTCTTCGTTAATTGTTCGTGATTTGTTCTACTTGCCTTTTTCTTATACTTGGTGCTTGGGAATTGAAGAAGGAGAGTAGTACACGCCTATATTGGGATTTTCTAGAAATATTCAGCTCGCCTCCGACGATCCAGGTAACTAGTAGTTGTCTTCAAGGTTGTCAAAATCGCGATTCTACTTTAAATCGGAAGGGCCTGTCAGAATCGGATCGTAAAATCGAATCGTAAAATCGTAAGATTCTACGAATTTTGCGGGAATAAGATTCTATGATAAAATATGTAAACTGTTTACCTATTTTTTCAATGAACAACACTAAAAGTTCAATTTTATGCGTAGTGATATGAGATGAAAAGGACACCATCAATAAAATTTCAATCCCTGCAAAATCTCGCTCTCAACATACTTGTATTCTAACAAAAAAAGAAATCCACAACGGCTAGAAAAAGCCCACATCATCATCAACCCAAATTTAAACCAATCAAGCATAAACCCTAACCACCAACAATTAATTCTAGCAAACAATTAACAAGGTCACAATATTTCAAACGACAACTGCACAAGCGTGAATTTCCATGTAATAATGAACATGAACCAAAACAAAATCTCAAATAATTCAATTACAATACTAAATTATGCACTAATTTTAGCATTCAGAAATACATAAAACCTAAACAAACAAAAAAAAGAGGAAAGTTTGATGATCTGAACCTGGAAAAGTTAACTGATTTTTGACTGAAACAAACACGTCGATCGACGAAAGTTTTGACGAACTCAGTTACACCAATTTTCGGAATTGTGAGCTCATAAATTGGAAGGTTGAGCTGAGTAGAATAGATCGAAGAAGAAAAGAAATGGTAGTATTACTAATCGAAAATTACCAAAAAAAAAAAAATCAAAAACTAAATTACGATAGAAAGGCAGTAGCAGTACTACTCGAAATAATCGAAAAATACCAAAAAAAATCGAAAACTAAATTACAATAGAAGGAAGTTCAGTTCAGTACTACTCGAAAAAATCGAAAATTACCAAAAAAAATCGAAAACTAAGGGCCCGTTCGTTATCGTTTTTTGTTTCCAGTTTTAAGTTTTTTTTAAAACCAAAAACAAAAATATGGAAACCAGAAAAAGTAGTTTCCAGTTTTCTGTTGTTAGTTTTCAAAATTAGCATGTTTACTATCAATATGACTAATTTTAACCTTATTATACAACTCATATCATATAGTTCTAAAATCATAAAAACCAAAAACTGAAAACTGGCAGTGATACCGAACGGGCCCTAAATTACCAATTAAAATTTTAAAAAAACTATTGATGAGATCGAAAGAAAGAGATAATACGCAACAAAAAATCGAAAATAATTACCTGGAGGCTGGGGCTGAAGATTTGAAGAACTGAAGAACTGAAGAACCGAAGGAGAGAGAAAGAATTGTGAGCAGGCAGAGCAGCGTGTTTCATTAGGTATTGGAGCAGCGTGTTTCATTAGGTATTGGAGCAGCGTGTTTCAAGTGAGAGAAAATGGGTGCAGCGTGTTTGATGAGGGTGAGAGAAAATGGGCCTGGCCCATTTTTTTGTAATCCCCAGCTACAAGAGTCAATATAATGGGCTAAAAATTGAATCCGTAAAATCGATTAAAAAATCGCGATTTTACCGATTCTAACCGATTTTACCGATTTTACATGCGATTTTTTCAAAAACCGATTCTGAGTGCGATTTAAATCTTTTGGAGAAATTTGAATCGTAAAATCGTACGATTTTACGATTTGAATCGCGATTTTAACAACCTTGGTTGTCTTAGAACCATAGTGATTAGGGTATTTTTCGGTATTAGATTATTGCGCTAGGAATTATTTAAAATACTTTTTGAGTGAAATTATTGACGAAATTTGACATGGATATACTTGATGCATGAAATGTGAATAATGTGTAGAGGAAAATAATTTTCGTATTGTTTTTGGTATTTATTTGATTTAATTGGCGTTTTGTGCATTTTTCGCTAAATTGCATAATGATTAATAAACGGAAGTTAAAATTGCTGAAATTATTTTTCTTAGATCATGTTACATGCGTAGTATGTATTCCATGCCTTAGAATAATTTTTTCCTACTGTGTTCTGGTTTATTTAATTGATATGTCTGTTTTTGCAATTTCGTTTCTGTCAGTATATTAATCATGAAAATTGTTTCTAGAGGCCGGAAAATTCATTTATTTGAATATTATGTATTTCCGTGAGTTTTTTCATGTTATGTAAATTTTTTGTAATTTTTGGGCGTTTGTTTATATTTTTAGTTATTATTTTGGCTTTATTGAGTAATCTGTATATTAACTATTAAAAATACTTTTGGAGTCCGAAAAGTATAAATAAAAATTGTACCATGTCAGTAGAGCCATTAGGGTCGTATGATAATTTTTGTGTGATTTTACTGCTTGAAATTATTAGTTTAATAATTATTATGGTGTTTTTGTGGTGAAATTGGAGTTACACTTTTAAATTATTTGAGGGCTTGTAAATCAGAAATAATTCATAATTTATTATATTCTGGGTTTCTGATTTTCAGTAGTATGCAGTATGTATCATTGGGTAACCATATGTTTACGTTTGATTTATGAAAGAAAATGATTAATTGTTACTACTATTTTAATGAATATGATTTGGAGTTAATTGGTGATGTATTTTTGATTGAATTGTGGTTGCTGTAAAAACCAGTATATTATCATTGATGATGTTTGGAGATGTCAAAGTGTTATTGTGGGAGATATCTGTTGAGAAATTGTAAGTGATTTATTTTGAGGAATTATGAAGAACTGTTTTGATGAACTGTGGGTATAAGGCCGGGTGGCATCCCTTTTTGATGAATATTTTGATGAATGATACTTGGATTGTATGTATGATTGTATTTTGAGATAAGAAATATCCGGTGGGATAGATGTAGTCCCCGGTGAAGAACATGCCAACCACCTGGTTTGCGAACTAGGGGTACACCTGGGTTAATTGTTGTCGTCCGAGAGGTCAGGGAGTTCTGCGTGTTCTACCCAGCATCGGGAGTTTGGCCATTCTTAGACACATGCAGCGGGGAACGTAAGCCCATAGACTGACTTGGAGATTGCGATCTGACAAACCTTAGGAAGTGATTTGCGAATCACTGACGTTCGGTTTCTGACTCAATAACTTGTTGAATTCTTGATTTATTATTATTTATTTATTCTAGATTTTATTCACCCACTATATCTTGTTTATTTATTATTGATGATCACTTGTATTACCTATGAACTTTATGGTTTTTAGATACATGTTATTGTTATAATGATTGTATGATTTCCTTTCTTATTAATCTATCTCTGAATCGTACTTTGATTGCTTTTGTTACGGGAGAAGCTGCTAGTTACTCCCCACGGATTGTGGATATTTGTTGTATATTTTGCAGGTTTTGTTGATGGGGATTTTCTTTGATTTTGGGCTCGGGTTGAGATGCGAGAAATAATCTATTAGGGGTTTTAGTTCTAGACTTCTCTTTAGTTTGAGATAGTTTTCTCATTTCGATTTTAATCTAAGTAATTAATTTATTTATAGTATTTACTTATGTTTGTTTTTATCACTTAGTTATTTAAACACTATTCTTGTAGTAGTGACATTCCCAGAAGACGATGTTTCCGCCATCGTCCTATTAAATATATTATTATTTCTTTCTTTTCCGCCTTTGAAATTCTGGGGTGTTACAGTATTGAATGAGCTAGTTGGTTTGATATAGTTTAAAAGGTAAGATTCCTTACTCAAATGTTTAATAGTTACGAGAAAGGTCTACAAAAGATAAGATTTCAACTAAAACTTTCATATTTACGAGAAAAGATTATAAAGGTATGTATCTCTCTTGAGTTGAGATTGGTTTGAATAGGAGGATGTTCCTCCTAATACAAATAGTTTGTTTTCAAACCTTGAATTATAGAATAGTTACAGAAAAAGATTTATGGATAGTTTTATGTTTTTAAACTGGTTGGGATTGCCTTTATGGTGTCTCAAGGAATTGGAACCTTGTCGGGATCGTCTCGACATTACAGAATAGTTGGGGGGTACGTTGATCAGTACCTCGGACTTAGATCTTCTGCTACGGTTTGACCGTTTGTGGGGTGTGCACACTAGGGGTCTTTGTCTAATAGTTATCCGGAGGACCTAGCTAGCCCAATGGGAAATAAAGTTCGTTCCATTCCATAGATTTATGATTCTAAGATTCTGAAAGAAATTGTTTTAGCAAAGAAAATAGAAAAGTATTTTGTTTGGAAAAGAAATGAAGAAAAATGTTTTATAATGTTTTATTTAGTATTGTGGTTCCAAAAGTAAATGATTTGTACCTGCATATGTATTTGGCTTTACAGTATTGAATCTTGCTCAGCCTGTTTGGCTGATACTACATGCTTGATATATGCAGGTACATGAAGGCTTAGAGCCGGGGTGTGGGCGGAGAGCAACGTCCACTAGTTTTACATAAAATATAGTTATAATAGTTCTTTTCTGGTGCATTTCTTATAGATAATCAATAATTTTAAGACTTAAGGTTGTAAATATTAATCCACCTAAATCTTTATTTGGTTAGGTTGTAATAGTTTAAATTAAGCTTTAATTTAGTTTTGGTGCAGGTAGTTCTTCCTTAGCGATTATTCTCGTAATAATCGTGGAATAACACGCTTGGATTTCGAGTAATTAAACAGGAATTTCGTTGGTATTTGAGCTGGGTGGAGTTGTTGAGAATTTGGAATATGGATTGCTGATTTGTTGAAACAGGTTTATAATAATTCGGACGCCAGTCCTAAATTAAATTTTAGGCAGTCCATATTTCAAACGGAACTTTGCCGAATTTTCTATAGAATTTTACTATTATTTAATTAAATTAAGCACTCGAAATTCAGGGGTGTTATAATTGTAACACCCCGGTTTTTGAAACAGTTTATTATTTATTTTATTAACTATATTATATATTTTAGTTTATTTAATAATTAAATTCATTTATCTTTAGGAATTACTTTGTAAATAATTTATATGGTTATAGTGGGACAAGTTTAGTATGTAATTTAACTAATAATAGTAATAAGATGAAATACACTCACATATATGTAAGAAGGGGGAAAAGGGAAAAATAAAACAAGAAAAGAAAAAGGAAAGAAAAAAAAAAGAACGACATCTTCACTCTTCTTCACCGTTCAACATCTTCATTCTTCACCATCTTCTTCTCTCAAGTTCTTCAACATTCTTCCTCCACCACACAACCACCATCGTTGCTGACGACCGCAACCACAACCACCACTAGAAGTGACATCATAGAAGTGGGCGGCGCAAGGGAGAGCAAAGGGGGTCGTCGCTGCTGTAATTTGGAGCATTTAGGGCTCGTATTAGGGGCGTTTGCAAGTTATTTTTCATCCCCAATCTTCTATATTAGTGGAACCCGGTTTCATTGAGGAGCCGTATTGACTGAGCTAGTTGGTTTGATATAGTTTAAAAGGTTAGATTCCTTACTCAAATGTTTAACAGTTACGAGAAAGGTCTACAAAAGATAAGATTTCAACTAAAACTTTCATATTTACGAGAAAAGATTATAAAGGTATGTGTCTCTCTTGAGTTGAGATTGGTTTGAATAGGTGGATGTTCCTCCTAATACAGATTGTTTGTTTTCAAACCTTGAATTATAGAATAGTTACAGAAAAAGATTTATGGATAGTTTTATGTTTTTAAACTGGTTGGGATTGCCTTTATGGTGTCTCAAGGAATTGGAACCTTGTCGGGATCGTCTCGACATTACAGAATAGTTGGGGGGTACGTTGATCAGTACCTCGGACTTAGATCTTCTGCCACGGTTTGACCGTTTGTGGGGTGTGCACACTAGTGGTCTTTGTCTAATAGTTATCCGGAGGGCCTAGCTTGCCCAATGGGAAATAAAGTTCGTTCCATTCCATAGATTTATGATTCTAAGATTCTGAAAGAAATTGTTTTAGCAAAGAAAATAGAAAAGTATTTGGTTTGGAAAAGAAATGAAGAAAAATGTTTTATAATGTTTTATTTAGTATTGTGGTTCCAAAAGTAAATAATTTGTACCTGCATATGTATTTGGCTTTACAGTATTGAATCTTGCTCAGCCTGTTTGGCTGATACTACATGCTTGATATATGCAGGTACATGAAGGCTTAGAACCGGGGTGTGGGCGGAGAGCAACGTCCACTAGTTTTGCATAAAATATAGTTATAATAGTTCTTTTCTGGTGCATTTCGTATAGATAATCAATAATTTTAAGACTTAAGGTTGTAAATATTAATCCACCTAAATCTTTATTCGGTTAGGTTGTAATAGTTTAAATTAAGCTTTAATTTAGTTTTAGTGCAGGTAGTTCTTCCTTAGCGATTATTCTCGTAATAATCGTGGAATAACACGTTTGGATTTCGAGTAATTAAACAGGAATTTCGTTGGTATTTGAGCTGGGTGGAGTTGTTGAGAATTTGGAATATGGATTGCTGATTTGTTGAAACAGGTTTATAATAATTCGGACGCCAGTCCTAAATTAAATTTTAGGCAATCCATATTTCAAACGGAACTCTGCCGAATTTTCTATAGAATTTTACTATTATTTAATTAAATTAAGCACTCAAAATTCAGGGGTGTTATAATTGTAACACCCCGGTTTTTGAAACAGTTTATTATTTATTTTATTAACTATATTATATATTTTAGTTTATTTAATAATTAAATTCATTTATCTTTAGGAATTACTTTGTAAATAATTTATATGGTTATAGTGGGACAAGTTTAGTAAGTAATTTAACTAATAATAGTAATAAGAGGAAATACACTCACATAAATTTAAGAAGGGGGACAAGGGAAAAATAAAACAAGAAAAGAAAAAGGAAAGAAAAAAAAAAGAACGACATCTTCACTCTTCTTCACCGTTCAACATCTTCATTCTTCACCATCTTCTTCTCTCAAGTTCTTCAACATTCTTCCTCCACCACACAACCACCATCGTTGCCGACGACCGCAACCACAACCACCACTAGAAGTGACATCATAGAAGTGGGCGGCGCAAGGGAGGGCAAAGGGGGTCGTCGCTGCTGTAATTTGGAGTGCTTAGGGCTCGTATTAGGGGCGTTTGCAAGTTATTTTTCATCCCCAATCTTCTATATTAGTGGATCCCGGTTTCATTGAGGAGCCGTATTGACTGAGCTAGTTGGTTTGATATAGTTTAAAAGGTAAGATTCCTTACTCAAATGTTTAATAGTTACGAGAAAGGTCTACAAAAGATAAGATTTCAACTAAAACTTTCATATTTACGAGAAAAGATTATAAAGGTATGTATCTCTCTTGAGTTGAGATTGGTTTGAATAGGAGGATGTTCCTCCTAATACAGATAGTTTGTTTTCAAACCTTGAATTATAGAATAGTTACAGAAAAAGATTTATGGATAGTTTTATGTTTTTAAACTGGTTGGGATTGCCTTTATGGTGTCTCAAGGAATTGGAACCTTGTCGGGATCGTCTCGACATTACAGAATAGTTGGGGGGTACGTTGATCAGTACCTCGGACTTAGATCTTCTGCTACGGTTTGACCGTTTGTGGGGTGTGCACACTAGGGGTCTTTGTCTAATAGTTATCCGGAGGGCCTAGCTAGCCCAATGGGAAATAAAGTTCGTTCCATTCCATAGATTTATGATTCTAAGATTCTGAAAGAATTTGTTTTTGCAAAGAAAATAGAAAAGTATTTGGTTTGGAAAAGAAATGAAGAAAAATGTTTTATAATGTTTTTATTTAGTATTGTGGTTCCAAAAGTAAATGATTTGTAGGATATAATTATTGCATCCTACCTGCATATGTATTTGGCTTTACAGTATTGAATCTTGCTCAGCTTGTTTGGCTGATACTACATGCTTGATATATGCAGGTACATGAAGGCTTAGAGCCGGGGTGTGGGCGGAGAGCAACGTCCACTAGTTTTGCATAAAATATAGTTATAATAGTTCTTTTCTGGTGCATTTCTTATATATAATCAATAATTTTAAGACTTAGGGTTGTAAATATTAATCCACCTAAATCTTTATTCGGTTAGGTTGTAATAGTTTAAATTAAGCTTTAATTTAGTTTTGGTGCAGGTAGTTCTTCCTTAGCGATTATTCTCGTAATAATCGTGGAATAACACGTTTGGATTTCGAGTAATTAAACAGGAATTTCGTTGGTATTTGAGCTGGGTGGAGTTGTTGAGAATTTGGAATATGGATTGCTGATTTATTGAAACAGGTTTATAATAATTCGGACGCCAGTCTTAAATTAAATTTTAGGCAGTTCATATTTCAAACGGACCTCTGCCGAATTTTCTATAGAATTTTACTATTATTTAATTAAATTAAGCACTCGAAATTCAGGGGTGTTATAGTTTGGGGTTACTAAATTGCATTCAACGCCTTACTATGCTCAAGCAAATGGTCAAGCTGAAGCTACCAATAAGATCATAGTAAAGGGGATCTCAAAACTCATAGATAATAACCCAAGAAAATGGGATGAGTTGTTGCTATACGCCCTATGGGCCTACAGGACCTCTAAAAGGGAAGCAACAGGGGTTACGCCTTTTAACTTAGTTTATGGGCATACTCCAATGATCCCAACTGAAGTGAATGTAAGATCATCAAGGGTAGCCCAACAAATGGGATTATCAGGAGATGACTATTCACAGGCGATGAATATTGAAATCATGGATGCTCTAGAAGCTAAGGAAGAAGCCCTAGCCAAAATGAGAATCCAAAAAGAAAAAGTTGTCAGGGCCTACAACAAAAAAGTAGTGCCCAAAGAATTCCAGGAGAATGATAAGGTGTGGAAAATGTTCCTGCCAGAAGCAGCTTGCAAAGATCCACAGTTAGGGAAATGGTCACCTAAGTGGCAGGGCCCTTTCATCGTTCATAAGAAAATGTCTGAAAATGCATATCTATTAAAAGATATAGATGGCAACATAAAAGATAGAGCCTTGAATGGCAAATTTCTAAAGAAATATCACCCATCTATATGGGAACAACATGATCATATATTTCAACAGAAACATGCAGAATTGTTTCAAACAACAAGGGATCATTAAAATTACAACATTAATAATAATGTTACTAGACATTCCAACATTGTCTAACAGCAAAACTAAGGTGTTTTATGGCAGACCAAGCATTACATAGTTTTTCCTTTTGGAGAATCAAGCTTTGTTGTACCGCCATATCTTTGAACATATCTTGCCTCAAATGAGCAAGGTTCTTTCGCCCTTGGTGTAATTTTTTCTCTTCAGTTACAATGGAGCTTTGGAGGGAAGACTTTTCATTAATGATATCAACCTCCTCTTTATTTATCTCAGTCTGGCTATTTTGTAAAAATTGTCTCTCCTCAGAAAGAAGTTTCAGTTTCTGATCACAAGAACTCAAGGAATCTTGGATCTGCTTACTGAAATTTTTGAAGGATTTAGCTTGGACTTCCAAAGAAGTCTCCTCTTCCTGAAGTTTCTGAGCTGAGAATTTTGGAGGTTGGACTCTTGATTCAGCAATGCATTGTTAAAGAAGAAGAGTTTCATTAGCATAATCAAGACAAGGCATCCAGTATTCAAAGCCTTGAGAAATCAGGGATTCCAAAACTTGCTTAAGAGCCTGTGCAGAAGCCTGATCATAAGGGTTGCTGGTTAAGGTTAAGCAGAGATCCCAGATTTTATCTTCTTGTTTTATGTGCGCCGATGACTCATCACTAGAATGATCATTGTTGGCAAAAGTGGGTTGATCACTTACAGATTGATCCCTTACAATGATAGCTGTCTGCAGACTAATTTCATTCCTTCCATCAGACTCTTTCATCACACTTGCTTCTTGAATGCTTCCCTCTGCATCATAAAGAAGAGAAGCCAAGTTAGCAAGAGAGTGAAGTCTGGTATTGTGAGGACATGGACTCATATAGAGGAAATCTAAAATGAATTCATGAGGAAAGAGAGGCAGACCAGTCCCTGAGGTAGATGCTGAAGTCGATGAAGAGCCTTTGCAAACAATGGTAATTATAAGGTCAGTACTGCTCCGTAAAGGTGTAACCTCTAAAGGGACAGTATTCTTTGGAACTTCATCTTTAGCGATAGAAGGAATCGCTATAACAATATCTAAATGACTTGATTCCAAGGGATTTTCGTCAAGATGATGAACCAATTCCTCTTCATGAGATTCCACGTAAAAATGCTCAATCTCTTCCAACTGGGGGGCAGCACACCCTTCCAAAGAAAGGGTAGCCACATTTTCCAACTGGGGGGCAGCACCACTTGAGATGGGATGATTGATGACAAATTCATCAATAGAACCACCCTTTGAAACTAACTCTGGATCAGCTACCTGGGGAGCATCTCCTGGAGCATTGTTGATAGAGCCAAGAGGTGATGACTTCTTAAAAGAAGGGTCACTAATAATCTTAGGCTCAATATCATCAGCACCAGAGGAACCTGGAAAAAATTAATCAGTATGCTAGAAAAGTGAAACTTCTCATAAAAGGAGTAAAAAGTAAGATTCATACTTGCTTTAACTACTGGTTTCCTTTTGAAAATCTGAGATATGGTCTTGTCATCATCTTCATCAGAGGAGATGGTATACTGTGGTATCTCTGAATAAACCTCTAACTTAGGACAGAAATACAACCATGATCTCTCTTCTTAGAAGCCTTTTATAAAAGGCTCAGGTTGCTCCACTGATCCTTCAGGTTGGGAGTCCTTGGAAGCAGAGAGACAATTATAATCTCTTTTCCTTGCAGCTCTTTTGAAAGGGTCAATCTGCTCCAGTGGTCCCATGGATTGAATGTCATCCACAGACTGATCATCTCCATAGGAGATCCGTTGTTCATAAGCAGCATCATCTTCATCCTCTGAAGAGGTATGAGGAGGAACCCTTTTGTCTATGGTATTCCAATAGAGCTTGTCATATCTAGACTCCGTCGTCATACCATCAGGCACCCTTAGCTTCTTCTTGCCAGCTTTTGCTAAAAAGTCAGAAGTAGAGCATAAAGAAGGTTTAGCAATATTCACTCCTATAAAAAGTTATAAAATAACTAAGGAGAGAAAATTACTTACAGCCTAAGAAGAGCTGATCCTCAAAGTTCGCCAAAGCATCAGAACACATTGAGTCATTTGGGAAGACATGATCCCACCACAGATGGAAGCCTCTAACAGTTTTAGTAATCCATTTCCAAGGAGATATGGACATGGAAGTAAGGCCAAGAGTTTTGCTCTGAAGGGCTCTACCTTCTTCAAATCGACCCCTTGAAGTCCAAGGATCATTACGGGTCAAGATGTAAGGAATGGATAGTGTTTGGACCAATCCAAATTGCCTAGCTACCAGCTGTGGATTATAAGCCTCAAAGCCAAAATATTCAGGCTCAGCAGCTATTAAATCCCTAGACCTAAGAACACTACTCCAAAAGTTCCTACTTCCTAGGGAACCAGAGTAGATGTTCAGGGATTGTAGCCAAGAAGGCATTGTTTGATGGCGCCAAGTTTCATCTGCAACAGAAACAACCATCTTATCCGGAAAAATATTCCAGACACCAGGATTGGACTTAGAAACCAAGAAGTATGAAAAGATCAAACTTGGATGCCAAACATCGTCTGGAGATATAAGATTGAAGCTGACTTCACCATAACAGCTACAATCATCAAGACTTGAGAGGAACAAAAGGGGATCAAAAGAAAGATTTTTCTCCTCTGAACCCTTAGATGCTTTAAAAGCAGGAAAGGGCTTGATAACCATTAGACAGGGTAGATACATATGGCCCCAACCCCAACAAGTCAAGAGCCAAAGGGGTCCTAATCCCTTGTCAGTAGAGAATATGGGAGATTCAGAGGTATGAATTCCAAAACCTTTGAAAGATTCTCTACTCCTGAAAAGACATCTATAAAGTTGTCCTAATAGAACATGAGTCAAAGCTACTTCTTCAGAATTAGAAGAGATGTTAACAGCTAAAGATAGCCATAATGTTACTACTCATCCAGCTCTAGATATCATCAATTTGGAGAAAGCAAAAGTGAGAAAAAGTACTTCCTCTTGAGAAGTAACTACCTCACTAGTATCCTTATTGAGGAAGAAATCAACAAATTTCTGAAAGCCACACTTGTTAGCACTAGCAAAAGGACTAGCAATCTGGCGAAAAGTTGATAAGCATTGACTATACAGTTGATTATGTTCTTTAACATGGTGAAAGATAGGAAGTTCAATTCCATATTTACCTGTTGGAGAAGTTCCAGTAATAAAGACAATATCAGCTAATGTCACAGTCATTGGTCCCCATCGGAACAAGAAGCAGTTGATGGCAGGGTCCCAACATCCCAACAAGGCAGTAGATATAGCTCCATCAAAAGGGATGGCTTCATAAGAAGCTAGTCTTAAGAAGGGCAATATTTTATTTTTGGACCATTTGTCATGAAAAGGTTTCATTCGCTAAAACCATGCTCTTGCATCCACTCCTGAAATCCAACCCTTAAAAGTTTGCTGGTCAAAGGTCAATGCAGATGTTGAAGGGATTTTGGGGCAAACGGAAGCATTTGAGGCTTATTATCTTCTAGAATATTATGGTCCAAGAATGGGTAGCATTGTTGCTCTAAGACAAGTTGGCGCTTTGGTTTTTGAATCTTGAAAGGAAAACAAGGACCAATAGTGGCAATCCTCTCCTCCAAAGGAGTATTAGAGTCCGAGCTTTTGTTCACATACCAGAACACTTGAGACTTATAAGTCCCAAGATTCACTCTAATAGCGTTGCATAATTGACGGGCTGCCTCAGATTGCATGGCATCACGTTTCTTGGCAAGTGCTTCACGAATTTCATCCTCACGAATTCTTTCATTAGACATGGTGAATTGAAAGATGAATTGAAATTTGGTGATGGTTGTGAATTTTTAGAAAGAGAATTAAATTTGTCTGAAACTCTCCGATCTTCCTAAAATCCTTGAAAAGGGTATTAATGGAGAGGACAACTAAAATAGAACAGTAAAAGAGAACACGTGCACAATACGTGATACGTTTTATTTTGGATCATGTGTAATTGGGTCATGATAAGGCCTAGTTTTAATAAATTAAAACATAAGGTTGTGAAGTCATCCAAAAAGCCCATTTTTAAAGGGCGCGTGATTTAAAGGCCCATTTATATAGGCCAGTCACTCTAAAAGCCCATTCCCAAATGGCGTAACTTTCCATTTTTCAAGAGACGGTAAATCTCTTTATAAAAAGGGGCAAGTATAAGGAAATCTTCACACTACTCATCTCTTGAAACATCATCTCCAAAAAACCCTCTCATCTCCTAACCTTCCAAAAAAACTTCCTTCGCCAAACATGGATGCGCCTCAGCCATCTACCGAGTCCTGCATCACAGGGACTCATGAGGTCAACCCCCAAGAGGTTGACCAACCGTTCGTTCCCCCTCCAGAAATTCTAGAGGAGAGGGAGAGAGAAGATGAAGAGGAAGAAGAAGAAGAAGAAGAGGAAGATACCCCTCCACCATCAGACGAATCTGATGATGAGGATGAAGATGATGAACCCCCTGCTCAAAGGAGGAGAGTTGATTATTTTTCGGAAGAGTTCTCCAGCGGTGAAGACCGCCCTTACTCTCCTGGAGATGGCTCCGGGGAGGGTGCTGCTAGAGACGACGATGAGTCCTCACTGGGCTCTGACGCCTTCAAGCCTCGTTCTCCAAGGGACTAGTTTAGGCGTAGGATTTAGAATTTCAAAATTCTAAATAGGTTGTAATTTTTATTCTAAAATAGAAATTTCAGCCCTAGGTTGTAAATTTTATTTTCATTAACGAAATTTAAAATTTCCTCAAGTTGGTCTAAGTTTTTTTTTATTATTATTTGCATTATACATTTATTTTGATTCAATCCAAATTGTGCAAAATAAATTATATTAATTGTCAAATCAAATAATGCAAAATCCACGGTTGAGATTAAAAAGAAATAAAGCGACTCTTGGGATACTAACTCTGAAAAATATTAATAACATGAAAGGAAGTTACTTCAAAAAGTAATTATTACCATCTTACTTCACACGCCACTAATGGCCAACTTCTAAGTAGTGATATGACACATTAGGAAGTTAATGGGTAAACTTATCCACTAAGGCCATGACTTAAAATCAGTTATCAAAATAACTTGAGGGGATTAAAAATCCATTATAAAAATATAACGTGATATGATTATCTAAAAGGATGATACTAATCGCCTCATATACCCCTAACAAATAGGAACAACGGTTATGATGATCATGTTATAAAAACGTTACCTTAACTTGAAGAATTTTTCATCCACAATATCTTTACTCTACTTTCACAAAACCCCAAAGTTTGTGAACATGGTTGATCAGCAAGTTGCCCCCTACCATTTCCTAGTGAATGTTGGAGGCACCGGTTCAATAAGGACATTACAAAAGAGGATTGGGAAGAATTTAGAGAAGAGGAGATGAAGAAATGGCAACTCAAAATCACAAGGTTCTTTGGAGAGGACCCAAAGGTCCAATATGGGGATCTCAAGGAGCAAAGGTCTAGTGCAACCATAATGGGAAGTGATATAGACCTCCTAGCACTAAATCTATGGCCGAGGATAGAAAAAGAAAGATTTATTAAAACTCCTGAGCGTTTGCAAGGCATGGGGGGAAAGCATTATAAAACAGTATTTCCCTCCTAAAATTGCATTGAAATATCACAGGTCCATAATCTGTGAAAGCAGTTTGGGTGTGTTCACTAGAAAGCGTAGGGTAGTCCAAGTGGACGAGAATATGAGTTTTAAAAAACTCATACAATACAAATGTACATGTCTCTTATGGCAATAACTCTTATTTGGAGAAGGCATCCCTATGCTACTAGATGACGATTACTCCGATAATGATGATCCTGATGTGGATGAACATGAGGAACCACAAATCACCATCAGTTTCGCCCATCTTCGTGCTTGATAGATCAAGTAACAAGACAAAGGCTCAGTAATCCTAGTCATAGCACTAAGTTTAAATCTTCTTTAATAAACTATGTACTTAGCTTGAATGTCATTGATAGTTATTTGTCAGGATTTACTTCATTTATGAAATAAATCTTATTTTATGTCATTTCTTTCTACTTCCATATCATGTACCAATTATAGACTTGGTTGTTATTCATAAAATGAATAATGAATCTAAGGAAGTAAGCATAGGCCCAAATGCCTAAAAAGTGACATATTAATTTTAAGACTTATCAACAAATTGGTAATCTTAAAATAAATAATAGTCAATTAAAAATCCATTAACTCTCGAAAAATGAGGTCAAAGTACTCAATTACTCACTGACCCTAGAAGTTATTATGAAAATAGCCGTTAAATAAAATGACTTGGTTATTTAAAGGGATTTGGCCATAGCACCCCACCATCACATTTTCATTTCAAAAAATTAAAATGGATTACGAAGCATATGCAAACTTGGCAGCCGAGTTTGATGATGATTGTTTCAATCATCGCTTCGCCCTCAACATCATAGAGGAAGACAAAGAAGCCTTCATCACAAGTGAGAGGGCTAGATGGGCAGAGCAAATGACGCGCATCTTTGGCGATGCACCTGTAATGGGGCCAGAAGACCCTGGGCTGGTGGAGTCAAGCGCTACAAAGATCGGCACAGATATTGATATCTTGTCCACCCACATATGGCCCAAATTAGATGAGAAGTCACTGAACAAACTGCTAACAGTTTGTAAGAAGTGGGGCAAGGAGGTTTCCACTATCTTAAACTTCCCAAGGCCTCAAAGGCTGAATTGGGTCTACGCCAAAAGTCTCTCTCTTTCTTGCACTCAAACCTCCCTCAAAGTGGAGAGGTTAGAAGAGGGCCAAGACGAAAATCAAGGGAGGATAGTACTTTTCAACTGCGTTTGCCAACTGTGGGAGTTATTAGCCCAAGAATATTTCCTTCCTTGGATGTATATCGTACTGATCGACAGGAGATACGTTTGGGACAACATCTATCACAAGATTATCTTCAAGGCAAGGTTCAACAACTCCCCTGGAGAAGATTACAACTTTACAATTATCAGGAGTAGTGCAGGGCACGAGTTGGAAATCAACGAATGTAATGCTATGATAAATATAGTGTGTAAAAATCACTTCCAAATGTTGTCTCTAGACCCAAGCGTTTTTAATTAATATGTAACTAATGATTTTATCTTCATAAAGATAAGTCATTATGTCAATGTTATGAAATTACCTCAAATGGTAATCTTATTAAATATATTTTCACATATTTGCAATGACTTAATTGCTTTAACATCAGTTTTTGGTTCACCAAAGTGAAATAAAAACAAACACGTGTCCAGTTAAGACTCGCATCCCTTAAAAAACTGCTCTAATAAAGTTAAGTGGTTAGGGAGAATTATTGAACGGTTAAGGCATCAAAATGCTTTATATATATATATATGTAACCTCTAAAACTAAAAATTTTAATTAAAATGGATTGCACATATAACCACATCTTTCATCAA
Organism: Beta corolliflora; assembly: GCA_947648045.1. Lineage (NCBI taxonomy): Eukaryota > Viridiplantae > Streptophyta > Magnoliopsida > Caryophyllales > Amaranthaceae > Beta > Beta corolliflora. The sequence goes on along the minus strand of CANSZD010002680.1, from coordinate 63,310 downwards.
GCTGCTCCAGAACATATGCCATATCCATCAAAATGCCCAAATCATCACAAGGCATTGAATGTCATATCTGGAGATAAAGATGAATTTATTAAGAATGAATCCACCAAATTGGTTTCTTCTATCCAAAAATATTTCGGGGATATTCCTGTCACACAACAGGATCCGAAAAATAAAAAGGGATCTAAGGCCTTCCAAATAGGGTCCAATTTAGATTTCATGAAAGAATTGATATTTCCTAGCACTAGTGGAAAAAACAGCTTTTGCTACTTATCAAATGCTTTGGTTGAATAATCAACCCGAGCATTTGTGATAATTTTAGTAAAAAATATTCACAAATGCTCGTGTTGATTAATAAACCGGAGCATTTGATGTCAAATGCTCCGGTTGACTAATCAACACGAGCATTTGTGAATAAATGCTCCGGTTAGTCAACGGAGCACATGGATTGTGAAGCGCGAGTTTTTTTGTTTTTTTGGTGAAATTTCCCCCTGCTAATTCAATCAAATATTAGTCGACCACCGTAGATCGCCTTCAGTCCCTAATCCCTCCTCTCTCTAAGTCGCCCGCTCTCTCACTCACTCAGCTGTCCTCCGTCTTCCCTCCCTCCCAAGTCCTTCGCTTTCTCCCCCCACTCGGTCGTCCTCCGTCGTCCACCGCCTCGTTCGGTCGACATATTAGGGCTCAAGTCCTTCTGTTTGGTCGACATATTAGGGCTCAAGTCGACTTCTGTTTGGTCGACAAATTAGGGCTCCGTCGTCGACTTCTGTTCGGTTAATGCTTGTTGGCTCGTGAAATATGTTGCTAATTAGGTAAAATCGATAGATGGTAAACTAAAAATTTGATGCTAAGTTGTGATACTACTCCCTCCGTCGTTCTCTCTCTCTCCCTCATTAAACTGCTTCTCTGTCCCTCTTCACTCTCGATCCGCTCCTTGGAATGCATGTTCAGGTAATTTCGTACAAACTTTATTGTTGTGATTTAGTTTTATTCTTTGTATTTTTAGGTTCCTTTTTTTGGTTTCCTAGATTTGGGGATTTTTTTAGGGTTGTCTTTGATTTCGTCTAGGGTTTTGTTTGGGTCAACAACTTTATCTCTTACCTCGATTCCAATTCCGGCAACCGCAGCAAGCCAATGTTGTTCGGTCTTCTTTCGGGAGCATGCTAAAACACGGAAGTAATTGAGCTCCTGCTGACGCTATTAGAGATGCGTTCAAATTGGAGTTTAATGATGAATGTAATGTGAGTTTTCAGTAGTACTTCTTTATTTGGCCTCTATGGATCTTTATATTTTCTTACTTTGAATTTGTTGGATCCCAGATTAATATGAAGTTTTGGGGTTGTTTTTGCAATTGATTATTACTATTAAATTGAAGAACAAAAAAAAAATGATGATCCATGATTTTGAGTGGAAGATAACTTGATTGGGGGTACTAGGGAATTAAGTAGAGGTGAGGCCTTGACTGAGTGTGAACGGCAAAATCTCGAGGAGAAGTAGCAGGTGAGATTTTTTATCAAGATTTATGCTCCAATCAGAGGTAAAATTTTCATCTTTTAAGTACATGCATCTGCTTATGCTTTTCACACTTTCTGGACTATACTTTTCTTTTTTCCTTAAGGTTAGAATATATTCATATTCGTGCAGATACAATCTGTTATAAGACTTCGACAAACCGTGCTTTATAAGTATTTAGGGTCTTAGGGATACTTACAATGAAGGTATTGAACAATCTCCAGTAGGTTGCCCTGGGTCTTATGGGTTCTAGAGTAATATTTAATAAATATGTTGCTTGGATGTTATGAAAAACTAGTACACAGTGCCCGAGCAGTGCCTCGCTAATTTGGTGGGCACGGTAAGTTTGGTGAGCATTAGTTTCCCTAGCGATACCTTGTCGGTCATCACCTGAAGTTAGCATCAAGTCTGGCAGTAAAATTTCCATTGAGTTTGCATTTTTGAGGTATTGCACCCCTTGTGTCACTTCACTATGTTGGTTATTGTTTCTCTGTTTTCGATTTTAAGTATTTGAAAACCGAACATATGAAAATCACAAAAAAATAAAGTAGTTATTGGTATGAGTTTTCAAAATTATTAATTTCGCTAATTTCGCTAGTCAAGTATATACTCGTTGTTTTACGGGAAAATGATGATGGTGAAGGTATAGCCAACTAACGAATATTCATTGTTCACTCTCCTTTTTCCCTCCTTTTCCCTTCTAATTCCTTCGTTAAAACACACTATTAGCGTTTAGAGTACCAATTTACTCAGTAGAAAATATTTGTTAAAGTGTTCTTTTGTAAGATCTTTTGAACATATTCAGTTATGTTGCTGAATTGGTTTCTAGTTTATGCCCTGAAGTGGCTCATGATGTTTCCATGGACTCTAGTATTGGTTAGAAGTGTCACAATTACATGAGCTTCCAGATTGACTTTTAAATAGAGAATAGTAACATCTCAGTGAAATATGATATGTGCTTTTAGAATTTTGGTATTGTTTATTACTTTATTTTCTGACCTTATCTAAGGATTGTTGATTTTTTATTGTAATTTTATAGTGTCTAACAGGTTGGTCCTGATACGAAATGAAAATCGTTTGCGAAGTATTGGTGATAGGATAGCTGCTTGCAATTTACTTGGAAAATTGGATGCTTTTGTGAATTCCTATGCTTATGAAGGTAAATTTAAGAAGCTTTACCATGTTTATATCCTGGATGTGACCATTATAGATTTGCAATATACGAAATCAGAATGTAAAGAATGATGGAGAGTTGGCTTAGGAATTCAAGCATAGTATGAACAACCCCCCTTCCCAATAACTATATAAAAAAGGAAAACGAGAGAATGCATAGTGACTGGTAGTTTAATATATATATTTGCATTCATCAAGTGTCCACTTATCGTTGTCATTCGTTATTATAGATTATCTATGTAATACAATATTCATGGATCAAGATTACAGGATGATAGATAGCCTGTCTTCGCTTTCCCTTTAATTTTATTGTTTCTTTTTCTCTGTAAATGTGGATCAAGATTCAAGATAAAGGGACGTGTGGGGGTGAAAATGGAAGTGTTTGGTAAGGCTTTCATATCTTTGTTGGAGTGTCAAACACGGGTACTTTCAGATAATTAGAAGAGTCACATTAACGAGACGGTAGCATGTTTGATTGACCTTTGCGATTGACGAAGAATAATAGTAATAGTTGCTTGCTAGATATGGCATTGCTTGCATTATAGCCTATTCTTCTTTGAAGATGCTCCTACGAGATCTTGAGTTTCTTGAATGTATTTTATATCATGTGACATGATAAGTGCCAGGTCTTTTACTAATGGCTGAAGATAATTATGTGTATGTTTTAGGTTGTTATTGGATCTGTTTTACGTGCATTTATTGTAGTTCCATTCCATGATATACATAGTTGCTTTTGCGAGTATAATTTTCGTCTCGCCCGTAATTGATGCTTGTGTATAGAAGTTCAGCTCTTGAGAATAACTTGATGAACGAAACATTTTTTTATATCTAGGGGCTCCTTACGAATGTCCAACACTCGCACTGCGGGCCATATCTTTGCACCAACGGCCCTGCGCGCCGCCCAGGAGCTCGGGCACGACTAGCCGGCTCACACTGCTGCTGCAGCAGCAGCAACTCATGAAGAGATCAAATCCTTTGAGTTGTGAGCCGTAAATTCCTTTGATGTCCATTATGCTTGGTGGATTATTTTGGTATTACAAACGTGAGAACTATAAAATTGAATTTTACTATCAGCTGTCTTACTTTTATGATGATCTCATGAAGAGATCAAATCACAAAGTTAAACAACATATTGAAGGTGTGATACTTCATATCTTGCTTTGTGTCTCATCTATGAAGACTTAAGTTATCTACATTTTCTCATAGGTTCTGCTACAATCTTATATTTATAGTTTGCTCATAAAATTGCCTATGCTTTGATCTCAATATTTAGCTTAGCTAAGTCTGGATTATGGTTGGAGTCATATGTGTAGTTGTTTCTGGAAAGATAAATGAAGACCTGCAGAATTAGGTGTCAATTTATGCTGACTTTAGTTTCCTTTTATGATTTATCTATCCTGAGGGGCTGGTTTGGCGTAATGGCTAATGCTTATGGTTCCATTTTGCAACGTCTGTGCTCTTGTTGTGGGATATCTTGGAGATATTATCAGCTCCGTTCTTAAATGTTTTTACCTGTAGAAAGAAAAAGAGTAAGTGTTATGTCAGCATCCAACTTATGTGTAATTGCGTTGAAATGATAATACAGATGAGTAGAACACATAAAACCTATCTCATTCCTCAGACAACAATAGGTCGGTGACGCTTCACCAGCACCAGCACCCACTACTAGCCGGCATATAGCCTCTTGCCTTCTACAAATGACCTCTTCAATCTTTTTCGCTTACTGCAACCTGTACACTTGCTACAAGCTTACAACTCAACTTCCATGTATCATCTTTGTCACTGATATTGACCAGAAAGTTCTGCGCCATGCGTCAACTGTAGTCTTACTCAAAGAGAGGGGGAGAAGGGGGGGAAGCTCAGTCAGGGGGAACTAAGAGAGAAGAAATAGATCCTCAACTGCTCTGTGTATGCACTTAAATCTTGTAGATTAGAGGGTGTTGGGTGGATGTTGAGTTGTATGTTTGCTATGTTGAATGGTGGCTCCACCCTCTGATCTGGAGGCATAGACTGCTGTGCTCTAGTGAGGTTCATTTCTTCTTCTATTGAGAGATATTTACTAGTACTATATTTTTTAATGAAAGCCGGAAGGACTATATGATCATAAGTTGTGTTTGTGTAGTCGCTTTTCCTGTGCTTATGCTCAAGATATGATTGGAAACTGAAGATATTCTCTAGTGATGCAAAAATGCACAGGGACCAATACTATCCTTACGGGACACTTGGTTCAAGTACTTGAAATGGAATGGTAGGAGAATGAGATCCCAATGGGCCATGAGTATGGGTTGGGAATGGATTACTTTTTTTAGTTGTTTGGCTCACTTGTAGTATGGGTTTAGAACCCATTACTAAGGTGGGAGGTGTGGGGGTCTCCATTTATAAGCTAGTGGTGAATATGAGGTCAAGGGATTTAGCGGGGATTAGAAACTTGTTACCTCAAACAAACAATTTTATCATCTTTAATTGTATCCCATCCATCCTATTCCAAAACCTTTGACCAAACACCCCTTGAGTTCAAACAAGGTCCCCCTTTCCATTTTGTGCCTGAATGAAGCGTGAAATTTTTTTATGCTTGAGATAGGAAGTTTCGATCTTCATGTTCCATAAATGGCTAATGTTATGGATCTTCTACATGGTTTCACCTGTATCATGTTGGAGAAATATTGTCTATACATATATTATGCATTGACTTTGATTATATTATGCCTGCATATGAGGATCTCCAATCTGATTTAGTTTGGCAGATGCAGGCATATTGTACATTGCTTTGATTATATTGGTATATGCATGCATGCTATATTTTTGTTTCTTCTGTATTATAAAATATTGATCCTACTTATGGTGCAGCTAGCTGATGATATGGTCCATATTAATGCTTTTGTGAAGTTACTGCTTGATCTAAGTCGTCTTGAAAATGTGAGTAAATTCTTCATTTTCTTGGCTGCTATTCTTTTACTTACTGCATGACTTGTGGCATATATAATTTAGTTGTTCGTTGAAGGCAAAAGGATCCATCATGACACATAAGTTATTGATTTATGGTTTCTCAGATTAGCAGTGTTCATCCTTTGTTTATTACCATCTAAGATGTGGAATTTTTTTCTCGTCGCTTCTCACGTTGTAATGTTACTCTCTCTTGTGTTGTGCTGTTTACTTTCTTGCTAACGTTTTCCCTTTATTTCTTTATTTTTTGCGACTTTAACGGCTGAACAAGATGGTGAAACTAGAAAAGGTGCTTTAAACGTCTTGGCCATCGGTTACAAAATTCTAGGTATAAAATGAATGACTCTTGATTTGTTTGCCATTTTGCATCTCCTATATGAGTTATACTTTAGTGATTTGTTGATTTTTCACAATGATTCCAGGTCTTATAGTTGTATGGTAAAAGGTATAGTTAATTATGTGGTTATTGAAGATTGCTCATAATTTTCCTGATATCTTATGTTTCTTTTCGAGATCTGTTAACCCCCCCCTCCTATCCTGCACCTTTTTGTCTAAAATTTCGAATTTCATGCTCTCTGACTTCATCTAAAACAATGGCCTTTTTAAACTGTGGAGATCAATATTCAGAATTTGAAATTGGCTTGCTAAAAAATATACATATTTGAGTGTAAATTGATTCATTAGATTTATTTTAAGGTTCTCTAGTTTGCTGATTGAGTAAATAAAATAACGGTCTAATTATGACCGACAAGTCTGCAAAAGTCCAAGAAACTATTTCAGTAAGATGTTTTTGAATGACTCTCTACTGTGGCTTGATAGCAAATGGATTCATTAGATCAATTAAGATTTGTTGCCTATGTAAGTGTTAATAACGCATTTTGATACTTGAAGTCATGGATTTCAGTAAGCTATTTTTGAATGACTCTCTACTCCTTTCTCTCTCTCCTTGAGAATCTGGTGGCTGAATTTGATATTATAGTATGCTATATATCCGTCCCGATTGTTTATGACATGCCATGAATGTACCCAGTGGCTGCTATATTTAATATTGTAGTATGCTAGTGGGTTCGTCGCGCTTGCTAGCATGCGTGCTGCTGGCTGGCGGTAGTTGGAATTTTTAAATAGAGAAAATAAACGTTCCATCCTTCTCTTTCTTTCTTTAACTTTGGAAGGTCACTAAAATGGAACCCTCTGATTTTTATTTGGGTTCTTTATGCGAGTTTCTGCGACCAACTTGAAAGTAGAAAACACTGGAGGTAAAAGTGGCAACACCAAAGGTCTCTTTCATTGGTTAAAAACGCTTTCTTGGCTTTTATTAGAAGCTGTGTAGAGTTTCACCCTCTTTTCAGCTATTGCATCTATTCTTGGTATTTGGTTACTGAACATGAAGAATTTGCAGGAAGAGATGATGAGATCATCCACAAAAAAGATACTCAGATATTTGTGGCTATAATATAGCTCCATCTATTACCAAACAACTTTTGCAGGTGAGTTTTTGCCTTGTCTTGAATTAAATTGATCAATTATTTCAATGATTTGCTTTTTTTCAATTTTAAATTTCTAAATATCCTTCATATAATATTACTTCCCTTTACCTTTCCCTACTTTTCAGCCATTTTGAGAAATACAAAGACATCAGTACTGATCTTTACATGCCTAAAGTAAGTTTCTAGTAATTACTCTTGAATGCCTCTCAAGTATTTATATTGCTACTGTTTTAAGTTGTTGATGTCTACATATCTTGATTCTTGCATTCAAGTTATGGGCTATATGATTTAAGTTCTCTTTTAGGGTGTAAGTGCATCCAAATAAAGTGTAATTTCATAGGCTATGGAATACTGCGTGCCCCTTATTTTCTTTGTGAAACACGCATTGGAGATATGAACACCCCCGTCCCCCTTTACGCATTGGATGTGTGTCAATGTTCGACAGATCCAGATCAACCTTGTTTGGCAGGTTTAAACTTTATGCCTCAAAGATATGCACTGTGTTTGTAATTTGTGTTTAAAATCAGTATAGATATAGAACTAGAATAACAATTAAATGTACTTTTCAAGTTTCTTAGCAACATGGTGTTGACAACCTCTATGCCCTTTCTGTCATATACAGATTTCCGAGGGCATCTAGCAATACAGGGGCAAATTTCCAATTGGATATGGGAGTCGGGGAGCATTAGCATTGCCAACCTTGTATTTCCTCTCTCTACACCAGCAAAGTCACGCAGGTTATCTCAGAGCAACACGATGCTCTCCTATTGTTTGTCCTTGCCAGCCGAAGAGTAAGCAGTAATTTTATGTAGCTTGTTTAACTAGGCAGAGAGCTTGTGTTTTCCTGATTGATTGTCTATTAAGTAAGGTCCAACATCGTTCAGTGCATTGCTGAAAGTCCTGACTTTGATCGTGTATAGTGTTCCTATGTAAGAGCAATTAAATAAAACTATGTTGAAGACTTTAATAATTCAGGCACTTGATTTTGTGATCTCACAATGTTTTTGGAGTTTATAAGCTTGACATGGATTTTACAAGCAATTCAAATTATAATATGATGTCAGTTGAGCTGATTTATGTGCCTCTATTTATTTCATTGTATCTTTTCTAAAATATCTTAATCTCATGTGATTATAGAATATTTTGTTCAAGAAGAGATCTTAATTTACTGATTATTGGCATCTGTTCAGACTAGTAGCTGCTGCTACTGCTAGCACGTATGTTGCTGGCTGGCAGTAGCTAGCTAGATTTTTTTTTTAATATTCAAAAAATACAAATGCTTCGGTTGTTGAGGAAAACCGGAGCATTTATGATAACAAATGCTCCGATTTTTCCCAATAACCGAAGCATTTGTACAATTTTGCCCACGTGAAAAAGTTTAAATGCTCCGGTTTTAACCACAACCGGAGCATTTGATAAAATAAATGCTCCGATTAAAAACCGGAGCATTTGTAAAATGCTCAAATGCTCGTATGACGTCTGCTACGCGTCAATTACGGAGCATTTGAGGGCTTTTTAACCGGAGCATTTGAGCATTTTTCCACTAGTGTAGACTTGAAAGGAATGAATGATCAGGTTACATCTCTTCTGGTTTGCAAATCATGGGGCAAAGTCATTACGAAAGAAATGTGGAAACCTAACATGCCTTGGTGATATCTAAAGAGGCTCTTTGTCAAGGGAACAACAAAGAAAGTAAAAGTCTATAGAATGATGGATGGATCATCATCAAGAGATTTGGTACAATACAAATGCGCATGTCAAATTTGGTATGATCTCATGACCTATGATGTAAGTCCTTGTTGGTTATCTCCAAATAATCCTACAAGTTCGCATCTTGAAGAAAATTTCTTAATGGATTTCACAATGGCTAGAAAGAAGGGGGAAGGAATGTACGAAAGGTTATTCTTCTCAACCAAATTCAGTCATCCTAAAAGAAAGTTTATCGATCATCTTAGAATAATGGAAGAAGTCACATTCAGAATACTACTGGATGACATTGGCTATAACCATTAAAAGTCCTTCTCTGCTCATAATTTCTGGGTACTGAGTACATCACTCCACAAATCAGGGGGGCAATTTGTTACTACCATTTTTAGATGCCCAATAACATTTATTATGGTACATTATATTAGACCTCAAAAGGTTTAATTTCGTCTTAACATGAAGGCCCAACAATAGCATGAAACCCAGTGGACAAAGTCAACACAAGTCAAAGTCAATAGGAGAAGATTGCCAAGACCATCAGGAGATGAAAGTCAAGAATGATAAGCGTACAGGTAGTTAAAAAAGTAATCATTAGACGGATCCACATAAGGAAGAACGTGCAAGGCTGCAGTTATTCAGCGCCAGAAGACGGTTGAGATTTGAATCAAAGATGATTCAAATGTTTTCCCTCCCAGCAAGCATGGAAGTTACGCATCATGCTTCTCTATAATTAGAAGAACGATCATCAAGCACACAACAACAACACACACAAAAAAACTTGCAATTACTCTTTTCTTAGCGTAGCCTAGCTCTAGCCTAGCCAACCCCCTTCTGGGGTTATAGTTTAGTCCTTAGACGTAGAACATGTTCTAGCGACGAGTTTTGTAATTCTCCGATTGAAGCAAGGAACCATGGAGGTAACTTCCTTCGTGTCTTCCCTTTAGTTGTCCAGCCTGGTTTATCCCCCTATGTGTTGTAAAATTCTTTCCTAAAAGTTTGTGGCATATATGCGAATGTTGTGCTTTAATTAATAGATTAATTATTGTTTGCTCTATTTATTGCATTTCGCCTGAATTTATTAGGCGTTGTGGTTTAATTCTAAATTAAATTGCAACAAAGTACGTTAGCAAGGTTTTATCTAATTAAAACCGATAACCCCCAGGAGCTAAGTCTCCCGAGACATTCAGTACCAAACTACTGGGTGTGCATTGACTTGTTGTCAAAGTCAACCAACTGATTTTGCACCAACACCAGCACAGTTAAAATTATCCAAATTGAATACGCAAATAAATACTTTTCCATCACCTTTCTATAGCTATTTTGGGAATTTTATAAAGCTAAGTAGTTTGGTGTCAATCAACGTTTTGTCATGCATGTAGTATGCACTTATCAGATATCGTTTAGCTAATTTAAAGCTAAAGAACCTTCAGAGGTGCTATTAGTGAGCCATTTTAATTTCATAAGTTTGTTCAAACTTATGAAAATATAAAGAACTCTAGTTGAATGCAAATGCATATATAATATACTTTTACTTCTTCATGACAGACTATACCACATTATCATGCATTTTTAATTTGCAATAGAAGCCTATATTTTACTTTGAGTAAGTAGGGATTATCCCCCAAGTACTGGTAATAGTCATGACAGCCTTATAGTTTGATTAGGTGATGTTTTAATCATGTACAACTGAGATTGTTTATCTGCGATATCATGCACCAATTGCTTGGATGCGTTTGAAAACCTCAAGATGACTTGCTTGCTGAAAAAATTCTATCTAAGTTTGTTGTGTGTCTTATTTACGAGAAAGAGGCATTTTTTGCATACATACTAGATTAAATTGAACAACTCAAAGTAGATGAAACTTGTAGCACACATAATCCAAATAAAAACCGAGCAAAGGAATGAAACTTCCCTGGCTCGCCGGCCCTTAGTTTAGAGTAACTTCACGGATTACTGAGTGCATTTGCTTCGGAAGACACATGGTTGCTCAAATAGTGCACTTATCATGGGTGCCTAAATAGCAAATGAATTTCTCATGAGTAATTTGTCGAACGATCTAAGTAAATGCTTGATCCCATCAAATAATAAGGATATATAAGAAAAATAATGTAAGATAGTTGTTTAATATGTTGTGGTTGGAAATTCTAGATTCTAGAAACCAACTGAGATCTTGGTTTAGTGATTATTGCTCAATGGAATAGTAGGTGAATTGATTTTTCAACTCATATCATATTAGCACGCATAACACTAGCACATAAAAGATAGAAATACCATATGATGTTCTGATTTCATTGACGCATATCGTCGCACACTTTATGTGCGTTATTGATTTGTGCTTATCTATATGACATTCATTGATTAATCTAACCCCAAACTGATTGGGCATATTTATTAGATGTAAACATACAATGGACTCAACCAAGGCAGACCAATGTTCAGTCATTGCACACAATTTTAAAGTACTCTAAATTGTATGTCAAAATTTCCCATGGATATCTATCCAATTTCAATTGGTAATCAGGAATTTTGATAAAATAATGAACCTCATACATGGTTCTACATACTTCTCTTGCTTGCCGCCGGAACGACTTCAGATTTCACCGATCATGGTTATGATTATCGATCGTTTCCTGGATCAACTTTCTCGAGTAGCCCCACTACAACTAATTCAGAGTTATATAATCCCGAGTTATGTATTACCGAGTTTTGAATTTTTAGAGTAGCTAATTCTAATTTAGTGGTAAAATCTATAATTAATTACTAGCGCAAAGCACATAAATCTGCCACAGATGAGCATGAATCAAAATATTGACACAAATCTCCTCCATTATCTCTCCCTGAGGTCCTAGAGCAATAATTAATTATTATCCCACCTTCTAATGCCAATTGTTTCAGTATTGAATAAAAGGATACGTGGTATTGCGAGGCTGCCATGTAGAACAGTTCTTGAACCTCGCCGGTAAGGTGTGCCTACAAGATGAATTCCAAGCACGGTGGGGGGTCCCCATGGCGAAGCCTCCGACGCTCAAGTCGATCTTAGAAAGATGGATAAATAAGAGAGGAAATGTATAGTAGGTGGGAGAGAGTGGAGGGAGGGGAAAGAGATCCCCTTACTGTGACCCTTACGCTATGTTTAGTTCACCTTATTTTTACTGATCTGATGTGATCTGAACTTATTTTTTCTGATATGATTTGATCTAAACTTATCTGATCTGATCTCAACTTATCTTTTATAAAACATATTATTACTAATATTATTATTACTTTGTATTTCATTACTAGTATTACTATTACTATAATTTTATTACTATGCACAACTTTTAATAATAATAATAATACCCATTTACACGTAACCCACTATTTTCCATTCCACGTTTTCCAAAAGTTTAAAACTACCTAACATGGCACTCTCCCATATATGTGTCATATGTCACAGGAATTGAACACATGACCTTTGGAATGAAATGTGAGAGTTTAACCACCAATCCACTACAATTTCAATGTTTAATGTTTCAAAGTAAAACACAATAAAGTCTTATAATTATATGTAACTTTAAAGACATAGACAAGATTGTTTATCTCTTACACTTTTATTAAGGTAATAACATTCTCTTACCCTAATTCCATTGAAGTTGCTATTTTTAACCCCAATTCCTTAGAAATTTTATTTTTTTAAAACTACTTATCATGCTATGACGTTCATTTTTTAATTTTGCATTAGACTGAAACTTACAAAAAAGCTAAAAGCAATTATAAAATATATGAATAATAATAATATATTTGATAATTGTAATTGATCCGGGCATCACCCGGGTCCAAATACTAATGCTATTTCCTGTTAGTTAAATCTTTAATAGCTTCCTTCTAAATCAGAATCTTGTAAGTTGTAACAACCTTTTTTGCATTATAAAAACCTTTCTTTGGCAATAAAAACACAACAAACAAAAACTTCATCTTCTTCTTCTTATTCTCTTTCAAACCTTCATTTTCTCTACTCCCTCAAAAAGAGCTTCATTAATTCTCTTCTTCCATGGCTTCCATATCGAGCAGTAATGCCGCACTCCTCTACGGTGGCATTGCACTTGCAGTTATTCTTGTTCTTATTTCGTGTTGCAATTTATTCGTCCCTGAAGGTCGTATTAGTGACTTTTTTGCGGTTTTCTGCTGTATTGGTAAAAAATCAAAAGTTACTGATGGTGGTGCTGAATCTGAAGTCGAACTCAACTGAAATCTCCATTTTCTTTCATTTTCTTTTCTTTTCATTTCTTCTTCTTCTTCTTCCTTTTTTTTCTGTTTCTTGGGTTTTTTTTTTGCTTTCTTTCCATCTGAGTTTTGTATTTCTTTAGACTATGATTTTATGAAAGTTCCATTAATTTGGATTATTGAATTCTTTGGGTATTTCATGGGTTTTCTTTTTAGGGAATTTTCTACTCTGTTTTATGAAATATGAGTATAATTTTACTGGGTGTTTTTGGTTTGTGTAAATTTGTAATGTGTAATTCTTTAGACGATGATTTCATTTAGAAATTTCCATCAATTTGGATTATTGAAATCTTTGGGATTTCATTGGTTTCCTTTTAGGGGATTTTCTTCTCTGTTTTATGAAATATGAGTATAATTTTACTGGGTGTTTTTGTTTTGTGTAAATTTGTAATGTGTAATTCTTTAGACGATGATTTCATTTAGAAAGTTTGATCAATCTGGATTATTGGGTACATTGATTTTGTAAATATCCACCAGAAAGAACAAATTAAATTACACCCAATTTTTCAATATTTCATGTATCCAAAATTGATAACATCATGATTTCATTTGTTATTGCAAGTTTAAAGTGCTAATTAATGAAGTTCTTTGTGTGCTTGTGTAGATGAGTATGTTGTTTACAATGGTTGCAAGAGTTCGTTTCAAAGAAAGATGTGAACACCAATTTTGAAGATGAACTATGATTTCATACATCAGATTTCATATTCCGAGAACACCAATTTTTGCTGCTAATTCTTTGTGACACCAGCAACACCACTGCAAGTTTGCATATGTAGAGAGCAGTTTTTTTCTTCAAATATTGCGTCAAAGAAGTACATACAATAACACCATATCATAGCTTGAAGGTGATCGTAGACAGTTGACAGATAACACATGATTTTGCAACTTCTCCACAAGATGGTATCTTTGTTTGCAACTTTTTTTCTTCTAATAACACCAGGCACCATATAATTGTACATCCATAGCTTGGAGGTGATCCTATACAGATGACATTTGACATTTGATTTTGTAACTCCTCCACAATGTAGCATCTTTGCTGCAAATTTCAAGTGACATTAGATGTAAAGCGATTTTCGAACAATTATTGACAATAAATGGCTAGTTTATGGTATCTTATTTTGAGTAGAGGCATCCTAATGTATAGTGATTCTCGAATTAGTGATTTCTGTTAAGCTTGATGTTGTTGGTTATGGTGTCAATATATGGCGAGAAAAACAGTAAACTAACAAAAACAAAAAAAGGCAGGAAAACTATAAAAACCAAAAGACGTTTCAGAGTAATTTTGTATCAAGGAAACATAAGCTAAAATCACAATTGCCAACCTTGTTAAACTCCTATTCTGTCTATCTATCTAATGCAAATTCTCTCAAAATTGTATGAGATTTAAACATTTAATTCTGATGGTGCGTAATATACCAATATCTAGCCTAAGACAAAACAAGTGAAAATCAAAAGACCATTCAACCCAGCACAAGAATTACCATTATCCTCTCCTCACACAATCACATTTACGGTGACATTACGCGTGCATATAAGACTAGCTTCAAATAAGCTTGCACGATTACTTAAAATTTGGTTTGGCAAAAATATAAGTTCTGATTTGTTACAAGTAGAAACCAGACTAGCTTTAGATAGTCATTGGTGACTTGGACTCCATCAAAACTGGTAAAAGGTTTCATCAAACGGACTCAGCAAGGAATAACTTTAGCTAGCAGTTTTATCTGGACCAAGAAAAAAAATTCATCAAGCCCATCCTACATTGGACGATATATTGAAAAATAAAATTCTAAATAGCGTAAAATTAGACTATTTTAGTTTTTAGCATTAGTACAAGAAAAATTAAAATTTCGCCTAATATGAGCTATTAATCGCTTTGCTTATATCATGAGAAGCGAAACTCTAATTCTTACCTTTGATTTTCTCAAATAACTTTAAGGCCTTCAATTGGGGTGTTATGCTTTTCCATATCAACCCAGGTAATGATCTTAGTTTAGGTCGTATATTTTACTTTGTGGTTGAAAAATAAATGAAGATAAAGAAATGAAGTGGAGCAATATATATCGCCGAATGATGCATGATTTTGTCATAAATCCTAATTAAAATCGTTTTAGGAGATATATCTAATGCGTATATGCCAGCAGTGGCGGATCTAAAAAATATATTTAGTGGGGTCAAAATATAATTGAAGAAATTTAGAGGGGTCAATTGGTTAAATTTATAAGGAAATACACCAAAAATCTCAAAATTTTAAAAGGTAAATTCCGTATTTTTTAGGTTTTCGTGGGGTCAATTGGCCCCACAATTGGCTACGTGGCTCCGCCACTGTACGCCAGGTTGCATAAATTTAACTGTCATACCTATATCAATCCTCAGCAATGTAATGTGGATATGAGACCGAAGTAAGAAAAATGTAATTTGGTGGGACTTGTTGGATTCGTCGCGATGTGTAGTCTCGGAATATTTTAATTTCACAATTTTTACTAGTACCTAGTTACAGGTATTAATAGTCCAAAATGTGCATTAGAAATTGCAAAAACAAATTGGAAAATTATTTTACATTAGTCCAACTATAAAGCTGCAACATATCAAATCAGACTCTTTCAAGAAAGAATTTGCATTAAACGAGGATGTTCTTCATACAAACTGAACTAAGATCTAAAGACTTTTACTTCTATAAGCTGATATCTATTCAAACAGAAATGAAAACATATATGAACATTTCTATAAAATAAAACAATATGCATTCTAGCTCAAGATGTCTCATCCATCATCTTCTCTGAAAGTTGAAGGTCTTGATAGAATAGGCATAAACCACGGCAAATAGGAGGTTTATTCCTAGGATTACACCCGCAACAGGTCCCAAGAAATCGTGTCTGTAACCAAAATAGCTACGCAAAAAGTCCCTCACAGATGGTTGATTAGCAACATCTAGGAGTCGATCTTCGTAATCACCGAATTGAGAGACTAGCATTCCATACAAGCTCCACGCTATGGGGCATCCCCAGTAGTACCATCTCCACCATACTGGCATTCTCTGTACATATAAATGGAAAAAAAAAACTTAGAAAATGCAGCAATAAAGGACTTGATTTGAGAATGAATAATCTTTAAGATAACGAGTAGATATGGAAGTGAGCTTACCGGTCTTGGGATAAGGAAACCGGAGAAAAGATTCCATATTCCGTAGAAGGCAGAGGAAATGATGGCGGAAACACTTGCATTCGGGGTTAGGCCAACACACATCATGCCGTAGTATGTGAAGTAGAGCAAGGTAAAGAACATGAAGAAAATGTACCAAAAGAATTTGGCTACAGTCCATTCGAATCCCATCATGGCATATACTATCGCCCCATAGGAGATCGTTTGGCAGAAAGTATAAGGAAGCTCAATGACAACCTGAATTGAACAGTTATATTATGTGTTTAGAATTTAGAAGAGGCATATTAATCATTAGTTAATCAATTCGTCACCAAATTCTTGTGTGGGCTAATATCAGACAATAAAAGAAAAGTATGTATACCTGTGCAAAGGCATAGGGCAAAGCCGCATACATTCCTGCTGCTCTTTCTCGGTAGAATACTGTTCTTTCCACAAACACCACTGGTTGAACTCCTGATGCATTCTGAATACCGAGGAAAAGAATTGCGGTGTACATAGAACCCATTGCATTGAAAAGGTCTTGCTGCGTACTCCTGCAATATTAGTAGAGTAATAATTTAGATATACCGGGAACATAAGAGTAATATTGCAAAAGTTTAACTTACTAACTTTAGATAGTAGCCTATAATTTTGGAACGACCCAGAATAAGAAGTGGCGTATTATCTAGGGAGGGAGAGAGTATCAATTTAAGTACCTGTTTTGCCCAATCTTCCAGAAAATGGATCCAAACATGACCCCAACAAAGGTTGCAAAGAGGAGCCTCATTGCGGTGTACATAGTGTTTCGCCAATATGAACAATGCAGTTTCCACAAACAAGCCATAAACTGAGTAACAGAAGGCTGTGAATATTGAGTAGGGAAGTACAGGTCTTTTGATGCTGGAATTGGTACACTAAGTTCTGTAATCAATGCTTTGCTTCTCCTGCAATATTAGTAATTAATTTTAGCTAATTGCAAAACAGCAGGTGTAATCACAAGGGGTTTCTCTTCAAAGAGTATGATCTATATTACCTGTAGAGATCTGAATCCTTGTATGTTTGGGCAAAATCAACACCAAGTGCAGCTTCCTGGGCCATTGATGTTACCTCCAACATCCAAGTTGCTGGATTATAGGCCTCTTTGATCTTTTGAACGCCGCTGATCGCCTTTATTGAAGAAATATGATGCGTTCAATTTCAGCAGATGTACCATAGTATTTAAAAATTACAGATACATAACTAATTTCCTCACCTCAAAGTATTTGATAAGTTGAATACCATGGCGACCTATTGGACCAAAATATATCTGCTGTCCACCTCGTTTCAGCAGTAGCAACTACAGAAAATAAATAAAGAAATAGTTAATTTTTCTTGAGTTCTTAAACTAGAAAATCATGATAATTGCAATTCATATAGGATCAAACCTCGTCAAAAGCATCGAATATGTCAATGCTAGGCTGATGGATTGTGCAAACCACTGTTCGTCCTGTATTAACTGTGTTTCTGATGGTCCGCATAACAATGGCAGCAGCTCTGGCATCAAGCCCCGAGGTTGGCTCATCCATGAAGATTATAGATGGGTTGGCGACAAGTTCAACAGCAATTGTTAGTCTCTTTCTCTGTTCAGTTGAAAGACCATCAACTCCCGGAAGTCCTACAAGTGCGTGTCTTAAAGTGTGCAATTCTACAAGTTCCATGACCTCCTCCACGAATATCTGCAACATAAATTTATCATTATGTCTTCAGCGATTCATACAACCACCATTTTTTTAGTCAACATTAAGAATGTATGAATATCAATTTTCCATCATTGAATCTTACTAAACCTTCATTGGGCCTGCACACAAGCTACATCTAATAGGCTTTCGAGTGTTTGACTTTGACCCCATACAGGCCAAGTCGAGGTTTGACTTATATGTTCATCCTCCCAAATCTTCTCAATGTAAGAAACTCAGGGGGTTGTTCGATATCAGTTTCAGTTTCCAGTTTTAATATTTCTAAAGTGATAATATAAATTGTACAATAAACTTAAAATTAGGTATTCTTAGTCTGATCATGATTTGGTTTAAACAGACAATTGAATACTGGAAAGTACTTTTTCTAGTTTCAATATTTGTGCTTTTAGTTCTCAAAAAAATCTGAAAGCAAAAAACAATAACGGACAAGTGCTAGTTATCCTCCAATAGGACTAATCACAAAGAGTAGGGCAAAACTTGAATATTCTACATTAGTACTTCAAGTACAATATATATATTCAGAAAAGGTTACCTTTCTTGTTTCTGCATCAACATCGGATGACAACCGAAGCCAAGCAGAAAAGATTAAGGACTCATAAACAGTCAGATGAGGAGAGTGAATATCAGCCTGCTCACAGTATCCAGAAACTCGAGCAAAGGTTTCTTGCTTCTTTGGGTAACCCGATATTCTGACATCTCCGTCGATATATCCACCAGTTTTCCTCCCTGCTAACACATCCATTAGGGTAGTCTTTCCCGCACCACTAACACCCATAAGTGCTGTCAGCACTCCTGGCCTGAAAGCACCACTGACACCCTTCAGAAGTGTTAGTCGGTCCTCAGTGACACCTTGAGCTTTCATTGCCTGAAAATGATATGTGTAATATTTACAATTAGACTTTTAGATGAAAGATACAAATTTAAAATGGGAAGCATCTTCATGGTGTTGGAAAAGACAGAAAGATTACCGGAGGCATGTCTACTGAGTAACTAATTTCATCAAAGGTAACAGAAAGGCGCTCAAAAGGCAGAACCATCCCCCTTTTCGAGTTTCCATTAGCTTGCTCTTGAATATCTACTCTCCTTTCTGCAAATTAGAGATACATTGAGTTTGTATTATATTCATGAAAATGAGAACGATAATTGGTGGAAGAGCTATATGATTTTAAAGAGGATTGTCTCACGAGAATGAGAGGATCTCTTTCTGCTGGATGACAACTCAATAGCTTGACCAGTTAGGTTAGCTTCTTTGAATTTCAAATCTTCTTCAGATAACATGGCCTGAGGTTTTCCAAGTGCTGCAAACATGAATCAAAATTGTCAGAGAAAATATTACCACATATATCTGCTGTAACTTAAGGATAATAAGAAACATGACCACTTACGATTTAAATATGTTAAAGTCCATGTATAGAACAGATTCAACAGAAAAACGTATCCCACCAACGCTCCAAGTCCAATCCAATACCAATATGCATGCGTAAACACCCCACGAGAGTCCAAGACAATACGTCCTAAAGATGCATTGCTCCAACTATGTCCAAGGAATTCAGTAACAGATAGTGCATTTTGCCCGTACTGCAATGGAGAGATCCAGTAGCCCCATATCCACCATTTCTTTACGTCATCTGAGACAAATACAGAACGGATCATGTTCAGTTCAATTTATATGATTCATACTTTATCCATACACCTGGACAACACTAATATGAACATCAAAAACCTTTTGGCTGTAATCTAATTTCAGTTTTTGGTTGTATATTATCTATCTGGAACTTGTAATTTTTGACGTGAAAAGAGCAAACCAATCTCATACTTGAAAGACAAGAAAGGAAAGTAAACATACGACGAGATATAATGAATCCACCCAACACAATAAGTGTAACCAGAGCACCGGTGCCAAATGTGTTGGCCAAAATCATATTTCTTCCAAGTCCTGCGTTAAGTCTAAACAGCGCTGAAGCCATCTGGTGAACAGCTAAGAGCACGAAATAATGTTTAAAGAACCTTCCCGCATTGGAGTCATAGCCAATGATATAGTAAGTTAATATCACCCAAATGGCTGTTTCTATAATAGCTATTGGTATTTTAAGAATCCATGAAGGTATGGCATATGCCCAAGCAGGGTAGAATCGCAAGTCTCTCTGCTTATAGAAGACCGGAAGCTTTGCGATTGCTAATGCCATCTCAGCAAACCCATTGAAAAGGATCTGAATTTGCGCGAAGAAAAGTGCACCCATGTAGATATTCCCATCTGGTACATCTCTCTTATGCATATGAGATCTCAAAAACAATGTAGAGGTCACAAGTGCAGTCAGAATGAGCTGCAAAAACACAAGGAATAATTAATAAGCAAATTTGGAACATATTTGACTTCGTCTCGAAGGGATATAATATTGAAAAAACTCTAATTAGCCAAATTTTAGCTAGCAAAATAGGAGATAGAAAGATAATGGGTTCACACCAAGTGAAGTTACCAAAAATGCCCAATCAGACTCATGGGACAAAAATTTAGCTAGCTATAATTTAGCCAAATAGCCTTATTGAAAATAAATCCTACTGGTCAATGTGTAAATACTCACTTGAAAGGCCTTAAAAATATAGACAAATTGGTTTCTCTTCATCAACAATGCTTCTCTAGACATGCATGCTTTAAACAACTCTCTTTTACCAAGACCATATGTCCCTGTTGTCAAGGCTGCAGGATGGCTTTTCGACTTGTCAAATGGAACCGAAAGCTCACTGGCAAGTTTCCTGCCGACATGAAATGATTGAAAAGCTTCTGCAAACTCCTTAACAGTAACAAAGGTATAAGGCTCATTCTCACGGCACCAATATTGTTCCTGATCTTTCGTTGATGTTACCTGTTGAATAAGTATTATCCAAAACCAAATAAGATACAAGTCTTATAATTATACAACAAATATTAAACATAAATTATTATTTTTTTTTATTAAAGATGACATATTTGAGTATATAGCAGGAGATTTTACTTCTTGTAAAAAGTCAGCAGCTCCTTTTCTTTCAGGACATTTGAAGCCCATGTATTCAAAGAACTCAAGCACATGTTCTCTAGGACCTTGATACACGATTTGTCCATCAGCAACAAGTATTATATCGTCAAAGAGGTCATATGTCTCAGGAGCAGGTTGTAGGAGAGAAATTAGAGCAGTTCCTTTTAGAATATGGATGGATTGCCTGATTGAGTTGACAATCTGATATGTCGTAGAGCTGTCCAAACCAGTTGATATTTCATCCATAAAAAGTGCTTTTGATGGGCCAACCAGCATTTCTCCTGTAACATGGTGAATCACAAATTATGCCACAGAAGATCAAAAAAAATAAAAAATGATTTAGTTAGGAGACAATAAAATGTTTACCAGTAGTAAGTCGCTTTCTTTGTCCTCCTGAAATACCCCTTATCATTTCATTCCCAACCATTGTATCAGCACAAATATCAAGTCCTAAAATCTGTATAAGCAGACACAAACCAATTGCTCAGATTTTGATGTTCTTAACTCTCAAAGAAAATTGTGAATATATCAGATAAATGATGATCAATTACCTTAAGAATGTACTCAGTAACTACACTGGCGTCCTGTCCCTCCATTGCTGCTGCCTAGTAATCAAATCAAAGCAACTTAAGATAATTAATATTGTAGGACCAATATTGCACTTACAACTAACAATCTTTTTAGTCTATTATGTACTAACACCGTTTATACATTGTAATTTAAGTTACTCAGACTATACATTTCACCTCAAGTATTCGTGCCAGGTCCTCTTAACACTTAGACAATGGCAGGACACTTGACACTTCATTTTGGACCATAAAGATAAATTTAATATAGCCCTTCGACACATACCTGATACTCATGTCAGAGTAGTGAGTACCGAAGCCCTAATAACATATTATTGTAATTATAAGTTTCTTTTTCATTTATTTCTCATTACTTTTTTTCTTCCCATTCAATATCATTTTGTTGTTTTACCAACGCAATTGTAGCATAAAATAGACTTTCAGCACCATTATGCTCCCTCCAATTTTTTCATGTGAAACTTTTTACCTTCATGTAAACATCAATATCAGCATCAGGCTTAATATTGGCTTCCTTCTCTCTTCTTGACAATTCCACCAGCATATCTGGATATGACAAACCCATTAGATAGACGAGCATTTCATTCTTATTTGAGTCAACATCTTTTCAGTTGCCAAGTTATCATGGCAAAAAAAATCATAGCTAATGTCACAAACTAACCGTAATTCGTTCCAACCCCTTGAACTCTTGCTGAGAAGGCTAAAGTTTCTCTAACTGTCATCTCTCCAATGTGAAGATCATGTTGACTTATATATGCTGAGCTCCTTTGTGGAACAAACTCATTCATCGTGTGTCCATTGTATGTGACACTTCCCGAAAACTGCAGTTCCATGTATTTCAGATTATTACTAACAGTATCACAGGCAGATATAACAAACAAATATTTTCAGGGGGGAAAACAGATGAAATAGAAGCAATTCCTTGGATATATGACTCTCACCTTAAGATCTTTGGCAAGCTTACCAGCCAATGCCAACAGCAATGTAGTCTTTCCTGAGCCAGGAGGGCCTAAAAGTAATGTCAACCTGCACATAATATAGATATGAGATTCTTATCAATGACAGTTTGTTGATGCCCCTCCATCAATAACAGGTCACATATCTACTTTAAGTCGTCCTGATATGATAGATCGCTTTCAAAATGTAGTAAACTAAATTTATAAACTTTCACATGTTATCCTTAGTGATATCTCAAAACAATAATTCCAAAGAAAGACTGCACTGGTATGGTAGGAAGGTAGTAATTCAAATAGTTAACAACTTATTTGGTAGGCGGTACTACATGGCGACATGGTGATGACTTAATAGGTAAAATCTTTTCGAAGTAACTCTCGTGGTACTATTGATGTTATTGCTTGTCCATCCCCATTTACATCCTTTTCTTCACAAATTACCATCTCCATCCATTACCACTTCAGAGATGGTATGATTTTACATTACCATGGGCATTGACATGAAACTTCCTCTATAAATTTACGTCATAAATTCATTATCATTATCACCAATCACCATTATCACAAGCTACCAAAGTGGCTTTAAAAGTAATCATTAATCATACATGACCTGAACTTTAGGGATAGGAGTATACATATCAGGAACTGTTTATAATTGCCTTATACAGTTATACAGTACTTAAGATGAGCCTTGAAATTATCTTTACCTGCCAGGCTTGATAACTCCATTGACATCATGAAGGATTGTAAACGGTTTTCTCCTATTTGGAACAATGTGGAGAAGATTCAAGATACCCTGGAAAGATTACCAAAGAAAAAAAACACACACAAAATTATGACATTAGCAGGAATCCAAGAGAAAAAAAAGGAATATTGAAACTATAATAATGGTGAAAAATGTTTTACCAAACAAATGAGTAACTAAGAAACATTTTGTTACCTCAATTGTATTGGTGAAGAAGTTCAATACAGATGGCAGACCTCTGCTTCCCACTAAAACTTGTGCTTCAACATTCAAATGCTCATACCTTACCTCAATTGTTGGGATTTCAATACCAACCCTGAATATACAATATTTTATTTCAATTTAGCTTGAAACTAAAAAAAAAATCAACTTACACAAAAAATTTCACCTAGACTTAAGTAATAAGCTAAGAAGTCTACTTTGTCTTGGAAGTTCCAAGTCCTTAATCAAAATTTAAGCAACAAAGAGCATTTCGACTCACAACTTTCTATAATGAATAAAGAAAAATGATATACGCAACTTTAAGGGGTAAGTGTAATAAGTTCAAAGTAGGAACATAAACATTACTAACATTGAGCAATCTTGGCCCAATATGGCATGGCTTACTTATTATGGGTCAGTTCAGATTGTACAAGCCAATCCCCTGCCCCATATATGTGGCCTGACCAAGTGCCAACTTTTTACTACAAATTCGCCAAAGACCCTTAGAATTATCTCTATTATTTAAGGCAACTCTTGAGAACTTTGGTGTCTACTTAAAATACCTTAAATGTTCTTTGTTTTTTTAAAATATTTTACATCTTTCAACATATTTTTATAAATTAAAACGCGCATTGCATGCATTTAAATCAAGTGATAAATAAACCAACACCACCAAGCATAATTATTCGTATATTGGTAAGAGAACTTCATGTCATATCCGATTTTGTCTCCTGAATTGACATTTTTTAATGAAATAATTGATCCAAAATAAGGTCCTGGTTTTATGTACCAACACCGGTACCACGTGTCCACGTCTTCCATCTGTATAGTCGTTTAAATACAATTAAAGTGACCTAACTTAATGAGTTAATGTTAAACCCGACCATTTAAATAAACAGAGTAACACACATGTTGTATACAATTTTTTTTGGGATTAATTTATAAGAATAATCATTATTGTAGGTCAACCCATAATAATTTTACTTGTGAGATATTCTCAAACACTTCCAACCATCAAAAGGAACTTCTCAAAAATGATATCGAGTGATAGATAATGTGTTTTGGTTTTGTTTTGGATCTTTCAGCATTTCTATCCTCTTAAACCATCTCTCTTGCCTAGCCAACTAGCACTTACTTGATAGTTAATTTTACCTTCTTTTTTTTTGGAGATGATTGTTAATTTTACCTCTTAAACCGGTTCTTTTAAGGTCAAAAGATCATTTTAAAAAAAAGCATTCTCCTTAATTAGAATCGTCATAGAATAACCAATAGTTAGAATTATTAAAAAAAAAAACGACATATTCAGTTTATTTAGTATATCTTTATATTATATTATTATAATTCAAAAGAGGCAGGAAAGGTGGAATAATACAAAATCAAAATACAAAACTCCATAATAATGTTACTCAGACACGAATCAAGTGCCTACTCAGATATTGGCATCTAAGTGTCGACTCCGCTATTTTAGAAAGAAAAAAAAGTAAAGTTTTTAGTTTGAAGTGAAGTATCAAGTATCGTGTCTTGTCTAACACGACACACGATTCTTGAATCTTGGCGTAAATGAAGGTGTCGAAGAATATATCTTTGTTATGTGATACACAACTTTAAATTACCATGCATGCATAGCAACAACAAATTGCAAAATAATCAACTTATAAACCATTTCACTTCTTCATTTGTTGTCAAAAAAAACACATACCTATCAATACGTTGTCTGAGCCTAAGCAAGAACTTCTCATTATCTTCCTCAGCAGTTTTAACAAGC
The DNA here is from genome assembly GCA_947648045.1 of Beta corolliflora. Lineage (NCBI taxonomy): Eukaryota > Viridiplantae > Streptophyta > Magnoliopsida > Caryophyllales > Amaranthaceae > Beta > Beta corolliflora. The sequence goes on along the minus strand of CANSZD010002680.1, from coordinate 38,095 downwards.
CTTTCTAAAAGCTCTTTTTTATCTTCAAACCCAAGTTTATCAACATCAATTTCTCTTGCTGGGCCCCCAATATCAGTCAATATCCCTTTTCTAACCCGATTATAAGTGGGTAATTTCTCAAGTGCGGCCCATTTAAGTGCTTCTTCATCATCTTCATCACGAGTTGATGTTGAAAATACTTCTCTTCCACTGTTTCTCCACACACTTGATGAATTCCTCCCTAAACCAACACTTGCTACTCTGTATAATTCTGCTGCACTACTAATCTCCATTTCTTTAAAAACCCAGAAGTTTTTTCTCTACTAAATCAAGAAAAAAGAAATGGGTTTTTTTTGTTGTTGAAATTTGATCAATACCCAGAAAAAGTTGCTTTGTTTTAATACATAATAAGCTCTGTTCACTCAATTTTGGGACAAACCCAGAAATTTTTGCTCTATAAAATCAAGAAAAAGATTGGATATTTTTTGTAATATGATGTATACCCAGAAAAAATTGGCTTGTTTTACTGCGAAATAAGCTTTGCTCACTTGATTTTTGAGCTACACTAAAGTTGGAGTCTTTTTGTACTTCTTTGTACAGAAATTGTGAGTTTTATACGAAATGTGGTGGGTTTGAGGATTTCAGTAGAGATATTTGGGGTTTTTTGGTTGAGCTTACAGCAAGAATGAGGGAAAAGTATGACGTTAATCAAATTGAAAGGGATGATTTATATAAAAAATTCGCCATATTTGACTTGACAATTCCAAAATGGCAGAAAACTATCAGTTTTTCAGGTCACAAAAGTACTAAAAGATTGTGAAGACCATGGAATAATTCAATTTTTTGTTTATGGTATGGAACTTTCTATTTGTTTGACATTTGAAATTGCATAGCTAATTACTTTAAAGAAAAGTGTAAAAATTATGGTCCACGCACATGACCCAAATCCTAATATCCTATTATGACCGCTATTTACTATTTTAAATGGGAAAGGAGAATACCGTGGAAGCTAGCCCACGAGGATTTTATACAAAATCTCATACCGTTTTACAATAAATTAAGATAAAATTGGGCCGAATCTAAATGGGATTACTTATACTACGATACTAAAATTGGCTCTATTATAATAAACATTTTTATTTTCACGCAGGTAATACGCAATATCAATAATTATAATCATTGATTATCTATTAGTAAATATTTGAAAAAATTAATATATTGAAAATATATATGGAGATAAATCCAACAACATTTCACACTAACATTTGTTTTCAGAGTAACAATTCTCTAAAATAAAAGTCAGCTTATCTAATATTACTCCTCGAATAGTTGATAATTTAATGAGACTTTGCCTGCAACAAAAGAATACGATCCATTTATGAAGGTTGGATTACTGAATGACTTCCTAGTAATTTTGTTAGACGTAGAAACACAATAAGTCAAACATGTTCTAGGAGTTGGTCTGGAGACACGTGGTAGATTTTGAATTTGGTCATGGTGATCAAACTCGTAGGCAAAGAGAAAACATGTAAATTGGTTCCCTCAAAATTGATGAAGGGGGGCGGGGAGCTTAGAACGTCCGCTCTTGTAATATGGAACGTCCACTCTTTACGTCCTTTTGCACAATTATGGTAATTGGGTGCTAATTTCTTCTTTGCGGCAAAGTCTCCTTATTCTACGTTTCTAAATCGTTTTTGAAAGGTCAAGAGATTAATTTGAGGAAGCATAGCTTGTTAATGAGGGTTGTTTTCCATGTGTATCATTTTGTCATCGTCTTTAATGTTCGCACCCTTAATTTGATCATATCTTGTTCGCTCCTATTCACAACAATGTTATATATTTTTAGGTAGGTACGTTGAAATCCTTTGAAAAGAAGGGGGAAATGGGGATCCCTCTTGCAAGGGATGAGACTCGATTCCAAGAGATGATGTTAATTCGTAGTGCTTTGTAGGATCGAATCGTAGGATCATAAGATTTTACAATTTAGGTAAATAGTGATAATTATGCTATGATATGGTTAAAGAAAACTCATGTGAAGATTTACACACATTATTAGTTACTTTTTTCATTCACAAATAGTGATAGTAGTTCAATACCCTAATATTGAAATAACATGCAACCAAAATCTAATAGGAGAAAGATAATATGTGAATTTAATTTATGACAGGATCGGATCATAAAATCATATTAGGATCATACCGTGTGAATTTTTGTAGTTGGGTAGGATCAAATGATCCTACAAAATTAAGATTCTACATAAGATCGGAATCGCTTAGGTCCCGCGGATCATAGAATCATAGGATCGTAAGATCCGGATTGGAATTTTAATAACAATGATGCCAATACCACTAAGTAATCACCTACTACTTACAAGTTACAACAATACCTGATTGTATAGATCATGAAGATCAAGGTTATGTTTCAAGAAGGATATGACATAGTCGTTTCATATGAATCCTTTAAAATATTGATGTCATGTGAGGCAACAAGTTTCTTATCATTTATTAAGCTTCTTGTATTTCCTAAAAAATATTGGGGATAATTTAATCTTACATAAGGATCATCTTTGTGAATAGATAAACATTAATTTAAATCAATTTCAATTAAATTAGGTGGAGTAAGGCAGTTTTTGTAACGCCTTGACCAGAGGATATTGCAGTTCCTTATTCACCTTAAAATAATAATATCAATATAAAATAAGCTTAGTTAAGGAGTGCGTCTTGGGTGTAACATGTTACACCATAAGTTATTGTGTAACAAAATCTCATACTTACATAATGACGTATAATGACACATACTCCGACAAAAATGACATGGACTGTGCAACTAATGACATGAATTTGATGTCATTTGTTTCATCTCATTTCAGTTTTGTTTGATGTCATTTCACCATATGTGTCATATCATTTCTGATTTGTTTCGTGTCACTTGAGTTTTGTTTGATGTCATTTTGTCATCTATGTCATCATTTTTTATTTGTTTTATATCATTATTGTTTGGGTTTTTCTATGATATACCCCTGTGTTTTTTAAAATTTTATAATATATCCCTAATGTTTTTTTTATTCTACACTGTACCCCAGTGTTTTTTAATTTTTCTACAAAATACCCCTAGTGTGTATTAATGAAAACGGACATTAATTTTTGAATTCCCACGCAAAACTCCGTTTAGTAGTTGAGACCCCTAAACTTCCCCATTTCATTATTATGTTCTTCTTCCCTAAACCCTCATCACTCAGCCTAAAAATTTCACACCCTTTCAGTTGAAATCCCCACAAAAACGTTGCGCAAACCCTAAAACTTTGGAACTTGGTGAGAAATTTCATCAAGAGTTACATTGAAGACGAAGGTGGCGAAGGAAGACAGAATTTGAGACGAAAGTGCACAAAGAAGAGTTATTAGCTTGGAATAATCAAAATTCAGGTAATTTTCTTGATTATTAGTTGTTAAATTGGTAGATTTATGTATTTGCGGTATTTTAGTGATGTTTAGGGTTTGATTATAATGTTTTGATGAAGTTTAGGGCTTGAAATTTGATTGCATGTTTGTTGTTGTGTGTTTATGTTCGTTGTTGCAGACAATGCCTGAGAGAATTGTGAAAATTCATTACTTAGGAAAGTCTGTAAATTTAAATGTTGAAGATGTTGATTTGTGCTTGATGATAGATATACTGAATGATAGGCGTGAATTATTTGATGAAAATGGCTATGAGCTCCCTGAATTTTCTGTGCTTTCATATGTTAATGGGGATGAAATGACTGAACTGGTAGTTTATGAGAGTATGATGAAGATGTTTGAGGTTGTTGGTACAAAGGTGATCAATGTTGGGGTTAGTGCTGCAGAAAAAACAACTTTTATTTGGACCTTAGCACAAAGAGTTAGGAAGACTGACCAAACTAAGGCCCATCAGTTAGGTGTGACCGAAGGCCCAAAGGACAAAGAGGCCCAAAGTAGCAACTAGGAGCACCAAAAAACATGAGATCAGTAACTTACCCCCACCAAGCCAACCAGCCCATGACTGTGTTAGATGAACCTATTGAATCATACCCACCAAGCCAACCAGGCCCAATAGTTAAGCCCAAACTACCAACTAGGAGAAAAAAAGGCCCTTAACACTATTTCTCCACATATTGACTTACCTTTGTGTAATGATCCACCCCCTCCAAGCCCACCTATAATTGTGTTAAATGAACCAACCCCACCAACCCAGACAAATTATTTTCAATCATTTTCCCCTCTTAGCAGCCCTCCAGTGAGGAGAAGCCCAAGGTTCCCACAATTGCTTACATTCCAACCATCACAACAAGCCCAGTTCCACTTCAGTGGTCTTGACCAACTTGACTAGACTATAAACACCCCGATCACAGTCCATTTCATGAGCTCGGTCCACTACTTCTCGAAGCCATTGACCGGCCCACCTCACGGCCCATTAATGAGCCCACCTCACCACCCATTGATGAGCCCACATCACAGCACATTGATGAGCCCACTTCCCAGCCTAACAACTTAGAATCTAATGATGCTGACCAACCTAACTCAACTGGACCCACATCACAACCCAATGTGGATTCAAGTGAGCCTTATAGCAAAATCAAAACCAAACCAGCCTTTCCATATGGGGAAAAAATGGTCAAATCTACAGCCAAGGGTAAGGGACTGTGGGTTGCCCAAACTCAAACCAGATCAACTGTTTTTAGTGCTCCTACTGCTAGTAGACCTAGAAGAACTAGAGCAACGACTGTTGTGATGGAGGGTGGAGAAGGGAGTGATGATGATGAATGTGAAGATGACTGGGAACCTGCCCAGGATAGTGAAGAAAGTTCTGAGGATGAAATTGAGGATGATATACTCACTAATGAGGATGATGTGCATGAGTTACTTAACCATGCTTATGTAGATGGTGGGTGGGAGGCTTTTAAAGAGTCAGAATGGAGTGATGAGAGTGAATATTTTAGCAGGATGTTTAGGAATGGTCAAGTGTACGATGATGTTGACATGGGTAGGATTGATTTGAAGCCATGTATGATGTTTGTGGACAAAGAACATTTCAAGGACACTATTAGAGATTATTGTATCCAAGAAGGTTTTGCCTTGGTTGTGAGGAGATCAGAGGGGGCTAGGTACAGTGCTGAGTGTGCAGATGAGAGGTGTGAATGGAGAATTCATGCCTCTAGACTACCAGATGGTCATACTTGGGCCATAAAAACACTTAAGCCTGGCCACAAATGTGACTTGAATTTGGTTCAGAATCCCATGGTTACTTGTGAGTGGGCTGCTAAGAAATTGCTTGAGGATTTCAGATCAAACACAGAGATGAAAGGCAAAACAATTAAAGGCCTATTGTGGGATAGGTATGGGTTGACAATGGGCACATCTGCTGTGTATAATATGAAAGAGATGGCAATGAGGATGATTTAGGGGGGCCATGATGAATCTTATTCTCACTTACTAACCTACTATGAGCTGCTCCTTAAGAATAACCCTGGCTCATTAGCTTTTTGCACTTGGAGAACATTGCAAAAACCTGAGAGAGCTTTACATTTTACATCCATCTTCATCAGCTTTAAGTCTCAGTTCCAAGGATTAATAGATGGTTGTAGGGGATTGGTGGGAGTTAATGGCACTCACCTTAAAGGTAATTATGGGGGGATTCTTCTGTTAGCAGTCTCATTGGATAGAAACAATGAGATCTTCCCAGTTGTTGTTGCTGTGGTTGATTGTGAAAATAAAACAAGTTGGAGTTGGTTCTTCACACACTTGAAGACCTTGTTGACTGCAAATGGCAGGAATGATAGGACAATAATGAGTGATAGACAAAAGATAAAATACTCACTTGTTTGTTTTGTACAATACTAGTGTATATTAAAATAACACTTACTAATACCTTTACTTGTTTGTTTGTCACATGTGAATAGGGTATTGATCCTAGTCTAGATCAGGTATGGCCAAAAGTACCAAGAAGATACTGTGCAAGGCACTTATGCAAGAACTTCAAGAGTGAATACCCTGGTATTTTGATGCACAAGCTGTTTTGGGGAGTCACAAACTCATACTCACTGTACAGTTTTAGGAAGGCTTTGCAAAAGGTGCAACAAGTTGCTGGTTTGGGTGATGTGAAATGGTTCAAGGATGTAGGTCCCCTTGAAACTTGGACAAAGTGGAAGTTTGATCCATCACTTTGTAATGATCAAAACACCAACAACTTTGTGGAGAGCTTTAACTCCACTATTGGCTCAGATAGGTGCTGCCCTGTATTAACCTTGTTGGAAGGTATTGAAATTATTCCTTCACTTCTTATAGGTTTTTTTTTGCATTTGCTAATACACTCATATTGATAATTGCTGTTATGTTTCAGGTGTTAGAAGAATAGCCATGGTCAGGCATGCCACTAGACAACAACTAGCAGAGCAATGGGTTGATGATGGGATATGTCCAAATATCAAGGAGAGGGTAAGATTTTTAACCGAAGACTCTAGGACATGTCAAGCTTACCCATCTGGGAGGGGTGAGTATGAAATTCATGATGGTAGGGCTGTTTTACTTGTTTCATTGAATCAAATAACATGTGCTTATGGGAGATGGCAGATTAGTGGAATTTCATGTAAACATGGAATAAAGGCAATCTTGGATGCTGGGAAAGACCCTTTGTATTTTGTGAGTGAATGGTTTAGTGTGGCTAGGTACAGGGAAGCTTATAACCTTAACATCTCACCTATTCCTGATTCAGAAGAATGGCCTGACCTAGGTTGTCCAAAACTCATCCCTCCAACCATGAAAAGAGGAATAGGCAGACCATCTAGGAATAGAAAGAGGGAGCAGGGAGAGGAAAGGAAGGGAAAAGGAGCACAACCGTGCAATGTAAGAAGTGCAAGGCATTTGGCCACAACTCAAAAACATGTAAAGGAGGTGCAACAACGAAGAGAGCTAAGGGAGCAAAGAAGGTTTGGAGATTCAATCTTCCAATCAGACAAGAAATTCAAGAATACAAGCTAGCACTTCACAGCAGACACAACCTCAGATTGACAGTAATTTGATTGACTTGATGATCAATCAATCCCAAACAACTCCCACTCCTAGGGCAAGCACTTCACAACAGCCTAATCCAAGGGCAAACACTTCAAGGCAAGCACAGCCTAGGCTCCCATCTTCACAGCAGCAGCCAAGCACTTCCAGGCCTAGGGTCCCATCTTCACAGCAGCAGGCAACAAGGCAACCACACTAAACATCCTCACAGCAGCATGTGTCCACAAGGGAAAAACACCCAAGGCAAGCTGCCATGAGCCAGTCATCTTCAAGTATTGGACAGGCACTTAGTCCAAAGAGGCAGAAGATCTTGGACAGATTGCAAATGCTCCAAAAGTAGTTTGTTTTGGTAGAACAATGGCCCCTATTTTTGTCATAATTAAACTGGCTTTTTGGCGCATTTGCTTTATTTTGTGAACATCTAGGAAATGATCCACTTTTGGTTGTTGCCAACTGTGTTAACAATAGATAAACAATAGACAGTGCTTTACTTTGTTGGCAATATTAGTTTTTGGCAGACAAGTTTCATTAGACAAGTTATTTGTGTAAGACTTGGTTTTTTTTGGGAATGTCAAATACTCAACTTTGTTGCAAATTCTCAAATGCTATTATATGAAATATTTGATAATTAAACACTAAATTTGACGTTCTCATTCATAAGAAAATAGGATACAAACTTAGGTCATTACAAAATAAAAAGAGAGAACTATTGCTTACACCCACCCACTTGCAACATTCTCATCCTAATATAACAAAAATTAGGATTAAAACATACAAAAAGATACTAATAAATTTTGCCATCTCCTTTAAAAATCCAGCCAATTCATTCACCTTCTCTTTAACCCCTGCAACCTCTTCTTTGATGCTCATTAATGTCGCATCATGTTCATCTTCTGCATTTGCTTGAATACTAAACTGCAATGCCTCTCCTCTCCTCTGAACATGGTGGTTGTTCAGCCACATGAAGAATTGACAATAATCACATTTGAAGTACGCTTTCCTCGGATTTCTTTAAGAGCCAGAAATGTGGAGCTTTGCATTTTTTTGGGGGGATACAGTTACACCTAGGGCAGATGAATTCCAGTTCACAAGGAGATTTTGATTGATAAGAGCTGGAGCTTGACATCTTCGTTAATGGAGGAAAAGAACAGCAAAGCCAATTTGAGAGAGAAAGTATAAAGGAGGGAGAGAGAGAGAGAGAAAGTGAGAGGGAGGGAGAGAGAGTGAACTGGATTTAAGAGGGAGAAAAATCGAGGGCTGAATTGCTTATGGAGGCAAATTTTCCCTCCAAACCCTATCATTAGGTAACATTAACATTAAACGTAAAGTATACTTAACGGAGGGGTATTTTGTAGAAAACTTAAAAATTACTGGGGTACAGTGTAGAATAAAAAAACATTAGGGGTATATTATAGAATTTTAAAAAACACAGGGGTATATCATAGAAAAACCCTTATTGTTTTATTTGATGTATCTTTTGGTGAGTTTTATATAATTTTTCAACAATTTTGTATCATTAATCCCTATTCCTTTATCATTTTTCAACAAATATGATATATTTTTTCAAGAATTATGCGTCATTTTAAAGCTAATTTGTATCATTTTCCCCATATTCTTATTATCTTCAATAGTAAAACCTCACATCTTGATCACCATCTGAACAACCACAACCACCTCCACCACCCTTTACCACCAACTGACCCACGCCATCCCAGCATCACTTGACCCCACACGACCACCACCCCAAAATAGTCATCTGATATGGACTTCCATAGGGGGCGAAAAGAAATTTGATTAGACCGAGTTAGTTGTGACTCAATACTCCATCAAGATGCAACAAACTCGTCCGATTACCAAGGGAGTTCAACTCGGCCCGAATCGATCTATCGACATCATATAAAGATCTTGGTAATGGTCTCTAACCTCCGCCAGCGACCTCGTGACTAGCGATTTTCCGCCGCTTCTTCCTCCGCGAATATCACCAGAGCTTCCTCGAAGAAAGAGAATAAGAGGATGTTTGAAATGAATCGAAAGTCGAAGGTTGGTGAAGGTCGATCAATTCAGCAAGGTTGAGGGATTATTGCCCTCAATCTCAATTTCAATTTCTCCCTATGAATTGAGAGAACGAGTGTGGGATACTGCCACCCATTGAGGTCGAGGGATTATTTTTCTACTGTCTTCCGAGATTTCTAGGAAACTTCCGAAGTTTACGCGGACGAGAGGGAATTTTCGCCGGTGCCGGAAGATTCACTGCTTATATAGTTATGGTCGGGTAGGGGCCATTGGTCATGCAGTGGCGGCGACAATGGTTTGCGTTTATGAGAGGGAATGCCCAAAAAGTAGTCGTGAGAGTAAAGCATGAGGGAAGAGAAAGAGGGTGGGAATAGTTAAACCATAAGCTATAGTGTAATTGTTACACTTAAGATTTTTATCTGTTAGTTAAGAATCAATAAAATTCAATTTCAATAAAATTAGGTGGCAATGGCGGATCCAGTGTGGTTCAACTGAACCCACATGGATCTGGGAAAAAAAATCTGGGAGTAACTGGAAAGTAAAGGAAAATAAATAAACGGGTTATATAAAAAAACACGCGTAGTTCCACTAGTAGAATAATTGCATTTTGCTGCATTTTGTAAGTGGCCTATTGCTGCGGATTTCACACAAGCCACAAATCAAGGCGCAACAATAGGTGAAATCTATTGTTGCGGTTCGAAAATCGCAGCAATAGTTATGGCCCAAAACCGCAGCAATAGGTACCTGTAATTTTTTTTTTGCTTTTAGCAAAATTCTAAATACTTCCAATGGCCAGAGGATTATTGCATCATAATTTCTAAGAGAGACACATAGTAACATATATTCTAAATTCAAATCAATTTATTTCATCAACAACACAAGATGTTTATACAAACAAGGGAGAAAAAAATTTAGATCTAACAATGAAACAACTTTGTAATTTCATCTCAAAAACATACATGTCATGAATTAATCAGATCTGAAAATAAAAACCTTGGGCTATGATAAATCGCCAAAAGAAAAAAAATTCAAATCGAAAAAAAAAGAACTTGAGACGGCGACATCTTCAAATTCAGACGGCGCGTGAGATCCGACACACGAAGAACATTGCGATGAAGGAGATTAACTCGAGCTTCGGACACTCGGGTAAAAGCTCGCGACGCCGAACTCGAGGGAGTAAAGGAGGACTCGAGTGGCGAAGGAGAGGGACTCGAGCGGCGAAGGAGAGGGAGGACTCGAGCCATGGCGAAGGAGAGGGGGACTTGAGCCGCGACAAAGGATGATCTGAGAGGATGGACGACTCGAGCCGCGACGAAGGACTGACGACTGAGAGGGGGGGAGGGTGAAGTGAAGGAGTGAGATGAGTGAAAGAGTGAGATGAGGGTGAAGGAGTGAGATGAGGCTCGGTGAAGGATGGAGTGAGAAGCGAAGAGTTAGAGAGAGGCGCCTAACTGAAACCCTAGCGCGGTTTTATTAGAAAAATCATCTTGTTGCCGAGGTTTTTCCTACAAACCGCATCAAATAGATTAAATGAAACTATTGCTGCGGTTTCTCATAGAAACTGCAGCAATATATTGACTTACACGCTTTTTTTTCCTCTCGTGGTCTATTGTTGTGTCTAGCGAAAACCGCAGCAATATAAGATTATCGTACTAGTGTGCTACAAACACATATGATACCAATGTAGCTCAGTGTTATAGCGTGTGTGCAGGTGCAACTCTGAGTATCATGGTGGCGGGTTCGATTCCTTAGAGGAAGTTTTATTTCATTGTCTTCTTTTTCTTTTTTTCCTCCCTTTGTCTTATGTTTTATTTCTCGGTCTTATTTTTCTTTATTCTACCTTTTTATCTATAAATCTCTCTCTCCCACCAAGTACTAAAATAGTATAAGGTAATGAATTTGGTTCATTTTCCATTATCTTCCCATTTCCCTTGCTTAAGCAATAAATTAATCATGTGCACTAAGTAAAATTAGTTAAAAATTCACTATGTCTATCACTTGATTCACTGCTCATATATCTCTATTATATAAGTGAAGGGGGGAGCAATGGTGTCCCCCCTAATAAATTACATATCTACCCTTAGTAATAAGAGATAATAACACCATAAATAATAATCATATACAAAACATTCCAAAATAAATTATCAATCAACTCAAAACCTTCCTCAATCCATATAATCCATATCATGCATATCAGCAAATTCAAAGTTCAAGCACAATCAAGACATATTGGACATGATCACGTACATTTGACCAAAAAAAAGGGAAGTTATCATGTATTAAACCATACATAATATACAAAATACGGAGTAATACATTGAACAACTACAATCTCAAGAATGTTTTTATCTAAAAAAACCATTTTCAACTACAAACACTTTAGAAAAACAAACTCAAGAGGCTTGAAACATCACAACTTTTACGATTTGCGGGCGCGTTATATACTTTCAATTACATATGCAATTTTTTTTTATCATGGTATACAACACATGCTTCCCTACTAAATTTACAAAAACAGTAGCGTGTTAAATGAACATAACTAGTAATTTTTTTTTTCAAAAGAATGAGTATTACTCACAACCGTAAATAAACAATAGTCTTTAGAAAGGCAATGCAAAATTACAATATAAATTTCTCACTTTTGGTTATAGAATAATCGTCAATACAAAAAAAAATGTACATAATGCAAAGAGAAAAAAGAACCTAGAATTTTATAAAAAAATATTATGTAAGTGCAATTTCTTTTAAAAATAATACAAATCAATGTAATTTTTAAAATCAAAAATAATAGTAATCATTCTTAAAACTACACTTAAAGTGGGTGAAAACATACGTGTACATGTCTATGATAATGATTCAATTAAAATTATTATCAACCAACCGATTTCATGTTATTTTATCACAGAATAATAGGACTAAGTCAAAAATGTCACCGCACACAAAGCGTGCATATAAGACTAGTTTTTAGACCTGGGCATGGGCCGGACCGGGCCTGTTCACGGGCTCGGCCCGTGGGCTTGGGGAAATGGCGGGCCGGGCCGTGCCGGGTCGGGCTTGAATTTTCAGGTTTTGTCCACGACCCGGCCCAGGCCCACGGGCCCGCGGGCCGGGCTCGTGCCTCCTGCGGGCCTGGCCCGTTTTTATGTTGTTTTTTTGTATTTTTGACAGTTTTAGGCTAAAAACACAAAGGAAAGGAGCGTTCGGCCCGCGGGCCGGCCCACGCGGGCTCGTGCCGGTGCGGGCCTGAAATAAAATTTCTTGACCGTGGCAGGCCCACGGCCCACGGAGCGGACAACGGGCCGGGCCGGGCCTTGAACGGGCTAGTGCTGGGCCGGGTCCAAACCGGACCGGGCCGGCCCGGCCCGCGTGCTAGCCCGGCCCATGCCCACCTCTACTTGTTTATATGATATGCAATGAGAAGTGTGTTAAAATGTGAAGGATTAATGTTATATATTTTTATAATTCTTACATGCTCATTTTATAAAGTAAAAGTGCTGATATTAATTTTTTACATGGAAGAATATTATACATCCCTTCTAAACAAATTCTTGACAGAGCTCAATATCACCCAAAATGCAAAGAGCTTATTAGTGTTGTTGTGTTGATTTGTTGTTAATTAATCATTTTAAATTTCATATTTGTGCTAGTTGTTAATTTTTTTTTTTTTTCATGTTTCATATCATAGATATATAGTTATTTTTTGTAATGCATCAAGAATGGAAGCTCTGCTAAGTACAATTGTTGAAAGTTTTCCTTTTCTTTAAACAATGTAACTCTAGATAGTAAAATGTAATTAAGATATTATGTAAGAACAACTTCGAACCCACGTGGTTCAATTCCTAAATCCGCCACTGTTAGGTGGAGTGAACAAAGCCTAACTAGACCCATGTTCGAAAAATAAGTATTTACTTGAACACAATTTACAAATGACTGATGGATAAGATTTCCAAAACGATTCTAAATTTAACTACCATTCTTTCTTAGAGACATGATTTTGATGATAATTCCTTGCTGAATGATCTCATGACCATTATCCATCAATTTATGCTCAAATTTACCCCACTTGCTCATGATCGATCGTTCCCCCACTCATCCATCTAGGTCAAAAACTCGTGACAACACATTTCTTTTTGTAAGAATAGTACTCGTAGTCTCGTACTACCCTAAAAGCTCTATGCACTACGATCTATTGATCTTATTGGTTTACGGACATTGCTACATCAACTCACCGGGTAGATAACCCATTACTAATAAAGCATTTAAAAAATAATTATTATGTTAAGTTGGATTTCATTATCATAACTCTCAACAGGTGTTTCTTAATGGTGGGTAGTTCACGGGTGAGACAAAAAAATTCCTTGATGGCCTCCTGAGACGTGTGGGGCCCTGGACTATCTTGTCTTAGTTTATTTTTTGTTTGGACTGAAGCTCATAAAGAAACCTAAAGTAATTACTAGTTGAAAAGAATGGTAATTACTTTTTGACTAAGTCCCATTAGGCAAAATGTCAGAAAAATTAAACAAAAGTTATCTACTACTATTGTCAGCACTCAAATAACAACTCTATATTTGATGATGTAAATATTCAAGTAATAAGTTTCGGGCTCATAATGGTTAGGCAAAATGTCAGAAAAATTAAACAAAAGTTATCTACTACTATTGTCAGCATACTCAAATAACAACTCTATATTTGATGATCTAAATATTCAAGTAAGAAGTTTCGGGCTCATAATGGTCAAAAGCATAACCACTCATTTAAAGTATGTTAGATTTATGAGAGGGAGATAATGTAAAACTCCGTGAGTCTTGCAGTGTTTCTATTAATCAATATACAATATTTACAATATAATAATCCTAATTATGTTAGGAATCCAAACTATATAAGGATAAATCTATACAAATATATCCTAATCTGTTAAGGTGTACTTAACCCACATGTGAGCTTGTCCCACATTGAAGAAAAAGAGAGAGAGAATGACTAACATATAAGCTTAATGGCTACTCCTCTTATTATCAATTGGTTTTAGGATGGAAGCTCATTTGGGCTTGTGTGTGGTCACTCTCTTCTCTGGTGTGGACCTGTGTGTTCAGCTTGAGGGGGGTGTTAGGAAGGAAATAGGACTCTAGGACTCTATTTATGACTCTATTTATGAGTTCAATGTGATTTAGGACTTTGTCCTTAGGTTGTATAAATATAATTTCTGATGAATGAAAATAACAACAACTTGATTGAATCTTATCATAATCCGATGAGAAAATATTATCCTAAATATATTCTCTATCACACCTCCGCAGTCATAGCGGGAGGAGGTCGAACGCTAAGACTGGAACGAAATTCCGTAAAGAGTTGTCGAGGTAGGCCCTTTGTGAAGATGTCTGCAAACTGATATCGAGAAGGAACATGAAGAACCCGTACCAGACCCAACGCAACTTGTTCCCGAACAAAATGAATATCCATCTCAACATGTTTGATGCGTTGGTGTTGGACCGGATTACTAGACAAATAGATAGCACTGACATTATCACAATAAACAAGAGTGGCCTGACGAAGGGGGCAATGTAACTCAAGTAGGAGGTTACGAAGCCAACAAGACTCGACAACAACGTTAGCGACGCCTCTGTATTCTGAATCTGCACTGGAACGAGATAAAGTAGCCTAACGCTTCGAGGACCAAAAAATAAGGTTGTCTCCAAGAAAACAACAGTAGCCCGAGGTGGAACGACGAGTGTCTGGACACCCGCCCCAATCAGCATCAGTGTAAGTAATCAGACACAGAGAAGAGAAAGATATAAATGTAACCCATGATCAATAGTACCCTGAATATAACGCAAGATGCGTTTTAAGGAATCATAATAAGACTCCCTGGGGTCATGCATAAAAAGGCATATCTGTTGTACCGCATAAGCAATGTCAGGGCGAGTAAAGGTGATGTACTGAAGAGCACCAGCAAGGCTGCGGTACTTAGTAGGATCTTGAAACTTAGGACCAGAATCAGCACTAAGTTTGGACTTAGTGTCCACAGGAGTAGCTGCAGGTTTACAATTACTCATACCTGCGCGTTCTAAAATTTCCTGTGCATATTTTTGCTAAGAAAGAAGCATGTAAGATGGAGTTCTAGTAACAGCTAGAGATGGCAATTATCCATGGGTGAGTGGATTATCCACCCACCCACCCCGAATAAATGGGTGATCACCCGCGGTGAAGCGGGTGACGGGCAGGTGATTGATGAATCGGGTGGTGGGTCGGGTCGGATATGGATGCTATTTGTTGGACCCATCACCCGAATAAATGGGTGATCACCCGCTCCATCCATCCATCCACTCATATATATATAATATATATAATATAATATAAAAAGAAATTTATTTTTTTACTGCCACGTGTCATTTAAGGTAATTAAAAAAAATAATTTTTTTAAGGGATAAAAAAAATACTTATAATTACTTTTTGGTGTGTAATAAGATTGATATTTTGTCGCTTTATTGTTAATCAATGAGGCTATGATTAATTTTTCATATATTAATTTCTTTAAAATTGTTAAGTCTAAAAAATAGTTTTTGTTCCTAGTATCACCCGTTTCCCACCCGCTCCACCCGCGGATGATGGATGGAGCGGATATGGGTGAATTTTTTGGCGGGTAATGGATGGTGTGGATGGAGTTTTGGGTCGCGGGTGATGGGACGGATGGAGCTCCACCCGATCCATCTCCGATCCATTGCCATTCCTAGTAACAGCAATACCCAAAAAATAGCTCAATGGTCCCAAATCAGTCATGGGAAACTCAGTTTTTAACTGAGTAATGAGACGCTCGTGTAAACCATCCGAAGAGGTAACTAAGATGATGTCATCAACATAGAGTAATAAATACGCATTGTCCTTTCCCTAACGGTAAGTGAACAAGGAAGAGTCACTTTTTGTGATAACAAAGCCCATGTGTAATAAGAAAGTAGCAAACCACTGATACCATGCTATAGGAGCTTGTTTTAAACCATATAAGGCCTTCTGAGTTTGCAGACACGATGAGGAGCTCTGCGATCAACAAAGCCTGAAGGTTGATGTATATACACAGTTTCTTTCAGATCACCATAGAGAAAAGCATTTTTAACATCAAGTTGATGAATGGACCATTTGCGTGTCATTGCCAAACTAAAAACTGTGCGAATAGTTTGGGGTTTTACAACAGGACTGAAAGTTTCATCACAATCTACACCAACTTCCTGAGACCTGCCATCACAAACAAGGCGAGCTTTGTGTCTTTCAAGCTCACCATTAGATTTTTCTTTATGTCGAAAAAGCCACATGCAATTAACAATTTTCACCCCCGGAGGCCTAGGAACTAATTCCCATGTCCCTGTTTTAATTAAAGCACCATATTCATCTTGCATAGCCGCATTCCAATTTGGGCTAGTCAAAGCTTGTTTGTGAGATTTGGGCAAGGGAGACCGATATAAGGTAGGGCCAGAGGGAAGAATGGGGAGCCCATACTTGGGATTGGGCTTGTAAATCCCGTGTTGGCTTCGGGTGACATGAGGGGGAGGGAGGAGGGAGGTCGTGGGGCAGAAAGGGGGCTGCCCGCGTTTAGGAGGTGGAGTGTATAGCTCGTGGACTGTAGAGGAGGGCAAGCCCAAACGCGAATGGGAGGTAGTAATAGCAGCGGGTGAGGAAGGAGAGTCCGTGTGGGCTGGACTGAGAGTCCGTGAAGGAAACGCGGTAGGGGGAGGAGTTTGTGGTGTGTTAGTGGGCCTTGGGGTAGGCGTGTTGTGGATTGGGGCCTGCTGTAGGAAATAATGTGTGAGTAATGGAGAGGTTTGGTCAATGCCTAGGAATTCATAGTGAGACAAAGGTAAATTTTGTGGTTTTGCAAAGGGAAAGTGAGTTTCATCAAAAAGCACATGACGGGAAATGATGAGTTTATTTGTGGCAAGATCAAGACATCGATTTCCACGATGATTTCGAGGATAACCTAAAAACACACATGGTGTAGAACGAGGTGATAATTTATAATTTGGTTGTAGCTGTGAGATTGGGAAAACATAGACAATAAAAAATGCGAAGATGCTCATAGGAGGGAATGATAAAAAATAATGCTTCAGCTGGAGTTTTATTTTTGAGTGTTTTAGTAGGCAAAATATTAAAAAGATATGTGGTTATTTCTAGTGCATAGGTCCAATAAGGTGATGGGATGGAAGCATAGAAAAGAAGTGTGTGAATGACATTATTTATGGTGCGGATCATACGTTCAGCTTTGCCATTTTGTGAGGAGGTATGAGGGTAGGAGAATCGAAAGACAATGCTATGTTTAACACAAAATAATTTGAAGGGGTCATTATCAAATTCACGGCCATGATCACTTTGGAAAGCTTTTATAGGGCGGTTAAATTGGGTGATAACATATTGTTGGAAATTGATAAAGGTGTGGTAAGTTTCAGATTTGTATTTGAGAGGCAAAGTTCACACATAATGAGTAAAATCATCAAGTAAAACTAAGTAGTATTTATAGCCATCTGTACTCCGAGTAGGAGAAGTCCACAAATCAGCATGAATCTATACCCATTAAAAAGCCACAAATCTGGTTACTATTCTTAAGAACAGTGATTTAACAGTTTTGCCCTTACACACTTCACATAACCCCATCCATGCCCTTCCTTTGCCACGTTCTTTTTTTTCCTCCCGGTTTTTCCTCTGCACCCTCCATCTTCATTCTGCATCCTCATCTTCGACCATCCTCTTGCCGCCCTAATCTCCCTTCCATTCTCAATCTTCTTCGTCTCACCGTTTTTTCTCTCTCTTCTTTTTCGATTATCTTTGCAGTCTCTCTCTCAGCTTATCCATGGATAAGGATTCCACAACTTCATTTTATCCATGAGTTGCCATGGATTCGAACAAAGTCTCTTTTCCTTTTCTAGGGTTTTCTCGGCATTAATTTCATCACTATCCATTGGAATCGAAGCCACCGGGTCATGAGGGTCGTCAAACCCAGGAGTTAAACCCGGAATATGAGGATCGTCAAACCCGAACCATTGGAAACAAAGCTACCAACCCGGGTCATCATTGCAAAAGCATCTTCAAGGTTGATCCTCATTTCTATTCTCTTAATTTTTCATCAAGATTGAAACTTTACATTCATTTCATATGTTTTGTAGCTTAATTTCCACCATTATTAGTTTAATGAAATGGGTTGTTAAGGATCTTAAGGAAATAATCTTTGTATTCTTTAATTGTTAATTTGGATGATCTTATTTTTCTCGTTTTGTTTGAATTGAAATTTTCATCTTTTCTTTTGGAGGTTTTGGGATGAGAATATGAGATGTTTTTAAATTAGTTAGATTTTACTTTGAATCTGAATTTGGCAAGTTTAAAGTAAATAAGATGATTTTGAATCTAAAGCTTCTTTTGTGTGTCTTGTTAGATTAAATATGCTTATGTTTCAAAGGGATTGTGGATCAAAGATTATACTGATCAAAGAAAAAAACTTTCTGAAATCATAATGATAGTTGCAATATCAGATTCATCATCTTCTTCTGAATTTTCTTGTCCTTTGCAGCTTCACAATTTTAGCTCAATTGAGGGGGTGTTATATTACAAGCCTCACTTTGCTCAGCTTTTCAAGATGACTGGCAGTTTGGACAAAAATTTTGAAGGTGGATTTCTTCTTTTTTCTCTATAAATTCTCACTTATTATAATAGTTCCTCTTTAATGATTTTATTACTTTTTTCCCCTTGAATTGCTCCTAGGACTCGAGATATAGACCCTATGAGCGAGGTAAGTTGTCTTGATTAATGCAAAAACAATCATGCAAAGTGGATCTATATATTATAATCGGCATTATAGATTATAGTAGTATAGTACGAAGATACCGAAGTATCCGTATGACCGTATTTGGGGGGGACCGAACTTTAATAAGTAATCTTGATTAGGATGCAAAAAAATCATGCACATCTATTATTATAGTAATATGCAATCATGCTTACAGCAATTTGATAAGAGTAACATCCACAAAGTTCATGGGATCTGGAATATAAAATTAGAAAGGGTGACAAACCAAACTAGGTGGGATCTGGAATAAATTCGAGGATTATATGGCCTCTCTTTCCATGGCAGGTGAAACATCCACAAAGGGATTTACCTCTAGTAATAGCTTCCGCACTTCGATATGTTGTGCATTGTACATACTGGTCTCTCGTAGTTGTCGCTGGTCCGGTACCTTATTATGCTATGGATCCTAATACACCTATATCTTCTGCTGAATTTTCAAGTCATGGGTTACACTTGGCCTCTTTACTTTGTTATCTTTTTGCTATTGATGTAATTTGAAATTTGAATGTGTGAGAATATGCCGCAAACCCGTTGAATGCATCTATGCCTATTTCATTAAAATAGGGAAACTTGGATTTTGCTCTTGGGTTTGGAAGATTAGTTGCTTTTGGTTATGTAATCAACACTATAAGCGTAGTAACACTATGTTAAAGTTTAAACCCTTCATTTAGGAGATTTTGGTGAGAGATAAAGAGTTAGAGAGAGATGGGGGGTGTCGGAAAGAAATAGGGGCTTTTGATTTAGGCCTCTTCACTTTGTTATCTTTTTGCTAAGTGTTGCCTTATTCTAGACTATATCAAGTGTTCTTTTTCGATCTTCCTGCAAATCCTCCCACTTTTTGGTGCACAAATCAATCGCCATTTGCCATGATCGTCACTACTCACTATTGGTATTTGCGTTGAATATAAGTGTCGCCACCGGTACATGAGCAAACATAGGTGATGAATGAAATTGGAAAAATATTTGAAGAACTAATATGATGTTGCTAAAGTGAATTTCCATAACATCATGTCTAATTTTACTTCATGTTTCATGTGATGAATGAGAACTCGGAAATTGTATTCTTTGAAGAATAATGATGTTGTTATTCGACTTTGCTTTCTTTATGTTGCTTTGCCTTTTACTATGAGAAATGTAGATAGATGGAAAGCTTTTCATCTAGGGTTTTACGGCAACACCGATCCCGAGCCCTGGAGGTGTCGCCTAAATGATGGAAAGAATTGGCGGTGCTCCAGGAACGACCGTAAGTATTGTGAAAGACATATCAACAGAGGTCACCATCGTTCAAGGAAGCTTCGTGCGTGGAAGGCCACACCGCCAAGTCGCCTCTGGACCCACTAACATCAAGGTTGTTCCAGTCGGCTCGCCGTCAAGAGTCCCGATCTTTCCAGTTATTACCTGCAGCTTGTCCAAAACTCATGGTTTTCATTGATTATCATGGTAGATAATCGAGTTTATGCTTAATATTTGAGTAGATGTATTGTGCTGGTTGGTGTGTAGTCGCATCTCCTACTATTCTCTCGTTATCTTGTAGTGTTACTGGGCAAGATAGCTTTCCCCGATAATTTGCTTAAAATCTGCAGTCTATACCTAATGATTAGTAGTCACCTTTGTCCTAACGTCCAAAGTTTCATCACGTATGCTTAAAAAATTAAACAAGCAACTTAATGGTGAAGATTGGTCATGGAACAATTTGAATACCTTGTGATGGGCAATAGGATCAATATCTCGGATCAATGATGGCGAACATGTATCCTATCTT
Organism: Beta corolliflora; assembly: GCA_947648045.1. NCBI lineage: Eukaryota > Viridiplantae > Streptophyta > Magnoliopsida > Caryophyllales > Amaranthaceae > Beta > Beta corolliflora. The sequence continues at coordinate 17,502 of CANSZD010002680.1, read as the reverse complement.
GTTTTTGGATCTCATCATTTCATTGATCCGCAATTTTGAATTTGAACTTTCTCATCCATGTTGGAGGTCGCGGGTCCATTACTTTGTATTGATAATGTTTATTTCATGGATTGGGTTTAATGTGGTAGGAGGACTACTCCAAGAGGGTGAGTGTCCTGTGGCGTATGTACTCTATTGTCAATGCCTTTTTACATAATAGGTATTCTTTGGTCTTATCTTGTGCATTTGGATTCTATCTTCACCAATATAAACTTTCTTCTATGTACAATGTACTAGATATATTATATGATTCCACTATATTTGGGGGACAAAAGCATCATCTTTATTCATGGATGGGTTAAGTGGAATTTGGATGAATAGTCCTCATCCGTACTTATTAAGTGCACTCTATGTGTTTTCTACGGTTTAGAACTACAACTTATGGTTTTACTTTGTAAGAGTCCCCTCTCCCCCCCCCAAAAAAAAAAACCCTTTCACCGCCAAACTTATTGTAATTTTCCCATATCTATGGAGCAGAATGTTGTGTAATGATACTGGGTTGGTAATATGTTTTCATTTCACCTTTGTAGAATGTTTAATAATACCTTTCGAATTTACAGGTCACGGATCTTGTGGTGAAGGAACGTTTTGCCTTAGAAGAGCGGCGAGTTAGCCTATCGAGTTCCATACAACCAGATGAGGTCTAATTTTCACTTTGCAAAAAGGACTTTTTTTACATTCTTATTCACTTTTCATTTTTTTTAGTCACCCTAATGCTTCCATATCCTCTCGTTCTAACTTTATTCCCAAGTAAGATTTGCACTCGTTTTTGTGTGAATTAATTGACCGTAAGCTTCACCGAGTCGATGATATTCTTGAAAGTACTCTATAGGACATGCCCTAAACTTCTTATTTGAACATAAGCAAATTTTCTGTTCCTCAAACTGGTTTCCGCATTTTAGTCTCTGCATGATTGCAGGAAATTTGGGCCATTCTAATAAATGGTGATTCTGTAACATTATTATTGTCTTCAACTCGATTTATGTATCTCGTTGGAGTGATAGAATCGCAAGCCTACTTTTTACTCATTCTAATGTCTTGTTTTTTGGAGGCATATGGCAACCGGTTTGAATTGAATATTGTAAATGCGTGAACTGTTAGTTATTTCAATCATTCAAGACACATATGTCTTTTAGGTCAATGAGTAACCGATCCGGTGCTCACTAGAATCTTTGCCTAGCCAAATCTAACTTAGATAAACTCAATAGTATACTCAATAATCAATATATACCAAATAGATCCAACCCTCTGGTCTCAGCCTTTCAAGACTAAGTGAATCATCTTCTATACATCCTAATGCAAAAATTATGACCATAATAAAACAAAATCTTAATACAAGCTAGGAAATTAAAGGAAAAATGACTCTTCTACTCCATTGTATAGATCTACTCTAAAGATTCCTCACTCACCATTCAATCATTGCTCATACAAACTCGAGTTGGGTGGTTAAGCCTATATTATGCCTAGGTTTAGAGTTAGAGTTAGAGTTAGAGTTAGAGAGGTAAAGTTAGAGTTAGAGAGTTAGAGTTATAGTTAGAGTTAGAGAGAGAGAGTTAGAGTGAGAGTGAGCGTGAGAGTGAGAGAGAGGGGGAGGGAGAGAGAGAGTTAGATTCCTCACTCACCATTCTTTTTATTGAATCTTGCTTTTCTTACCGGGCACGTTCGATACAACAATTGGCTATGAGAAATTTCGAGAACCTATGGATAGAGAGTGATGATAATGAACCGTAACCCAAGGTTGTAAGGAGGGGGAAGACCACTAACGAAGAATTTGAAGAGACCACCGGTAGACCTCCACTAGAGAGGGCTAGCTCCGCCTTTCCCCGAACCAAGCACCGGTGGAACTACAAACTCATTGGTTGTAAGGAGGTGTTCTTCGTTACTTCGTCTCTAAACTCATGCGCACTTTCCTAAACCCTGATGGCATCAAAGAAGGGTAATTTTCTTCTTCTTTGATTTCAGGGATGCTTTTTAATTGCTAATATTTGGGTTAATTGTGTTATTTTTATATGTAGGTTTATTTTTACAGTCGGATTATAATGTCCAGGCAAGTGGTAATTAGGGCGAGGAATTTGAGCTCTGCTGCTAATTTCATCCCTCCTAAGTCGTTTCGAGTTCGCCGAATGTATTATAACAATGAGGTATTTTTTCTCTCTTCCTTTGTTTGTTTTGATCATTGTTGAAGACCGAATTTGATTCTTTCCTTATTAACATTAGAAGCTTAGATGATGGAATGTGATCTTGTTGTCTTTAAATGGCCAAATGAAATGCTTTTGGTTTGTTACCTAGAGTTCCCTTTTCTAACTATTGAACATTTAGCTTATATTATGTGATGATTCCCGCAAGTCTCGCAGAATGGTTAGCTCTCAAGCTTCCCAATACTTTGTTCCGAAAAGCGAAAAATTGCATTATCCAACGGATATGAGATTATTAATCAGTAATATATTTGCCTATTGTAATATACTCCCCAGCTTCCTATATAATAGGCCACGTTTGATCCGATGTTATTTTTTAGGGAACATAGCATAACTTCTCGCTCTTTTTCCAGTTTTCATTCTTTTCTATTAAATCTTCACCACATCACAAAAAAAGGCAATATTCCGCTAAAACTGTTGGTAAGAATATCCAGTTTTGTTTCTATTCATGGTTACTGATATTTGCTTCATTGTCATTTCCATGCTCTCTCAGACCAGATGCGAGATGTTCAAAACACCAGAATATCACAAGCACGTGCACAACAAAGTGATTAAACAGGCTAATGTTGATGTCTCATTGAAAAAGAACATCTTAGTGAAAGAAAGGGTATTCTAGGATAATTAGAGAAAATTTAATTGGATACGGTTGTTAATAGGGATACGGTTGTTAATAGGGAAATGGTTGTTAATAGAGATAGTATAATTGGATACGGTTGTTAATATATTGCAGGAATAGGGAAATGGGGAGACCATCTAACTCTTGAGGCAAAGACTAATAAGGTTTGCACTCTTTACTATGTACTAATTAGTTTGTATGGCTCCTTTAAGTTATTTCTTGTTTGTGGGAAGTCCTTTGATGGACTAATTAAATCATAGATATGTCATACTCTACGAGTAACTGGACGAGTAATACTTAAATTCAAAAGGCGAAACATATAATTAAGTAAAACGAGGAGTAAATTACTCATTTAGGGAAAGGAAATGCACTCAACGTCTCCTAAACTCCTGTTCAGGTTTGAGTCCTCATTCCTCCTCCCCTGGCTCCCTTGTTGTTCTAACTGAGTACTCCCTGAGTTAGGGGCTTAGTCAGGAGGCTCGTCTTACCATAACGTGCACGCGCATGCGCACACACACACACACACACACACAAAAGCATAGTTCTCTACGCTCTATTTTCACCTATGTCAATATATATAAGCTCATATAAGTCATGATAAATCACACAAGTTCAAAGTGACTTCTTGAAGATGCCGAAGCTTCTAGCCACAAACCCCTTTCACGTTTCATAATAGTCTTCAGATGAAGGGTCTTTTTAGCTGTAAATATGTAAAACCTACTACTGTCAGACCCGCTCTCTCGAAATTATGTCACTTGCTTACATTTTATATAGAGTAGAACAAATCCCATCTTTGGGGTTATTATTCCTTCAAGAAGAGAATTTTGTTTGATTCACATCTCAAAGTATCTAAGGGGTTCCGACTTTTCTGCCTTATGTGAAAAGCATCTAACAACACTCCTCTTCAGCCTATAAAATGTAAATCAGAAATGAGAAAACCCCATAAAAGTCATCATTTTAAGAAGCAAGTTAATGGAAAACAGACATAGCAGCTTCATTTCACAATTAGAATCATTGGAGATGTTGCAAGTCACAACTCACAAAAGGTCCAGTTTCCTCTTTATGCATCCAACTAAATCATGCTATTACCATGACCATGAGCAATAATTGAGAAAAGAAAAAGGGAAGGCTTGTCAGTTTTCCTCTTCGTGGTTATACATATTGAATATTGATTGAAGTAGCTTGCTTTTGTTGTTGGACACAAATTAAATGTAGGGTCTCTTTTTTCAAATTGAATAACCAACAACAAGTTTGTCTATTCCGGATTTCTGGTGAAATTCAAGGAGTTCGGCTTTTCACTTTTTTTTTTCAATCTTCAGTTTTCTTAACTATCTTATTACTTGCACTGCAGACTGCTAAAAAAGAGATTAAATTTTGCTGCAGAAGAGGCATTGCGAATATTTTTAGAGAAGGTATGCTGATAGAGGTCAGTAATAATGAAGTTGGTTACATGTGTTCCTGGTACACAACAACCACTATCATCGAATTTGTAGGGAAGGATAAGTTCCTGGTTGAATATGACAGCCTGAATACTAATAATGATAGTTTAGTGCGCTTGAAAAATCCAAGGACCCATTGTTCTGTTTTGGTTTTCCATTGATACATTTTATGTAAATAATTCAAGATTTTTTACTTCCGTTCACTTGCCTGCAGTCAAAGGCATGCACAAACTTTTTGTGGATCTCCTGATTATGCATGTTATCTCATCTTACTTTTCCATGTCTCAAGTGCATCTATTTTGCTTTTCTGTTTTTGTCAGGTGCAGAGTTTACCGAGGAAATTGTTGTTATGCCTCGAGACCGAAGCCTCGGGTAGCCAAGGATGGAGACCTTCACTTTTGTTGCCATCTTCGCAGGATGTTGCAAGAGCCGTGGCAGCTGCCGCTACTTCGTTAGTTCGCCAAGACCATCCGTAGTCTTCTCTTCAAATGACGATGGCTCTCATTCCCCGTTAAAGAGAATAGAATCGTGTATCAAAGGTGTTAAAAGGCTTTTCAAAATCTACCGACAAAAGAAGTCTCACTTGCAATCTAGAAGTGTTAACAAAGCAAAAGTGTCAGTGGGCCGCCTTTAAGCTTTTCCGATGTTTCGATTTAATGCCTTGAAAGGTTTTTTTTACCTTACCCGATGGTAATCACAGGATGCGAGAGAACACAGATCGAGTTAGTATCCAAAGTACGCACCTCATCTTCACCATATATGATTCAGTGCCATGCAAGTACTCATATCTCCAAATAACATAAAAAGGAAGCTCGTAAGTCCGACAAGATGTCCCGTGATTGATAAGCTCTCCGTCACAAGGTACCATTTTGATTCGTCACAAGGTTCTTTTTGAGTTTTTGACGCTAATGTTGCAATTTTCACTCTATTGCATACCTCGTGCTTAATCTTTGTTTACTCACGCTAAATCTTAGTTTACTCATGCTTAATAGTTTACTCATGCTTAATCTTAATAGAAATACATCATAGTCTAAGAGGTACAAAGCCAAAAGATTATTAGACCACCACATCATGCTTAATCTTAGTTTATTCATGGTCTCGGAATTTACATCTAAATCTTAGTTTATTCATCTGAGTTAGTATCCAAAAACTTCTTCACAAGCTCTCCGAATTTACATCTTTTTAGGTATGCAATAGAGATAGTTGATTCATGCTTAAATTTGACTCAAAAAACAAGTAATGATTACATTAAGAAATTCTATGTTCTGAAAGCACGATTTTTGCAAAGAAAGAGCAACATAAATGTTATAATTGGAGAAGTGATTAATTGTAGTGTTTAGCTAATATTTTAAGAGTCTACTCCACACGAGATTTTTTAAGAAAATCCTTACAAATTCATAGTCTTAAATTGTTAAATCTTGCAAGTAAACTTTATTTCCCCCATCCACCTCATTCTTACTATATTTTATTCCCCTATCCAAATCACTTTTACTACTTGATACTTACAAGAAAAAATTATATACCCTAGAGAATGTATAATCAATAACCTCTTGCGGTAATAATATTGTTTTATGGACTAACGAGCAATTAATTATGAACAATATATATATGCTCTTGCAACTACAAATAAACTTTATATGACAATTCAACTATAGACGAGAAACTTAACTAAATATTTTTACATTGTGTTTTCCTTTTTAACTCATACAAATAGGTACAACGCAATTGTTTTGACATTATTCAACTCCAAATGCTTGTTTGCAGGTTTGCACAATATGAGATGCATATATAAGACCTGAGGGGAAAGGTGAGACTTGCCCTGCTCCTTATACTTTCTGGTTTTTTCGAGAAACTTTGTGGTTACTTTTTTTTTGTCTTCTATGTTTATGATCTATAAAAAGAACTTCCATGAGAAATTTTGTGATGGTGAGTGTGTGCGCGCCACAATGGTACCGAGAAATTTTGCTTGGTTGAATGAAAGAAAACCATTTTTAATGTGCGGTGATTTTGTTGTTCGGACAATGAGAAATAGAGATGCAACAATGAGGTCAAGAGAGAGGAAAAGATATACGTGAAGGATCCGGAGATGAAAAGTCGCTATACGTAAGAGAGTACAGTGGAGATTGGATAGGTTGCTTCAGTGCTTGTTATGCCGTTATGTCGAGAATCGATGTTGCGCATTTCCTTGGGCACCGCATATGGTGCTTCCATGGCCAAGCCGGAGTCTGTCGTGCTCTTGTTGGGTATGAATTTCATTGTTAAAAACAGTTTCATTCTTTTTCCATTGGTTTTTCATTGTTCGATGCTGAATGTTTAAGACTGCTATGACATTCTACAGTTGCATGGATTTATGCAACTGCAACAGATCGCATTGCAATTAAGAAAGCTCTGCAATTAAAGTTAATGATTTTAAATCCAGAGGTCAGTGCATCAATACAAAAGTTATAGCTTACCTGTGTAGAGTACTATTGCCTCTTTGCTCATTAATAGGAAGGTTTCTTGTACTTAGAAATCTTTCTTGTCAAACTACATATGCCGATTAACTTAGGGCCCGTTCGTTATCGTTTTTTTTCAGTTTTCAGTTTTTTCAAAACTAAAAACCAAAAACAGAAAACCAGAAAAAGTGGTTTTCACTTTTTAGTTGTCAGTTTTCAAAATCATCATGTTCCCAATAAATTTGACAAATTTTTTATTCATTATAGGACATATATCATATGACTTTGAAAATCAAAAAACCAAAAAACAGAAAACCACAGTAATACCGAACGGGCCCTTAGTTGTTACCGATTATGCTTCCTACATATTCATTCTTTATTTTGCTGTCAAAGTTTGTTCATCTATTTGACACACACAATGTGTTGACTTTGGGAGGGTTTGCCTGGCCAAAGCGTTTTGACTCTGAAAGTATTAAAAGATCAATATTGGTGCTTAGTGGTAATGTATTTGTATTTAGAATAACACAGTAACAATGTATTTGTACATGACATTTGAAGACTGGTATGTTTTTTAAATGCTGGTAGTAAGCTTATATGTGTTTTGGTACTTTATGCTTGTATAGAGAGAGGGGGAGGGGGAGAGGGAGATGGAGAGGGAGAGAGGGAGAGGGAGAGGGAAATGGAGATGGAGATGGAAATGGAGATGGAGATGGAGATGGAGATGGGGGAGGGGGAATGGGAGAGAGGGTGATGGATATGGAGATGGAGATGGAGATGGAGATGGAGATGGGGGAAGGGGGAGAGGGGGAGGGAGATGGAGATGGAAATGGAGAGGGGGGAGGGGGAGAGGGAGATGGAGATGGGGGGGAGGGGGAGGGGGAAGGGGAGAGGGAGATGGAGAGGGGCGGGGGGGATAGAGGGAGAGATGGATATGGAGATACATGGAGGGAGGGGGGGAGGGGAGAGAGAGAGGGGGAGGGGGGGAGAGAGAGAGGAGAAAATTAGGGCGTTGGAGGAGCATGTTTAATATCCATTGTATTATATGATACAATTCCGAGCTTCTTTTGAGGAAGAGAGAGAGCGAGTTTGAGACAGTTTCCGCAAAATGGAAGCATTTCACTTAATGAAAGTGGGGGAGTAAGGACTTGTAGGAGAATATTTTATTCATTTGAGTTTTTTTTTGGGAAAAAATGATGGTAATACGAGGGAAGGAGAGAATTAGTGAGAAGGATGGAGAAAATTATAGAAGAGGGAAGATGAGCAAGATGAGAGTTGAGGAGAAGATATGAAGTGTTAGAAGGAAAAATAAGAATATCAAAATGAGAAAGAAAGAGTCGAGTTTGGAGAGAAGAGTGGAGTTGTTCGACCTTGTTTCTTATTAAATTAATATGATTAATAGAAAAATACAGGAATAATTACGATTGGTAAAACCACTTAGCTAAAAGAGTAATTACGTGAACGCCATTATGTTATATGAGAGATTGATGAGTGATGTGTATATTAAGCCGAGTAACGCATTAATTAATGTTGAAGAAGCGAGATAACGAGAACAAAACTTGCATTGTAAGCTTGGAATGGTATAGGTTATAGTGGACGTTAATTTTTTTTCCTTTTTGACGTCTTTAATTCGTAACCGAACATGAAAATTTTTGTTGCAATGAAAAGCCTCGTCCTTGGAATGTCTATAATGTTTAATATTGTTGTGCTTGCTATTTAATTAATCTTACATGAATTTGCGCTTCTCAAGGAAGCTATTTTTTAATTTACTTTTGATATGGACTTTCGTAGAGATTAGAGTTGTGAAGAAATGGTTGTACGTCGGGCCTTAAAGTAGCAATATTCTTGGAAAGACTAACCACATGTAGCAAAGATTTAGCTTTTACAATAACTCGAAATCTTCTGATCTCCTATGTAAATAAAATAACGCACATATCTTTCTATGTCATTAACCAATTATCTTCGGTCATATACATTATGTGTGGTAAAACTGATGATTAATTTGAAATATACAATAAGGCCAAAAGTGTGTTAATTTATTATCTTGTATAGTTATGTTAGTTAACTAATTGTCAACCATTTCTTCTTTATGTAAGATATTTATCTCATTCAAAGCCGAGCCTTTAGTGAAAGCTAATGATCTCACAAATACATACTACAATTACGTATTATTACATTATACTTATAACTTGTCAGAAACACAAAACCAAAATTACGTTATCACGATTTTTATGCCTTTAGATTAATACTAATTAAAACGCGTGCGGGCCAACAACTATACAAGAAAAGGTACATATCTAATAACCTAAATCTTTAAAAAGGTGCATAACGTTTGCTTAAATAGCCTTTTTCCTGGAAATTCTGGGTTCATCACAATTATAGAGTTGTTACCCTTTCAGGCTAGCCTACTCTAATGGGTCATTAGTATGTCTGAGAAAAAGTAGTGCACCTTAAATTAGCTCTTCTGAAAAGCAATTTTGACAGTAAAGTACTTAATTAAGGAATGTTTGGTTAATTTGAATACTATCAAACAAACCACCTTTCAAACTAGCCATAATTATATAAAGGCAAACAAGGAATATCACAACTTTACTAAGTTTCAAGTGCTGCAAATTACAGAAAATTCTACATCTTATGCATTCCCTTAATATTTTGAATTAATATATCTACCCATAGTCCCATACTTTAAACCCTAGGTAAATCTAACTACATAGTTCTAGAAATAACAACATAGGCTACAAACATCAGCTAACGTGTTCTCTCGTTTTCCTCTTTGACTTTTGGCCAGGAATGAAGGAGGGTACTAACAAAGGAAATCAATGAACACTGAATAAACTCCACCTCCAGAACTCTGATATCATCAATTCATCATCAGTTATTGAAATACGCGTACAAAAAAATCCAGGGCGCCCACCCAAATTAAGATAAAGATCGATCTTTAGCTTAAAGATCGGAAGTGGTACGAGCTGGTAAAATGAGGGGGAGAAGCACGGGTTCAGTAGTTTTTGCTTTTTCAGCAGCAAGTTTTTCTAATCTTTTCCAAGTTGCTTCACGGTTTGCTCTTACTTCATCTCCCTTAGATTCATCTTCCTGGAACTTGAGTAAACACTCCTCGAAAAGCTCGGGATCGAGATTAGAGAAAATCTTACGCACGTTGAGAGTCAGGTTGTGAACGGCCTGGTTCCAGTGATTTCTTGCATTCTTCTCCAATGTAGGGAAGACAATAGGTAGAATAACTTTGCAGTTATGTTTGATCAAGTTTTCAATGAGATCATTGTTCCAGAGGAACAAAGATCTCTATGCAACCTGAATAACAATTACAAAAAGGAAAAGGGAATCAAAGGCTTATTCTCGTGGAATGCAGACAGCTAAGTCTAACAATATGATGTACAACTAAATTTTAAGGAAAACCATGCTTCTTACATTTGAGTTCCCCATATAAATAACAATAACATGGCATCCACTGGATTAATTACTCTTTTTGAAAATAAGAAACTTAAATTAGAGTAGGGTGCATTCTCTTCTGAACTAAATTCATTCAAACTTATTGTAACTTATAACTATATTTTTCCTGAAACTTATTTTTTTGAGGTAAAGGGAACGCACCCGAATACGTGTCCAAGTGGCCCTTCATCAAGCACATCAAAGTGATATTATCCTTGAATACTAATCTCAACAAGCAAAGCTGCCTTGAAAGAACTGAAGACAATGACCATTATGCTTCTTTGTTCCATGATACCACCCATATATTCTAACCTATTCTACTCAAACTCAGTATGTGCGTCGGACATGCGTACGTGTGTCGGAATGCTGATAGCTTGAGATCTGAGATCCACTCTCCAGGAACTAGCAATGAAATAGTTGGGGTATCAAAATCATCCATTCTACCGCCCCAATGTCTTAATGATCAATTTGGAAAAATTACTTCTGATGATTTGCATAATGACTCTGGAGGCAACTTTGGGTATCAAAGACCAGTTGAGGATAAGATGGATTTAAGATGCTCACTACCCTGTGATATTCAAGACATGTACATACAGGAAACTAATGATGTTCGAAATACTTTGGAGGTTGGAAGTTCCTTTACTTACGAAGGAAAAGAAAGCACAATTTTCTATTACCTCTGTTAAATCACCATATACTTCCATATGTACGCATGATGAAGTTGGCCCATTGAGTCAAGGCGCGAAAGTGGAAGATTTTTGCGTGGATGACCTGTCACTTGACAACTGTGCTGAAACTGAAAAAGTCAGAGTTAGGCAAAGGAGACTGTGCAGACCTCCACATAGGTATCTTGATGGATCACCGTTGTTAAAAGTCAAGACTTCATAGGGGAAAGAAACAGCCTACCAGCATGTTGAAGGATGAAGATCTTGGAGTTGGGTCTCAGAATAAGCATGGCAGGAAGGGATAGGAAATAAAAGCGTCAAAGACTTGGGCAAGAAATTTGGTATGAACCTATGTAAATAAATGGTTGTACCTCAGTCTTAAAGTGGCAATATCTTGGAAAGACTAACTAGATGTAGCACTGAGCTTTTACAATAATCGAAATCTTCTAAACTCCTATGTAAATAAGATAAAACACATATCTTTCTATTTCATTAACTTATTTTGATGGATCACTGTTTCATGCACCATTACAAAATAATTGGGTGACAAACTAATCATACCAAGGATTCACATTTATTGCAACTTTTGTCTTTTTTGTCTGCTTGTTTTTGGATTGTGCCTCTATTTGACACTTAGTTGATAATTAATAGTTGTTTTCGGTAGCCGAGATAACAACAATTTGCATAAAAAATGTTTGGTAACATTTAGCTAATATTGGATGATTGTTAATATTCCTCCATATGGTACTCCATTACTAACAGAAGATTGTGCGTAATTAATTGAAGACGAAGATGGTGACGTCAAGATAGACCTACAAGGACGTGACCCTTATGACTAAAAGACATAAATAGTACCAGCCGCCTTTTTACTATTTCAATCATGTAATCAGATAAGGGTGAGTCACCCATAATCTGTACTTAAAGTTATAAAAGCTTTAAGCATCTTTGTTTACAACCGTTGGTATAAAAGCAAAAATAAGCAGTGTGAAAAGTAGTGAGTCACTACTTTACTTTTGATTAAAACCATTGCTTTAAAGTAACGTTTTAAAATGCGCCGCTTTTAGAAAAGCATTCCTTAGTTGCCAATATAAATAAAACCATTCTCGCATCGGCTTAGGCATGAACCATTGTAAACACATCCAACACTCTTAATAATAATGCTCTCTTTTAAATTCCTCTTTCTTATAGCTAAGTAGCTTAAGTAATTATTCATTCCAAAACACAAGCAACTCAAACACAACTTATATCGTGAAGGAGGTATTTTGGCCTTCAACTGAGGTATTTTGGCCTTCAACTTTCGGATGCATAAAATAACTTTTAAAGGTTCTTTCTTAATGGACATTCATTTATAAATATTAGACTACTTGAAGTGGTACTCATATAGTCATATAGTTTCATCATTACTCCTAATAAAAAGAAAATTGTCATCAGTTTTTATTAAGAAATTTCAAGAATATGGTACATTTAACATGAGAATTTTACATAAGTTAATGCATCAAGACTAACAGTTATCCATTATTAAGATTAATTGAAGTGGTACTCATATAGTCATAGTTTCTTCTATTTTTTCCCCTTCTCTATAAGTTGTAATCTGTAGAGGTACGAGAACTTTCTTGCATCTGCCCGATGAAGTTCATCTTTCATGAACTACATGTGTTGAACATCCAAGAGGGTAGAGTTGGCCATGGCCTCCCTATCCTTCAATTTTATGTTATCAATTTTTCTTTACATGAAATATAGGCCTTCTATTTTCCTCGTAAAGGAATTGAGGAAGATTTTTTCCTCCTAATGAGATAGAGTTTCATCACCCTATCTTCATTTATTGTAGGAAAAATATCATGGATAAGTTAAGTTGATAGCAAATAAGTTAGATAAGTCATATGCAAGGCCAATATATTCATATAAGTTAAGGCCAATAGTTTTAGATAACTTTCGTTGAGAGCTAATAAGGAATACCCAAGTTCAAATTATTACTACAAAAAGTTGTAATAAGTTTAGACTGATTTAAATAGGTTAAGTTTACGACTAAGAAGTTCATAAAAGTTAAGTTTAAAGCTAATAAGTTCAATGCTTATTAGTGCAAATAAGGTGAAGAGAACACAATTTTAGTCCTTGGCTCTCGTTGCATTTTCACCCTCTATTTGCCTTGGTTTTAGTGACATAATGTGACTTTAGTAAGTGCGCACAAACATATATGAATATAATGTTGAGTATACTTTTGGCTTTCTGAATATAATTAATTGACTTTTGGAATTCAAATTGAAAACAGATTATACTGAGTTTGCAGAACTGCAAACAACTATATCGAGTGAAGCATAATAGCATTTTAGGTGTATTATCATAGAACATAGTGCAAAGCAAATCACTGTAAAATTCTAATGTTATAATATTTCCTTATGTGCAACTTTTAAGCCCGAATGTACTTGTTGTAATCAAGAAATATTTTCGTATCAATATAATAGATGGTAGTCATAAAAAAGCACTTGTACACGAATTATGAAAAGGTAAAGGAGTAACGGAGACATAATGTGTAGTTATGGCGATCGAGTTAAACACGATTTGAAGGGAAAAAGATGGTGGAAATTGAATGAAAATCATTATTCATAGAGAAGACCAGTTGCATAAATGCTAACAAGGTCTCTTATGATCATTATAATATAAGACTTAAGAGCTAGCATATAGGAAATTGTTTCTTATAGCTGGACTAGCTGCTACTTTCGTGTTGGTGATGCAAACTCGCTCACCTATTTCATGATTATTTAGATGTTCTTGGCATGGTTATTTACATCGAAGAATATTTACGAACCATTGTAACATGCTGACAACCTAGACACGTGAAAATTTGGTCCGTGAAATTGGCATAATTTTACCCCTAAAAAAATTATCGCATCTTATGGACCAATATCTTTCGCTACTAGGTTAAGTTCTTGTAATATATATATACACCAAGGGCGTTTTAGAGCTAATGTAATCTACTTAGCTTATGTTCTTAACTACCAAGTTATCGCCTTTGTTTTCCGAAATGGATTATGATAATGCCTAACATTAAGTTGTTCGCAATTATTTTTGCTACCTTGGGGGGGCGCGAAGCGAGACCAACAACTAGTAATGTCAAAAGCAGAATATGTAATACTATGAGAACGAGCAAAGGAAGTCTAACATGTTTCCCAATAGGACAAGAAGTATAAAATTTGGAGTCATGCTCCTTATTGTATTCTATGTAATTACTAATCCTACGAAAGCTTAAAGGTTGATCTCCGTGGATGACCAAGGCGATTAGGCCATGTAGTTTTAGGAAGAGCCGTGAGGGCGGTTGCAAGGCAGCGGAGGGTGAGGTGGTGACCGGTGGTGACAGGATAAAGATCTCCCGAACTATTGCATCTCGTGGAGAATGTTCCCGTTTTGAGATCCTTCACGTAAAAACCATAAAGATCAAATTCAATGGATACCGAATTGTCGTACATGAATTTTCGCACGTATATGAGATTTTTAATAATTTGGGGGAGCTAGGAGAACATACACGTAAGGCAAGTTTGTGAGGGGAGATAGAAGTATGACCATAACCCGTTATTCGAATGCGGCCCCCATTACCAACTAGAATATGATTATTAGTTCTTAAATAAGGGCATGAGTGTACCCGAGTTATGAGTCATATGAGCCGTTGCACCGAGTCCATATACCATCCCTCATCCAAGTGCTTGCAAAGACATAGTAGAAAATGCGTGGCCCAACTCTATTGGGGTCATGAGAGGCCCGTATTGGGCCCGGATAGGCCTGCCGCTGGGCGGCGGATTTGAGGTGGCCGCCGCGGGGATGATATTGGGCCGGCACCGGCCCAGCGCATAGGGGCACTATTGGGGATAAGGGTATGGGGCAGAACCCGTGATCGGGCATGGTACTAGGGAGCCCAAGTCGCGATTAGGGCTGGGAGTTCAACGAGGTCCAATGAGATGGAGGGGGGCCTGGATACCCCCGGGTGTCCCGCGAGCCTTGGTTCCGCTATTATTGGCCACCGCCGCGACCCCCGGAGTTATGACGGCCCTCGCCGCAAGAACCGGAGTTATTACGTCTACATCAAGCACGCTGCCACCTACGGCGTATGATTTTGGTGCTGGCTTGAGATGTAGTGGATGACGAAGGCACATCATGTCAAGAGCCGAAGCTTGGGCCGAGTTTGGTGCTTCTTGGGTCCAGGTGACTCCTCAAGGAGGAGATGTGATCCCGGTAATTTCAAAGGATGGCAGAGGATCCGATTGTTGGATCAAGGAAGCCGCTGTGTCAAAATCGGTGTGAACAAGCCCGTATACCATACGCCGAACGAGTTTTTGCTCGTAGAACGATTTGATCAACATTAGCGAGTCGATCCTTTAAGTGTTTAAGTTGTTGACAATAGGCGAGATGTCGAAAAATTTGACAAGTGTAGGGCATTAAACCGATTTTTCGTATACACTGGCACGTGTGTTTATTGTCCTAAAAGATAACTTGAAGACGATTCCAAGTTTCTTGGCGTAGCGCCTCTATATAGGACAGCTTTGCAAAAGATCGGAGAGAGATGGTACCATAGATCCACTTTTTCACAATTGAATTAAGACGTTTCCATAAGTCGAGGGAATATCGCGGCGCGGGGTTTTGGATCAATATGGTCTAGTACATTCCAGCATGACAATGTATTTCAAATAATTCCACCCAGCTAGAATACTACGACTTTTCACGATCAAGGATAATGTGTATCTCATTCTTGATGTTGCTGACGACCCGTGCAGTGAAAAGCGGCCGAGGGAGGAGGGTGGAGGCGTGGTGGGGTTTCGGAGGGATCCCCATCCCCTTCGTCGCCCATGAAGGTTTAATAAGTAAGGGTAGAATTGGGGAGTGTAGGCGGAAGATTGTGGCGAGCTAGAGCCACGGGATAGCACGTGTAAAGTAAAAAAAAAAATTGTGACTTTGGATTTGTAGGGGACGTGAGGTCCGAAGGAGAAAAAGTGGAAATTTGGTTCGAGTGGACGTGAGGTCCGAAGGAGAAAAATGGTGAACGACTAGCCTTATATGCACGCGATGCGTGCAAAAATAAGTAGAAAAATATATTAATTGTTAATTACATCTAATAAATCAGAACTTTTAAATTATTAATCAATTTATCGCACTGCATTAGGGATTTTAAAAAATTTCAAAAAAATTATTTGAGAGGGAAGTATCTTTTTTTGTTGTAAATTCTTATTTTTTTTTGTTGTGCCTTTTTTATCTTCTTATTTTTTTAATTAATTAGATAGTTACATCCATTTTATATTCTTCTTGTTTTTCTTTTCTATTTTTTTCGTGTCCCACCCTTGTTGCCATATATAAAGAGATATTCAAGACATATATCTCTATTATATAAGGGAAGCGGGGAGGAAGAATGAAAATACTAGATTACCCTTAATGATCTAGTGAAATGAAAAAAATTACAAAAGAAAATAATTTAAGAACTATTTCTCATTTCAACTTGTCATATCCATTCTAAACAAGTTAAAAATAGTATATGCATCAAATATTTCAATCAAAAAAGAAATGGACAAAATATCTTGAATTTTTTTATAAGAGAAGATGGTATACATGACATCCACTAAAAAGTCTCAAACATTCACTACCCTCGATACTTTTAATTTTGTAAAACCAACTCATTATGTCTATTATTTCTGTTCAAAATTCATACACAAATAATTAATATTAAAAATCACTCACATCCTATATGTTAATTTTTTACATTTGTGAATTAATATATCTAGAAGTGTGACTCTTAGACCGAACTATAACCTCCTTGAAAAACAATAAACCTGATTATCTCTCTTTCTCTCATTAAATCAAGTAAATTACACAAGTGAACCTAATTTTTTACTATACTCATTTTTCAATTTACTTTATTAATATTCAATTGTTATGATTTTTACGAAGTGTGATTCGTCTCGATGAGTAGTTTATTAATATTTAATTATTATAATTTTTAGTAATATGTAATAAAAGATATTTAAAGTCAAAGAAATGACACAAACGCATTACGCTTAAATAGAAAAGATAAAAAAATACAAATGAATTATTTACTAATAAATGAGTCATTTTTCAGGGAACGCATGTAATACTAATAAGGAATTGTCATATTGTGATTCATAAAAAAATGATACTTCAATATAAAATTATAATCTCAAATTATGTGCAACTAATTTATATCCCAAATAATTTTGAAAAAAAAAGCTTCACTTAGTCTAAATAAACGTTTAATCTCAAATTATATGCAATGACCCAAGGTATCGCAAGAGTAACTAATTAAGCTAGTAAAATCGCGTAATCAATACTTCAAATATAAAAGTTCTAACATCTAATTGGCCAAGTGTTGACGAGCTAAATAAAAGATAGCCAATCTATATACAATGAAATAAATTTTAACTACAATTTATCCAAATACCTTACTCTTCCAAGAAGGTTTTTTGGAGACAAATTCCACTAGAATATTCCTCTTCGATAAATTCATGGATTATACACCAAATTTTATCAAAATTTATCCAAATAGCCTTCTTTCTTCCAACAAAGTTTTTTATAGACAAAATTCCACCTGAGTTATTTTTGTCTCCCGTCCTCCTACAAGTCATGGACAATTAGTATTGTGTGCACAAGGTGTACGATAAATTGATTGTAAGACCA